>JBCFYV010011135.1:26738442-26805942 GCA_039000515.1 Timema cristinae
AGCACAGATTTATCTGATTACCAAACCCTTTCTACACCTCTGACAAGACATGTATTAATCACAACTTGTGAATGTGTGGAATGTCAGGCCTCCACCGTGGTTCGGATCCCACGTTAAACTGTTGGTCCTCCATTTCATCTCACAATCACCCTACCATTACACATTAGCGTAAGTGCGTATAAACCGAACGGGTAGTAAGACGCAGTGCTATTAATAATAATAATAATAATAATAATAATAATAATATTTTTAATCACATATATGAATATTTATACACATATATGATTGTGATTAGACAGCTTAGCTCAGTCGGTAACGAGTCTGTCTACTGAGCTAAGAGTATCGGGTTCGATTCCAGGCATGGGCGAAAATGTATAGGAGTTTACCCTTTCACAGTGATAAATTGACGGGCGGGGACTGGATGTTGTGCATGTCTTACGATAGATCATAAGGCATATGAAGTTAGGACAGACCTAGCAAGCCGGTAGTGGAAAATATATGGCTTGAATAAAAAAAAAATAGGCCACGAGGCTGGTAACAGTAATAATAATAATACAATAATATTTAGCACCACGTCTTACTACCCGTTCGGGTTATACGCTTTAAGTACTAATTACGATAATGGATTAAGAATTGGGAAGGTTGAATTAGAGGAAGTGAACCCACATTTACGTGGAGGGAGAGTGGAAAACCATTTAGGAAAAACCACCCCCAGTTCACCCGACCGAGATTCGAACCTCGATCTCGCCTTCATCGGCAGTCTAGTCTACTGCGCCTTAGACGACACGACTACCGAAGCGGCTCGCTTCCTGTTTAGTTTTAACCATTAATGACTATACTATTAGGAGTAATTACAACAACAACAAAAAAAACGGGAAAAAAAATATACGTAATTGGTCTTCATCAGCGAGGATGATTAAAAGGTCGCGGTCGGAAGGAGGTGTCGGCCTACAACAGCTGATGACACCGTATAGTACGGCTAGTTTGCGGCTTGAGAGAATGCCTGGGTGGCCGGGTGATTATTAAATATATTAATAGTTCGCGAACGATAATAATACGGATTGAAAGAGTTGACATGAAAGTAGGCCATTTTGTGATTCTTCGGCTCAACTCGGTCACAGAAACGAAACTACGCTACAGTAAACAATCGTGATTCTTCGGCTAAACTCGGTCACAGAAACGAAGTGACGCGTCAATAAACAATCGTGATTCTTCGGCTAAACTCGGTCACAGAAACGAAGTGACGCGTCAATAAACACAATCGTGATTCTTCGGCTGAACTTGGTCACAGAAACGAAGTGACGCGTCAATAAACAATCGTGATTCTTCGGCTGAACTAGGTCACAGAAACGAAGTGACGCGTCAATAAACAATCGTGATTCTTCGGCTAAACTCTGTCACAGAAACGAAGTGACGCGTCAATAAACAATCGTGATTCTTCGGCTGAACTAGGTCACAGAAACGAAGTGACGCGTCAATAAACAATCGTGATTCTTCGGCTGAACTCGGTCACAGAAACGAAGTGACGCGTCAATAAACAATCGTGAGTCTTCAGCTGAACTTGGTCACAGAAACGAAGTGACGCGACAGTAAACAATCGTGATTTTTCAGCTGAGCTCTGTCACAAAAAGGAAGTGACAAAGCCGAGATTCTTCAATAAGTTTCCATGTCAGGCTTGTGTATGAAGAGATTAACATTTTCCGGTAAATTTTCAAAAAGGATTTTCCGCAGTGGCGTCTTACTGTTTCGAAGTAGATGAAAGGGTTAAATTGGGTTAAATAATCAGACCCATCAAACCTAAACAAATAATGACAAATTAGGAGATACACACATTTCGGTAAATATTTCAGACCATTTAATCTAAGGGAAAGAGGATGTATTCGTATAAGGCTTTAATTTTTAATAATGAATTATTAATATCTGGTCCACGAAACTAGTGACACATTCAACCGCCAAGCGCTGCAGCACATAAGACAGCAACACCAAAGTACCATCTAAAAAAAAATCCTACTTTATTTTACGGGTTTGTCCCAGCCGCCCCTGTCTCGAAACAGTCTAGAATTTAGAACGGTGGTCTCAAACTAACGGCCCGCGGGCCACATTCGGCCCGGCGCCAACGGTTTTGTGGTCCTCATAAAAGGTTACCAAATATAAATAAATTACCCTTTTTATCAAGTATAGTTTTGTATAATAAATACTCACTTTGCTACAGTGAGTTTTCTTTGCAAATGGATGTAAATTCATGTAATTCCAGAGTCGTTTAGCCACAAGAGACCTTAAAGAAACGTTCGCACCACCATTTTGAATTTTTTTGTTAAAATTATTATTTCAACTTTTTGGAATTTTCTCATAGGTTACAGGCTAAAAACTATAATTTTGCCAAATTTCAAGTTTCTGGCTCATCTGGAAGTGGGTGAACATTAATGTCAGTGAGTGAGTCAGCCGTGTGGCTTTATGTACTGTAATGCTTTGCAAAGCCACTATCTTTTTAATTAACAAGTTTATTTACGAATAAAGCAGCAGTATTTAAGCATGCCTATTGTTGACTCAAAAATAATATTTTTTTTAAAGGCGCAGGTGTCTCTACCTCCAACGTACTGTCTTCGAATCCAAGAGGATTTCAACAGACGGTTTGAATTTTTCAAAAGACATGGAAAATATTTTAAATATATTCATGTCTTGTAATGATATGAAATTATACATATCAATATGTTATTATTCAAATCTATATTCAAAATTACTATATTTAATATTCGAGCAGGCTGTAAGATTTATTTGTGTAGAACTGTCGAGTTGTAAGGTGTGGTGAAATCCTTCTACGTCTCTATTTAAAAAGACAACGCACTTTCCGTGGAAAGAGACGCACCTGGATGACCTCACCCCTTTTCTTCTAGGAAGCTTCGAGAAGGAAATGTCGCTTGATATACCCCTTGAAATGCGCACATCTCCTCACTGCTGGTGATCCTTCCTTCTCGACAAGAACACGTATAGCTAAGATTCATTTAACGCAATAGTCGGGCTTTTATCAAAATATAAAATGCGTGTGATATCTAGCTAAAAGTAAACAGTTAATTCATTTAAAATTAAAATAAAAGACTATAAAAAACACCAGAACTTTTAATTTATAAAATAATATAATTAATTATTAAAATAATATCACCCTTACGATGGCGTATAGACATTTCTTATCAGGCTAGCGTTTTAATTATTACAGTCTTCATTTTGCTATAATGCTGACTAATCACACGAATAAAATAAAATCTCTTGAATGAAATAGGTTAAGTGACCTTCACTAATGCTCACTTTGAAAGTAGCATTTTCCAAATATCGAAAAGCGGGCACATATTTCTAGTCAGAAAATGTAATGTTTTCTTCACACTGTCTAGTTGGTAAATTTTTTTATTCTTTTTAAACATTTAAGCGAAAATATATTGTTATATAAAAATGATAGTTTTCAGTGATACAATGTGATAGAAATACAGTAACTAATGAAGCGTTTGTTTTTATTATTAATTTACCGATAATTAGACATATTATCCCACTCTAGTGTCAAGCCTTAGTTTTTTAAAGTTGATATTTATTCGTAAGAAATTGATGCGACCCTTTATGCTCCTTCGAAACTTGAAAGTGGCCCTGCATGCCAAGGGTCTGAGTTCGAGAACACTGATTTAAAACAATGCACTGTACATGAATTAATGGTTTCCATTGTCCCAGGAGGTCTCTTCCTGTTAGTTACATTACAATCGAATTTTCTAGAACCTGTTTTAAAACAGCCGATCATTTTATTTTTTTAACGTCGGTGAAAGCCGAGCTGAAGCTTGCAGATTTGGTTTCATGTGGGGCTGATTTTTTTATTTACTTTTTTTTTATATTCTAACCTGTTGTAGATATAATACGATATAGTTCAGCTGTTGCACAAATATAGATTCAAAATATTCACGTGGCTCAATCAATACTTTTATTTTACAGATTTACTTTATTATTTAGCACCGCATCTTACTATCCGTTCGGGTTTTACGCCTTAAGTACTAATTACGCTAAAAGATTAGGAATTGAAAAGGTTGAATTTTAGAGGAAGTGAACCCGCATTTGCCTGGAGGGAGAGTGGAAAACCATTTAGGAAAAACCCGCCCCAGTTCATCCGACCGAGATTCTAACCTCGATCTCCCCGTCCTCGGCAGTCGAGCTCGAGGCGGGTAACAGTTTTACTACAGTGGCGTATCTTGGAGTGTAGCCACGTTAAGCAGAGTTTAGTTGGTTCAAACTGTACCTGTAAATCGTTCTTATCAATCGGCGGTCGACCAAAGGTAAAGTGCTAACCTAAAGACCCGATGTTTATATGTTCAAACACAGCCGGGTTGAAGGATCTTTATTGAGCGATTAAAAGTCCGTAGCACAACTTCCTTCGAAGGGGAAGTAAAACCGTCGGTCCCATGTCGATTGTGGCGTGTAAACGCCTGGGAGGTATATGAAAATACCTTTACCGGCAAAATTGGTAGGACCTTACAAAATCGCCCATAGGAAATTCTCATGTGCTGATAAAATCAGTCAGTTCAAAAAATGCCTCAAAATAAAAAATTATAAAAACTTCAATGTCCGACTATCAACAAGAATAGTTTCCAACATGAGGTATTTAAAGTAGAAAACTATTAATGTGAGCTCAAATTGACAAAAAGTGGGTGAGAACATCTTGATCCTCCTCTACAGAGTCCTTAAGCTAGCTACGCATCCTTTTAAGTCCTTAGAAATGGAAATCACGCCTACACAGTCCGTATCCGTGATCACGTGACCATGCCAACCAATGAGGAAGTTGGAAACGGCATCCAATTAAACTCTTCGAAAGAAAGTTTTTGGAGCCAGGCGCAAACAGACGATGTCATAACTGAACAATTAGTAATAAAAATAACTACACAACATATTTTGATGGAACGTCCATGATAGACGTTACGTTGAAAGGTAGGTCAGGTACAGTCACAAATAATATATTTAAAACATGAGCTAGTTAGTGTAGATTGCTAAGATAACGCCATTGGTGCTTTCATTTCGATGCACGCACGATTACTTTGTTTTGATTGGTAGTTCTTAGAAGTCCGTATCGCTAGTCTTTGTAGAAAGTACAAATCTAGTCAACTTCTACGGAGTGATAAGGACTAAAGAATTAAAGATATGGAGATTGTAGTTAGCGCAAGCTATTAATGTGGAGTAGTCGATCTCTTACCTTACGGATGCACGCAATTCCTCTTCATAGGAAAATTCCTTCAAACCGAAAATGTAAGACAACTAACGTCTTCAGATATTTTGGTTTTAGAAATATGGGTGAGACCGTTAAATGGGGTAAAGATGAGCCAGCATTCCTTACTAGCAAGAAAATGAAAGGCACAACATCACAACTATAATATTTATCCCCCTCCCCCCACCTGTAACAACAAAGTGCATCCTTTAAATCAAGAATCTGCTAAAAAAAAACCAAGCATTTCTAGCCAACCATACGGAAGCCTCTAATTAAGGCTGACTCATTCACTTACGTTAATGTTTACCCACTCCCAGATGAGCTAGAAACTTGAAATTTGGTTAAATTATAGCTTCTAGCCTGTAACCGACGGGAAAATTACAAAAAGTTGGAAAAAGAAATGTTTTTTAACACCCGAAAAAAATTCAAAATGTCGGAGATAAACCGGACTTTCTTTGGAGGTCTCTTGTGACTAAACGGTAAGAACTGTCAAAAAACGACTCTGGAATTACATTAGTTTACACCTCTTGCGAAGAAAACTCGCCGGGGGTTTAGGGACGGTGCCCCCAACGAGCAAGCCTAGTTTTACCACACACGTCACAAACATGCCAGCATCGACGGTTGTACACGCAGCGTGTCATTCCGTTTAGAGATCGTCAACATCCAAGTTCATTGGCTGTGTACTTGTTACATCTCTAGTAATAGCAGGTGACCTGGAGGTCTAGGGGTCCGGGGTTCAATCCTCGGTCCCGGCACAGATTTATCTGATACCTAACCCTTCCTTCACCTCCGACAAGACTTGTATTAATCACAACTTGTGAATGTATGGAATGCCAGGCCTCCACCGTGGTTCGGATTCCACGTTAAACTGTAGGTCCTCATTTCATCTCACAATCACCCTACCATTACACATTAGGTAAGTGCGTATAGTCGAACGGGTAGTAAGACGCTGTGCTAAATAAAAAAAGCATTGTGGTTATTTACCCGTTTAGGTGTGGTCAAATGGTCTAAAGCATCACTCTCACTATAAAATGGACCGGTGATGACGGAGGTTCGAATCCCAGTAGGGTTTTCTGAAGGTGTTTTTTTCCTAAATGATTTTACACTCTCCCTTCAAGCCAACACGGTTACATTTTCTCTAAATTATACCTTTCTCATCCTTCACGTTTTTGCATCTAGTGCATATAAATAAAAACCCAAACGGGAGGGAAGACTGTTGGTAAAGGGAAAAAAAAAGTGATAACACGTATTGACCCATTTGACAGTATCACCTATCTGGCAAATATAACCCCCAACAATTATATTTGATTTAATTTTAGGGTTATTTTGCTATTTTGAATAGCATTTTGAAAAGAGAAAGTGTGCGAATTTGTTAACCCCCGTTGAATGTCCACTTTCAAAGAGAAGAATAAAACCTTCCATGAGTGAGTTTATGTATAAATAAAAGAAGAAACTGTCTGGCGCCATACTCCTCTTTAAGATCAATTTGACAAATGTTCACCACGACATGGCAACGAACAAATAAAACGTTTTATGTGAAACAGCCTCTGGGAGTTTCTATTTTTTTATATATTATATAAATGAAACCAAAAAAGGGGACTTCAGAGTACACACTAACTACCCGCATGGGTGAAGGTACACGGCCCGGCGGTACCTACTCTCGTTAAATACCGGTCTGTTGGTGAATGAAAGATCGGGATCCTAATCCCAGCCAGATGTATTTGAGGATTTTTATTATTACCCGCCTCGGTGGCGTAGTTGGCTAACGCGCTTGTCGTGTTGAGCTCGACTGCTGAGGACAGGGAGATCAAGGTTCGAATCTCGGTCGGGTGAACTGGGGGTGGTTTTTCTAAACGGTTTTCCACTCTCCCTCCACGCAATGCGGCTTCACTTCCTCTAATTCAACCTTCCCAATTCCTAATCCATTAGCGTAATTAGTACGTAAAGCGTATAACCCGAACGGGTAGTAAGACGCGGTGCTAAATATTATTATAAATATTATTATTATTATTTATTTTCCACTCTTCCTCCACACAGATTGAATGAAGTATACTTCATCATATAGACTTGTAAACATAGTTTAAAAGTCGACATCTCTGAAAAGACAACATATTTCTGTTGATCGTTAAGGGGCTTGCATAGGGGAGCCAAGACAGTGTCACTCAAGTGTTCAGCTCTTTCACGATTTTGATTAAACTATTAGTAGTATCGAGGTTTGGTCTTCACTGGGATGAATACAAAACTTTATTCTATGTTACTATAATAAAGAGAGATGTCAACATAGTTTAAAATATGAAATTTTGCCCTTAGAGAAGTCATAATAATGGATATTTGAGTTGATCGTTAAAGACCTAAATCCGAGGGAAACTAGAGGGCAATACTCTAGGAACATAGAATGAAGATTTGTGAATCGAATTATATAATTTATTAGGGGGGTCACAACACAAAATTTATTGGTATCATTATTAAGCTGAGAGGTAGCAACTGGTAGCATTTCCCTGTACGCTAACGCCATCACTAGGCAAAGGACCAGTCAAGCTTTGCTACGAACGTAGGAGGTAGTAGTGGAAATGAAAGAATGGCAGACGAGCAGGCTAATCCTTCTCTCGCTTCCTCTTGCCGTTCGTACTTCCACTCGGCTCATCACCTTCGGTAGAATATTGCAGGTCGTGGCACGCTTAGTTGAAAAATACGTACATTGACCACATTTTATTAAGTGGAAGCTAAAAAAATTAGCGTTAGTATGGACGAAGAAAAAACAACTGTGGACCATAGAAGAGGGGAAAAAAGAAGATTATACCTCACAGCCCATCGAAAGAAAAGAAATTGGAATAAGGGGAAGAAACTATGGATTGGTGATTCTGGGTGACTATTTTTTAAGTTTATATAGCAATAGTGAATTGGTCAAAAATGACACTGGCCTATTTATATTCATGTATTTATCATACACTTTTTAAATACACAACCTAACTTAGGTAACAATGTGATCTGTACATCACATTCAGAAAAATTGCCTCGATATTCACTATTCAGATAAAAGGACGTATCCACCTAGAAATAGAAATTTTATTTTATAGCACACCCTGAATCAGCTTCACGAATCTCCACCAAGGTGCATTAACGGTAGTTTTTTAAATGTGAAATTCACTTTGGTTTTATAATCTATCTACACGCTAATGTGAGAGCACTTTTTTGTATCAAATACTTTCTCTTCCTCACCCCTAGTAAATTATTTTTTATACTGTTGTTTTAATTTTTTTTAATAGTTCCTCCGTCAGTCAGTCCGTCCCCCCCCCCCCCTCAAAGTAACAAAGGCTTATTTTTAAACCAAAACTGTGTTATTAAAAATTCATAAATTTAATTTAAGAATAATATTTGTTCCCATGACTTTATAATAATAAAATAGAGTACTGGAATATTTGTTTTAATTTTTTTGGTTAAATGGTTAGTTTAAAAAAAATACAAGTTTTATGTGACAATAATTAATACTTGAACATGCTTGACAAAATTAAATCCTGTATTATTTTGCATGCAAATAATATGTCCTAGCAATAAAATATTCAGATAATTACACTTTTCGCCTGAGATTTTTGAGTCACATGCTGAAATACTAATTATGCAAAATGTAAGGCAAAGCATAGCGGTTTCTTATATTTAACCAATATTATATAACTCCACAATTATATTCAATTTACAGAAAATACTTACTGGTTATAGGAAAATAACTATTTAATAAAAGCATGTTATAAATTTCTGTGATTTTGGTGAATGATCAATGACCAAAACACAAAACATCATGGCGGGATAGTAAATTCGGCTTTATGTTTTTTCTACTGTCAGAAATGTTCAAATATACCGTTTATAGGCTTTTGATGTTGTAGTTTTATAAAAAAAAAGTTTCTTAAAACGTGATCTTATTTATCTACAGAGTATGCTTTGTAAAGGCAAGTGACTTAAATACTAACAGAGGTGGTAACAGTTCATCGAGCGAGCAAAAATCTAATATTCAAGAACAGATAGAAACTATGGATTGCAATTCTATGTCTCCTTCTTCTGAAGAAAGGTGAGTTTCTAAATAATGTTATGGTGTGGTCTATAATCAGCTGGTGACCTGGTGGTCTAGGGGTAAGATGCCGGACTTCTGTGCTGGAGGTCCGGGGTTCAATCCTTGGTCCTGGCACAGATTTATCTGATTACCAAACCCTTCCTTCACCTCTGACAAGACATCTTGTGAATGTGGGGAATGCCAGGCCTCCGCCGTGGTTCGGATTCCACGTTAAACTGTAGGTCCTCCATTTCATCTCGCAATCACCCTACCATTACACATTAGCGTAAGTGCGTATTACGCGAACGGGTTGTAAGACGCGGTGCTATTAATAATAATAATATAATCAGCTCTCTGTCGACTTGCAATAAATTTTATTGCTTGAAAATCTTGAGTATAAAAACTTTATAATAAATATTAAAGTGCTAAAAAGCTGTACATATATATAACCAAATTAATAGTTCCTAAGACGAAAGGACCACAGCATCCTTACTAAAACAAATTTATTTTATATAGGCCTACCAATAGTTGTTTACATTTTGATTTTATGAATATTCATCGTGATATAATCCCCTCTCCACTTTCGGGCACACCTACCAGCATCTTATCTGATACTATTCGGTATCCTCACAGCAGCGTACAAATTAATATATTCACACATTCAATAATTAGTAGGCCTAGCAGTAGCACCTTTACAGAAGATTTGATGGCCATTTCCTCCGGCGATTAGTCGAAGACATCATTGTATTCACAACTGTAAATATTAGATTTCATAATTCACTTTAGTGTTTTAATTTATTTAGTGAACAAGTTAAGGTGGGCTGGAAGAGGACGCGAGAAAAATTAAGTGTTTTTTGCAGTTTTCACAACAAACTTTTTTAAATCAAATGCTTCATTAGAGACATATAGTTTAATTTTCTATACATGGCAATATCAACAGCTGTTCTTGAATATCTGCTATGAGCATAGCATCATTTAATGAGAAACATTTTAAACGAGGAGAAAAAGTTTTCACAAAATTCTAGGACAATCATGAAAGAAATTTAACAACTGTTGATATCACCTTGTAAAGAAAATTAAACTCTATGTTTGTACTGGAGCAATATTTGATTTAATTTGCTGAAAAAAATGGTTTGCTACGAAAACTGCAAAAAAAAAACCTAGTTTTCCTGGCATCCCCTTTGATCCCACCCTATGTACAGTTAATAGGAGTGCCACATTCATAGAAGAAGGGTATAAAGTCTGAAACTAGCTATGATATCTATAGTTATAACTATGTGTTTTATGTATTTTGAACTGGTACAGAGGTATCAACTATAATCTGGCATACTTGGAACCCGTCCCTGCCATGACAGAACCATGTTATGAGGTTCATGGTGAAACCGCTACAGAAAGAGGAGATTTAGATCAATTGTAAGTCGAAGCAAAATGTTTATCTTACTATTTTAGACAACACTTTTGGGTAAGAGTGGAATTCACATTTATATGAGAAAATTAAGTCAAACATGAGTGAAAAGGACTCCAAATAGTAGAAAGAAATACACGCCCACACACTGTGATTTTATGGCTGGCTACCTATTAAAAAATCGCGTTGAAAGACGTGTCATTAGTTTGGGCTTGTCTTCATTTGAAGTAACTATACGGTTGGGATGAAATATATATTATTTTTATTTCGCCCTTCCAGGCTATTCTTATTTAACTACACTTCTAGGACAAGAATGAGGAAAGTATAATTTTGAGCAAATGCTACAACATTGGTATGGATGGGGAGTGTGAAATAATATACTATATAATATAAGCTACAGGCCAGATATTGAGGAAGAATACATTAATACCTAATTAATCTTGCTTTCAAGATCAGGGATGGAGTTTAACGTATAGAAATCATTACTTACTACGAATTAATTTCCATAACAAAAAACGTTTTAGAGGTCATCGTTAGATCTCAAACTAGCGTTGAAACAAGCCATTTTACCAAGTTGATTTAATTTTTTTTATTAAAGAGTTTATTTACTCATACATGGTATTAATATTGTGTGTGCTTATTGCGAGATAAAAAATTGCCAATTTATTCCTCATATCTCCCCAATTTTACAAATTAATTGATTTGCTGTAGGGCAAAACTAAACTGGTTTATTAAATATATGATATTACATTGTGCGAGAATGAGAATTTAAAAAAAAACGAAAGTCATAAAATGTATGTTAGTAGTATTCCTGAAATATTTTCTTTATATTATGTATGACCCGCCTCGGTGGCGTAGTTGGCAAACGCGCTAGTCTTATTAAGCTCGACTGCTGAGGACGGGGAGATCGAGGTTCGAATCTCGGTTGGGTGAACTGGGGTAGTTTTTCCTAAATGGTTTTCCACTCTCCCTCCACGCAAATGCGGGTTCACTTCCTCTAATTCAACCTTCCCAATTCCCAATCCATTATCGTAATTAGTACTTAAAGGGTGCTAAATAATAATAATAATAATAATATATTATGTATGTATTTGATTAGCTCAAAATAACTTTAGTAAGAAAAACAAAATAGCAGTTTAATTTTAAACATAATAGTGTAAAATAGGTGTATGTATTTTAATGAAAAAATTAAAGAATGCACAAGACATAAATTCAACAAAAACTTTAGTCAATGATTTATTTATTACAAATTATTATTTTTACATCAATAATCTTTTTTTTCAGGAATACTACAATCGATACATTTCAAATAAGCCCCCCTCGACATTCAGAGATGCCATCCTGTAGCTTAACTGATGGTGACACTATTGAAAGTATTCTCCCTCCACATTTAGAGTCGCCTAACCCCACATCTCTAGATAATACCATACATTTGACTAATGTTAATTCAGAAACAGAAGTTATAATGGATATTTTCCCGGGAGATGTGCCACAGACACCATTGTCTTCACAACAGTACATATTACATTACACATTTTAGTGTTAACTTATTTAGTGAACAATAAATTAATTTCAAATTTTGAATTAAATTGTTACCAAGCTACCCTGATTAAATATGATACATATTTAATAGGAGTGTCACCTAATAAAAATACAATTAGAAGCTGAAATACAATATCTAGAATTATGAATGTAATAAAATAAATGCTAATTAAATATCACAGGCTAATATTAAGATTAGCACAATCATGGCAGTGGGAAGGTGATCAATTTAAATTAAGCCTAGTATTAAATTAGTTGAAAAATTATACATGTACACGGGAATTGATTCCGTGAGTGCTAAGCCAAAGGTCTGGGGTTCAATTTCCGTGCTAAAGCTATCAGTTAACATTTATGGTTATGGTTCCAGTTCCATTCCTTGCATTAAATACGTCAAGCTACAGTGCAACTTTGTTTTGTTTATTCTTTCCAGGGACACAAATGTTTTAAAAACACCCTATATCATAGAAGGACGCAGAATAGTGACTTACAGTACTTTTTGGAATGTATTCAAGCAATAAAGCATAAAGGGTTCGACTGCACATTTTCAAATATGAATATTACAGGCGAAACAAGGAATGGCTTCTGCAGCACATTACACTTGCAGTGCAAGATGTGTGGGGTTCTCGAAACACTCCGTACTGAAAACCCCAACTCACCGATGAATGTTAATACCGCAAAGGTGGCGGGCATTATTAACACAGGCCAAGGTTTTTCTCAGATGGAAGAGTTGTCTGCAGCACTAGATATGCCTTGTATGGGCAATCTATGTACCAAAAGATACACCAAGAAGTAGGTGAACACCTAGGAAGCATTGCTTCTGATGATATGATGGCTGCCGCGCGTGAGGAAGCAGCATTGGCTGTCAAAGCCGGAAATATGGACAAAGATGGTCGACCAATGATAACTGTTGTTGCAGATGGAGCATGGTGCAAAAGATCTTATAAAAGCAAATACGACGCTCTCTCAGGAGTGGTAAGTTATATATAACACATAGTATTGAGACGTAGAACTTTGTGTTGAGCTAGATATATTATTTAATATAATATAGTAATTACTAAATAAACTTTTAAAACTCAATTTTGTCTTTGCTTTTCAGTTTAAAGTATTTTAATGGTCCTGTAGTTAATATACCCTACACTAAATTTTGTTTATGATACTAGGCATGCATAGTTGGCTTCAAAACAAAAAAAGGTGATATACATGGGGGTTCGAAACTCCTATTGCTCTATTTGTGAAAGAGCATCTTCTCAAGAAAAACCTACTAAAGAGCACATATGCTATAAAAATTGGACACAATCTGCCACTGCAATGGAAGCTGACATCATAGTTGATGGGTTCAAGCAAAGTGTACCAATGTATGGAATCGTGTATGCCGAACTTATAGGTAACTTAACATAGCGCTTTAAACAATTAGTTAATATCGTAACATCAAAAAGTTTTAATTTATAATCCAGTTATTTCATTGGGAACCCAACAAAAATTAATATTAATAAATGATATTGCCTTACCAGTATGATATTGAATTAATAAGTGGATTTAATTATTTTTTTTAGGATGAGGGAACAGCAGTGTCATGAAACGTTTGAGCCTAGCCAAGCCGTATGGTCCTGATTTCGAGATAAAAAAGATTGAATGTGCAAATCATATTCTTCGCAACTATGTGAATAGGGTAAAGGAAATTGGGAAAAGAGGAAAGAGCCAACTAGGTACAATTCCTGGAATTATTAGGTCATCCATTCAACAAAGAGTTTTAAGAATGCGATATGCTGTAACTGAGGCAATAAAATATCGTCAAGTACAACCTTTACCTCATCATGAAAATGTCAAACAACTAAAGGAAGACATAAGTAATGGGCCAAGTCATGTTTTTGGTGATCATTCTCGGTGTGGGGAGCGAGGATATTTTTATCAGGGACCAAAAGAAGGTGAAACAAATTTAGTGCCAGAGTTGATAAAATATGGCTTATGGGAAGATATAGTTAGTGCTCGTAATTCCTTGGCATTCCATGCTCAGAGCCTAATCTTTAACGTTAGTAATAATATTGCAGAGTCATTTAATAGTGTAGTTGCCAAATTCATCGGCGGAAAGCGCATTAATTATGCTTTGAGGGGCTCTTATCAAGTTCGCTGTACAGCAGCAGTAACTTCCCACAACAAAGGTCCTACACTACACAGACTCCTGCACAAAAAGATGGCTATTGTCAGTCCTGGTGTAAACACTAAAAGGTTTGTCACACGAAAAGTTAAACGTCTAAATGCAAGGACCAAGCGGAAATTGCAGTACCCTCCCCTCAGAAAACCACAAAAGAAGTCTTCAGGTCCAGATGAGCACTATGGGTTCTGGACATTCCGGCTAAAGCTGACCTCAATGAAGAAGACTATAATCTGAAGAAAGAACATTTTATTTGTAGTTTGCGTATGACAGAAGAGCAGAGGAAAGCCTTGATTTATGAAACGGTCGAACAAAGTTAGAATGAAGAATGTAGAAGACAGCGAAGGAAGCGAGTGACAGCTTCATGATTTGATAAAATTTGCAAAATGAGACAGACCACATCCAAGGCAAATCAAGTAAAGACTATGTTACATGGAACATTCTTTGTAAATTATAGGACTCGATATGGTTTTGAACATGGACCTATGGCAATAGAAGCTTTGGAAGAAGTGCTTGGAGTAAAAGTTGAAAGGGTGGGGTTGGTAGTCGACAGAAATATATCATTTATTGCAGCATCTCCCGATGGATTTATAGGTGATGATGCTATCGTCGAAATTAAGTCCCCTGCATCGGCGAAAGATTTTACACCAAATGAAGCCATAAAAGGCAAAAAAATCAAGTTTTGCACATTACGAGGAAATGATATCCTTTTAAAAAAAAGAGATAGTTACTATTAACAAGTGCAAGGACAATTACACATAACTGAAAGACGGTGGTGTCACTTTGTTGTCTGGACAAGAAAAGGAATGTCCTTCACGAAAATTGAGAGGGATGACATCTTCTGGAAAAGTGAAATGGAGCCTCAATTAATTAGATTTTATATGGATAGTTTGCTTCAAGAGATACTTGACTCCAGATATGATCGAGGATTGCCAATAAGGGACACCTTTTAGAGAAAACCAATATTTAAAATGATGATCAGCCATCAAAAAGAAAATATCTTAATTGGGTTGTGAATGGATGAAATTTTGTTTTACTCCTTGGTGGAGTTTAGATAAGAATATTAGATAGATAAGATAGATAAGACTATTTCCCTTCAGTTTGTTTTTCATCATATTTTGAACATTACTGACCATAATTTCCCTTCATTACTTAATAAACGTTAAATGAACATGAGAGGTCTTAATTTTGTGATGTACGCAATGGTGGATCTACATAAAATAGCACCTATGGCAAGCACTGGAATTGCGCCTCTGTCCAAACACCTGACACCTGTTTTTTAAACAACTTTACCACAATATCTGCTCAAAAATAAGACAAACTCATTAATTTTATATTTAACACATTATGGTAACATAAGAAAACTATGAATGTACCTTCCTTGTTTTTACTGACGCAAATTGATCTATGATGTCTTAAAGTCTGTTGTTTCTGTTTATTCTCTTTACACAATCAACAGAGCAAATCACACAATCAGCTTTGACCCATGAAGACTTTCAAATACTAAGGTATTAGTTTCAGATCTCACAGCTGACGATGGTTAGCAGTATCTGAATATCACTGTGAAGATTGTGGAAAATGCTCTCATCTGCATACTGAGCAATACATTCTGGAAGTTCTTCAAGTCTTGATATTTTCATGTTGGCCCGACTTGAAAAAACATGTGACAATCTAAAATGTCTTCATATAGTTGTTGTCCACCAACAACACAGCTATAAAATTTTCCTAAATGTTCGCACTTCTGGTTCGAATCTTTAATATCGTCAGCGTAACACAGTCCCTTGGCATCAATAAGAAAGTCAAAGAAAATCACTTCTTATTTCACTGGTTTCATTTCCATATCTTCTCAAGGTACTTGTTAACGTGTCAACCATCACAGCAGGGTTGTCATAAAACTGTGACTGAAACTCCTTTAGCTCCTTTTCATCCTTTTTTTTTTTCCTTTTCTGTTAAATTTTTCTTTAATCATTAATAAAAATCAAAGCGACCTCAAACGTCATAAAACAAATGTGATTGTGTTGTTAGTAATTTTTTTAATATATTCTCAATTTTAGATAAAATTATTTATTTATTGATAAATAATTAGAAATGTGTTTAGTTTAAATATTATTTTACATTTAAAACAAAACAAAAAGTTGAAATACGCCCTTAGGACCTTTGCGCCCTAGGTTCGCTTTATCTCAACGGCCAAGTTCTGACATGATAATTAGTATGTGATCTTATATAGGCTATTTTCAGTATGAATCTCATGGATTTAGCTACAGTTTGTACAAAAACAAATATTTAACGTTCTATTTAGTAGTTTATATTATAACAACTAAAAATGATTTAAAATATAAAAGTATTTGGAATAAAAAAGTAAGATAAATTACAATAATTGAGTAAATAGAACCTATTTAGTGACGTGCCCCCGTTAAGTGGCGCCCAGGGCACTTGCAAAATCTGCCATACCGTAGGTCCACCACTGTATATAAGTGAAATGATTATGATTTTTCTTTATTTAGAGATATGTATGTAATGGGCATGATTTTAATTTGTTTAGTGATATATTGTGATACTGTATTGCATAAAATTTTACTAAACTTTGTTGTAGGCATTTATGTGTGGTGAGCATAATTTTATTTTATTTTGTGGCATATGTGTAATGTACATAATTTTCTAAACTTTGTGTATGTGTAGTGAACATAATTTTTCTTTATGTTGTGATATAATAAATATATCATGTAAATTTATTTTATTATGTGATAAAACTATTTTTTTGAACATTATTTTTTAAGCGTTATGTATGTTTGTAGTGAACATTATTCTCCTAACTTTTGTGGTATACGTGTAATGAATAAGATTTTCCTTTATTTTGTAATTTAGGACTACGTATAGTGAACATATTTTTTCTAAGCTTTGTGGTATACGTGTAGTTTTTCATACCCGAATACGATTTTGTGAGATGGTAAATAATTGTAAGGAAGTTGTACGGGAGCGTATGGGTTGTTACTGATATTGCAGGAATAATTCTACGCTAATAAACACAGGCAAAAAAATATTTAACAAAAGGGTCTTAAATTAAATACTGGATTTATGTTCTATAATTTTGACAATACGATTTATTCCTTATGTTTGTAACCACTTAACATTAGTTATGTTTTAACGAGTGTTTTATTCATAAGAATTATAAATTATGCCACGTAAAAAGTGAATTTATTTTGTAATCATGTTTATTTAAAAGGAGGTAATATTGACTAAGTGGGAAAGAAGTATTTCTGCAAGGTTATTATCATTGATTTCAGTATGCATATTACATATAACTTAGGGTTAGGGGCTGTAGCAGCATCAAATTCTCAGAAGAGGGCAGTAAGCTAAAAAAAAAAAAGGTTTAGTATTACTGCCTTGAACCATACTGATAGTGAAGTCACATATAGTTAACATTACATTGATAACTTTCATCAGTTGTACACGTATAGTGGACATTGTTAACTTTCATCAGTTGTGCACTTATAGTGGACATTGTTAACTTTCATCATTTGTACACGTATATTGGACATTGTTGCCTTTCATCATTTGTACACGTATAATGGTCATTGTTAGCTTTCATCAGTTGGACACGTATAGTAGACATTGTTACCTTTCATCAGTTGTACACGTATAGTGGACATTGTTAGCTTTCATCAGTTGTACTCGTATAATGGTCATTGTTAGTTTTCATCAGTTGTACACGTATAGTGGACATTGTTACCTTTCATCATTTGTACACGTATATTGGACATTGTTGCCTTTCATCTGGTGTACGCATATAGTGGATATTCCTTGCCTGAATTTAATTCTAGATTTATATTTACTTCAACTTTATTAGGTTGTAAAAATATATTGAACATTACTTCCCTTGTTTAGTCTCTCCACGTAAAGATTGAAACTAACAGATCTTACTTGATGGTAAATATAATATGAAAGCTAGTTTAATCACACAGCAACATATCAATCTAATATTTTTATATAACTTATGTAAAAACTATATCCAAAAAGCTTATTGATAGCTATTGTAATATTTTTGTTGGTTTAGGAATAGGCCTATTTGGAAACATACAAACTAAGCTATAAATGTAAAAATTTAAATAAATCAAAACACAAACATAATATTTCGTGATTATTTTATGGGTATAACTAATAAGTAGTTGAAATGTCACGCTTACCTACACCATCTTATCTAATTTTACTATTTATAATGACAGGTTATAAAGTTGTCATATAATAGTTTTAACTACAACAACTAGAAATTAAAATATTGTACCACCAATAGCTAAACGTTCTATACAATACAAGTTTTCACCACCACTTAACCTTTAAAATGGGAAAAAAAGGTAATTGTTATGCTACTGCTACACATTTAGGTGCTGCTAGTTTTGCCTTTAAATAATGATGAATTCCCTAATAATACAATAATTACACCAAAGGGAAAGAAAGTGGAAATTATTAATCAAAGGTCTTATACCTCATTTGTGTAAAGGAAGAGTGGAAAATAACTGAAGGCAAACAATTTCTGAGCATACGACTGGAATTCCAGCCCCAACCTACCATCACCTGTAAATTAGACTAGACGAGAGAGATTATTTTGTTCACGTCCCCACTGGAGAGGGCTATTATTTTTCTATTCATGGTTTTATAAGATGTTTAATCTAAATATTAAAAGAGTTCAAGCTACTGTCCGGCTGGGATTTACCCAAAGGGTCGAATGATCTAAGGCGTCATTCTAACAATAAAATTGGTTGCCAATAACATGGAAGTTAGGGTTAGAATTCCGGTCTGGTGTATCGAGAGGTATTTTGCTCTCAATGGTCGATTTCCACTCCCGCTCTTCGTTAATGCGGGTACAATTCCCTTAAAATTAAACTTTGCTATTCTATAACAAATTAGCGTATTAATTGGTGCACATGCAAATAATCCATAACAGGTAGTTAGATGGTTGTGGAAAATTAACCTAATGATTTCAATATTTAGATACAAATTTAAAAAATAAAGTTATAAGTACCTAATTAATCTATGTACATGAATGTAAGTACCTAATTATTTTATGTATATGAATGTAAACCACGATTTAATATACAAGAGCAGCATTACTAGCAACTTGAAATAGTAATGTTCTTATTTCTTTTAAACAACTCGCACTGTCTAAATTTGTAAGTAGATTGGTTGTGCATCAAGCCAGTGTGCTGTTGTGAAATATAAACCAAAAGAGTGGAAAAGCTGTCGCTTTTACTGGTGAATGAATCATCCCGGCCTTGAGTGACAAGTCTTTCGTCCTTCCTCTTTCACTAATCTGTTACGAACTCATCGAAAGAAAGATAGGTAAAGAGAAGAGGGGAATATTTTTTTTACTCCCAAAAGGCGAAGAGGTATTTCTACCTGCCCATGTAGCACCCTTAAGAGCTAAATGTCCGGGGAACGAAAGGTAACTGTTATAGGAGCGTAGAACGGATCTTTGGAATTATTATTATTATTATTATTATTATTATTATTAGCACCGCGTCTTACTACCCGTTCGGGCTGTACGCACTTACGCTAATATGTAATGGTAGGGTGATTATGAGATGAAATGGAGGACCTACAGTTTAACGTGGAATCCGAACCACGGTGGAGGCCTGACATTCCCCACATTCACAAGTTGTGATTAATACACGTCTTGTCAGAGGTAAAAGGAAGGGTTTGGTAATCAGATAAATCTGTGTCAGGACCGAGGATTGAACCCCAGACCCCCAGGACACAAGTCTGACACCTTACCCCTCTAGACCGCCAGGGATAGAAAAAGAGGATGGGTGATAAACATTAGAGTCAAAGAATTTAATTCATCGACCTTTTTTTCAATGCGAACACCCATTATTTAAGGTGCGGCAGAAGAGAGCGCGAGTAGTTTTACATTTTTTATAGAAGTGAAATTTTTTGACCAAAATTAATAAAATATTTCTCCAGTAGCAACATAGAGTTTAGTTTTCTGTACATGCTGATATCAACAGATCTTGAATATCTGTCAAGGGTGTCCTGGAATTTTGTCAAAACTTTTTCTCTTTATTTAAAAAGTTTTGACAAAATTCCAGGACATCCTTGACAGATATTCAAGATCTTTTGATATTAGCATGTACAGAAAACTAAACTATGTTGCTACTGGAGAAATATTTTATTTATTTTGGTCAAAAAATTTCAATTCTATAAAAAATGTAAAATTACTCGCGCTCCCTTCTGCCGCACCTTAAAGCTTGCGGTTAAACGTTTTTTTAATTACCGGTGGTCCAGGTGTTAACCCCAACTTTGTGGTCTCACCGGTTATTTATTAATAGGACGTGTTTCTCAAGTGAACCACTTAGAACTCAGAAATTGACGCGGTGACGTTTAGCTCTAACGCGATATATAATTCTACGTTGCGTGATTTCAAAATATGGTTCACAGCCAAATAAAGTCGAATTATTGCAACAGGGCTTTTCCTTAACAACCATGTATTTTGAGTTTTATTAATAGAAAAAAGACATCAAGCTCATTTTCAACGACTGTTTAATCATATTCACTGAGCTATGAGACTAATCAGTGAAAAAGGGCTCTAGATTTAGCCTTCCTCTAACAAATACAGTCATTGTTTGATATTTGAGAACTAGCAGCGAGATTTCCTCTTTACCTTGAGATAAGAAGTTTCCTCTAACAAATACAGTCATTGTTTGATATTTGAGAACTAGCAGCGAGCTTTCTTCTTTACCTTGAGATAAGAAGTTTCCTCTAACAAATACAGTCATTGTTTGATATTTGAGAACTAGCAGCGAGCTTTCCTATTTAGCTTATGATAAGTTTCGTAGTTTTATTTCCCTTCCTTCTAATTGACATGACAAAGCGTGGTTGTAGATGAAGGGCGAAAGGGGGTACAAGCTTAGACAGAATATATAATTAGTTCCAGAAAAAGACACACAGACTATCGTATTTTAATATCGTGTGGCCTGACAGCGATTAATACTTTCTCAACGACCGAGGCGGCCGCCTTAACCGTGCGTTGCCAATACAATGTTAAGCAAACGGTTCTTCGTGCCAAGAGATAGATTGGCGTGTCGCTCCGCGTGTTGTCCGCCAATCTATCGTTTTAAAGGGAGTTGGGGGAAGGAATTGGCAACTTTTTTAGCTTCTGATTTCGCTAAGAAAAACTTTTTACCGTGCGGGGACAACCAAAGAGAGACGGAGAAGACCAAAAAAAGACACAGCTGAATCTGGCCGGGAGTGAAGGGAGGGAAGAATTTTCCGTCGTTCGCGCACGCGCACAAAGGAGTCTGATAGCTTTAACAATGAAACCTGATTTGGTTATCAAATCCCTTCTGGAAGGCCTTTTATCCTATCGAAATACTACCGTAGAGCTGGATTCTGCCTCGAAATAAGGCCTTCCAGAAGGGGCTTCCTACCAAAATCGTGGTATAGGTTGGAAAGCGCACTAAACGTCAAGCTAACCAAGTCAGGTTCGTCGGTGACGTAGAGGAGGTCGAGGTTTAAACCCTGGTTTAGAGTATATTAAGATCAATCAACTCTTCTATGCAATGTACCCGATATATGAGGGGGGGGGGGGGGGGGGGGCCTCTAATATCGGGTACATTGCATAGAAGAGTTGATTGATTTATTTATCACCGTGTCTTACAAACCATCCGGGTTATACGCTTATGTACTAATTACGCTAATGAATTAGGAATTGGGGAAGGTTGAATTTTAGAGGAAATTAACCCGCAATTGCGTGGAGGGAGAGTAGACAAACCATTTAGGGGAAACTAGCCCAGTTCACCCGATCGAAATTCGAACCTCTATTTCTCCGTCCTCTGCAGTCTAGCTCAACACGAAACTAGCGCGTTATCCAATTACGCCACCGTGGAGGGTATAAAGTTTTGATAACAATCGGCGGAGCAAGCATCGAACCTTTCAACGCCGATATTTCAAGAGGTCGCTCGCTGATGAGTATTGCCGATGGGGCAGCTGACAGTAAAATCAGGGTAGAACAGCTATATTTTTTAATTCCCTGTTTTTTCCAGATTTTCCAAAACCAATTACCAACTTTTCCTGTCACTATATATTACAAACGTAATTTTATTAAAATCGCAACTTTATATAATTTTTTTTTAGTAGATACATACCAATTTTAACATTATGTCTGTCTAAGAAGGGGGTTAAGAGCGTTCATAATATCGGCTCCTGGCTCGCGCGAGGTTTGGGAGTAAAAGGGAAAGGAAAAGACAAGAAATGTGTGCAGTCATTCGTATTTGAATGATTACTCGACATTTCCCGCGGTGACGATGGGGGACAAAGCGACAAAGTTTCTTGTTAATAACTACAGTATGTCCCTGTTATGACAGAATGAAGATTTGTGGACAGTTCTTATCTGTGAAGACATTCTAAAATGGTCAAAAAACGGCCTTTTCAATGCAGATATAATTTAATATTTCAACAATGTTCAGTATTAGGAACTGCTATTAGCTCTTTATCTCCATTAATGTTTAATAAGAAATGATCCACGTGCAATAGTGTTGGTGGAAATTTACTATTTCTAGCCGAGACTGTATCAGAGTTGATTGGCGTGTGATGCACGTTTTTAATGAATCAAACTATAGCGGTGGGTAGTGCGATCTAAGTTATATTTCATTGAAATTATATTGAAACATTAAGAAAAGCGCTTTACATTAGTAGTGATTAAAATTGTTACTAGACACATTCTTCTTTAGCCTACTATTCCTTTGATGTAATCAAATTCTCGCGCATGCGCATAAACATGCCTCAATTTTGGCTGAAGACGCGTGGTAGCGAAGTGGAAAGACGACACGAAAATCATACGTTGACCTTGAGAGTTTAGATTAGTACGCTCACCAATGACCCATCTGTCGGCTAAAAAAAAAATAGATTCACGGTGAGTGTTTGAAGTGAAAGAAAAATGTTATTTTGACTTTTGTAAATAAAGGTTGTGTAATTATTTTAGGTAAAAAAATGTAAAATTTCCAAAAATTTGAAAATATTCACTAGCTTTTCCTTGTTTTCCAGGTGTTTTGACGCCTTGTAATAGCTACCAAATCTACTTTCATGTATCCATACGCCTAACCATAGGATCTGTGAAACCACGTGTTGAACTGTCACTTTTAGCTTTCAAAACTTTAACAACAAAACAATGTTTTTTTAAAGACATTTTGTATGTTTTTTTATGGAAGCAACATCTGTGATATACTTAAAAATACTTTACAAACGAGAGCTTCTGAAAGGCTACGTTCTCTTCATAAATTAAGATAGCGAACCAAACAAAACGAAAATCGTTGATGACGCCACCACAAAATGTCTTCAGTTTTGGGTTTACAAAATAAAAACGTTTTATTTTGTAAAATACGATTATTTATTTTGTTGGCCAGTCGTGACAAGATACAAGTGTGAATTTTATACTTTTTTTAATCAACTATTTCATGTACCGGTACTTAATATAACTTGTTACCATAGCAACGAAACAGAAATCACCATAGTTTTATTAATATATTTATTTGACCCGCCTCGGTGGCGTAGTTGGCTAACGCGCTTGTCGTGTTGAGCTCGACTGCTGAGGACGGGGATATCGAGGTTCGAATCTCGGTCGGGTGAAATGGGGGGGGGAGGTGTTTCCTAAATGGTTTTCCACTCTCCCTCCACGCAAATGCGGGTTCCCTTCCCCTAATTCAACCTTCCCAATTCCTAATCCATTAGCGTAATTAGTACTTAAAGCGTATAACCCGAACGGGTAGTAAGACGCGGTGCTAAATAATATAATAATAATAAATATATTTAGTTATTTCAAAAAGTTACTAAAAAGCCAACTAAACAGTTATTTTTAGTGGAGTAATATTAGAAGAGTTAATTTAAACTTTTGATTAATAACAAAGATAATAATTTACATATTTAGTGACTTTTAACCAATGTTTGTAATAAAAAATCTTCTGCTATCTGTCTGTTCTACTCTGGTTGGACTCGGGAGGTAAAAGAGAAGGAATAATAACTCAACATATGTTTAAAAGACACGTTAAGGGGGCGAGGGAGGAAGAGGGGTGTTGGCCCCCTCCTGGAGACCGAGACAAGCTATACAGCCGTCCTAGCTCCAGCGCAGGTCGAAAGCTATTTCTGATACGTTCGCCTTCGCTAGCATATATCACCTTACATGGAAAGACGCGAGCGAAGGGGTCTCTCTCTCTCTCTCTCTCTCTCTCTCTCACACACGTCCAGGGAAGCGTTGCGACGCACCACAGAGCCGTCGTCTGCTTTACATTCTAGAACAGGGGTGGGGGTGAGATTTTTACGCCATCAATGTCGGTCCACGGATTCCTCGGCGTCCAATTTATCTATCGACCGTTGATCCACGTATTACAACCCATCCGGCCAATCCGCATATTTTTTTCATACTGATGGGGTTTAGGGGGCGAGGAGGGGAGAAAATGTGTTCGCATTTTCATGGATGGGTAGGGGAAAATAACTTAGTTTTTTTTTTAGCCCCACGTCTTACTAACCGTTCGGGTTTTACGCTTATGTACTAATTTTGCTGATGGTTTTTTTTTTTAGAGATTAGTAATGTTATGTTTAGAGGGAGTGTACGACTGAACCTCAAGCTGTAGGTTTGATCCTAGCTTATTAACGACTGAACCTCCAGCTGTAGGTATGATCCTAGCTTATTAACGACCGAACCTCAAGCTGTAGGTTTGATCCTAGCTTATTAACGACCGAACCTCAAGCTGTAGGTCTGATCCTAGCTTATTAACGACCGAACCTCAAGCTGTAGGTCTGATCCTAGCTTATTAACGACCGAACCTCAAGCTGTAGGTCTGATCCTAGCTTATTAACGACTGAACCTCAAGCTGTAGGTCTGATCCTAGCTTATTAACGACTGAACCTCAAGCTGTAGGTCTGATCCTAGCTTATTAACGATTGAACCTCAAGCTGTATGTCTGATCCTATCTTATTAACGACTGAACCTCAAGCTGTAGGTCTGATCCTATCTTATTAACGACTGAACCTCAAGCTGTAGGTCTGATCCTAGCTTATTAACGACTGAACCTCAAGTTGTAGGTCTGATCCTAGCTTATTAACGACTGAACCTCAAGTTGTAGGTTTGATCCTAGCTTATTAACGACTGAACCTCAAGCTGTAGGTCTGATCCTAGCTTATTAACGACTGAACCTCAAGCTGTAGGTCTGATCCTAACTTATTAACGACTGTGAACTAGCGGCCGATTGAACTTGTAGATAGGTCGTCAAGGGATGAGCAATGAGAACTAAATAAATGAACTGGTAAATTCGGTAAAGTGAGTCACTCCGAACTATCCCTAAGAGCGAGCAGTTGCGCGCAGCTGTAATGGTAGTCCTAGATGAGAGCTAGGAAGTTGTGCAGCTGGGGAGGTTTGTATTGTGTTAGTTCTGGCAGCCAGATGTTCCCTCCTGCCAGGGCTGGTCCATTTTTAATTTTAGACTCCTCCGGCGGGTCGCACGGGAATAACGCACTCGGAGCGGCAGACCGTCAACTGTCTTTACGGAACTCTCGTCTCGCGTCTGGACGGAAATATCGCCATCCCTCTCTCTCTCTCAAGTTTTATGGACATACGTGTACCTTTACCGTCCATGTCACTAGACAAGTAGAGAGTGAATACAATGCTCTATTTCACCCAAATGTCAGACAAGTAGAGAGTGAATACAATGCTCTATTTCACCCAAATGTCAAACAAGTAGAGAGTGAATACAATGCTCTATTTCACCCAAATGTTAGACAAGTAGAATGAATACAATGCTCTATTTCACCCAAATGTCAAACAAGTATAGAATGAATTCAATGCTCTATTTCACCCAAATGTCAGACAAGTAGAATGAATACAATGCTCTATTTCACCCAAATGTCAGACAAGTAGAATGAATACAATGCTCTATTTCACCCAAATGTCAAACAAGTAGAGAGTGAATACAATGCTCTATTTCACCCAAATGTTAGACAAGTAGAATGAATACAATGCTCTATTTCACCCAAATGTCAGACAAGTAGAATGAATACAATGCTCTATTTCACCCAAATGCTAGACAAGTATAGAATAAATACAATGCTCTATTTCACCCAAATGTTAGACAAGTAGAATGAATACAATGCTCTATTTCACCCAAATGTTAGACAAGTAGAATGAATGCAATGCTCTATTTCACCCAAATGTCAGACAAGTAGAATGAATACAATGCTCTATTTCACCCAAATGCTAGACAAGTATAGAATAAATACAATGCTCTATTTCGCCCAAATGCTAGACAAGTAGAATAAATACAATGCTCTATTTCACCCAAATGCTAGACAAGTAGAATGAATACAATGCTCTATTTCACCCAAATGTCAGACAAGTAGAGAGTGAATACAATGCTCTATTTCACCCAAATGTCAGACAAGTAGAATGAATACAATATTCTTACTTTACCATACTCCCATTACTGTTACCATCCTGTGCCTGTGGTCAGTTTATTATTCAAGCCATATATTCTCCACTACCGGCTTGCTAGGCCTGTCGTAACTTCATACGCCTTATGATCGATCTTTAGACTAGGACAAACACAACACCTAAGCCCCGGCCGTTACTTTATCACTCTGAAGTGTAACCACACATTTAACCAGTGATAGATTATTCGGCTATGTTGGGAATCGAACCCGGGACCATTAACTCGGTAGACAAACACACTACCGACTGAGCTAAGGTGTCGGATAATACAATGTTTATAGTTTACTCAAATATCAAACCAGACTTACTATCAACAGACATATTTAATGATTAATAAAACTTAGGGGTATGGCACGTCGTGGATCAAAATTTGGGAAAAGCTTCCTTGGCTTTTGTGAACCACTGATGCAGGACACTACACGTAGGGGACGCGAAATAAGACCAGTTATTCTTCCTGTAGAAACTTATAGTTACATTTTATTCACGAGAGATATCGACAGTTGTTGAATATCGGTCAAGAATGTCCTGGAATTTAATGACCAATTTTTAATTTCATTTAAAAAGTTTCTCATCTAATGCTGGCTGCTACGCTCTTGACCGATATTCAACAACTGTTGATATCACCGTGTGAAGAAAATGTAACTATATGTTTCTACAGGAGAAATAACTGGTCTTATTTCGCGTCCCCTTCTAACCCACCTCGAGGCTTTGTTTAATCTATATCATAATTATTTGAATGGGGTTCAATCCTCGGTCCCGGCACAGATTTATCTGATTACCAAACCCCTTCCTTCACCTCTGACAAGACGTGTATTAATCACAACTTGTGAATGTGTGTGGAATGCAAGGCCTCCACCGTGGTTCGGATCCCACGTTAAACTCCATTTCCATTTCATCACACAATCACCCTACCATTACACATTAGCGTAAGTGCGTATAACCCGAACGGGTAGTAAGACGCGGTGCTAATAATAATTATTATTTGAAACTTGGTATAGCCGTTGGCTTTAATTTAATTTTTTCCACGAATCTGGCGTTTAACTCAAAACATTCTCTAACTAAAACTATTTTCAAGCAACTGTCACGACTCACGTGACAAATATAGGAAACATAACCGCCCTTGCCAACCTCTCAAAAGTTCGACAGGACATGTTTTCATTTATTTACGGAAAAAAAAACACCCCAATTTAATTATAACAACTGAATACCTTACCTATGTTTTATATTACTCCCACAAGGACCTCATCTGTTAGGATATAAAGTTATTATAGGGAGATCCTGGTATGAAGACACTTTTAGAAAATACAAAAATATTTCTTATGGTCAACAATGATAACATTTGATATTATTAGTGTTATTTTATATGTATTTTTATAATATATATAAAAATTCGCACCTGCATATCACATGACTTGAAGTATAAATACATGAAAATACATCTTAGTAACAATTTTAGCTGTCAGATAGAACTCCGATCCACCAGCACAGAAGTCTTAACACCTTACCCCTTTAGACCGTCAGTCAGGTCACCTAGCAGAAAGTTAAACACTTCATTTAAAATTATATAATTGATTTCAATCTTAGTCTGATATTAAATCACAACATAATCCTTGTAATGTTGTCGACCAAAAGAGGCATCAAATTTCCCCCGGATGAAGTGTTGACCCCCCCAAAAAAAAAAAAAAAAAAAAAAAAAGCTGCCAAAAAGTGATCAATACTAGCTCTCTCTCTCTATTCCTTCACAGAACTACTCGACTAATCGAGCGGGCGACAAATTAAGTGACGACACATCCAGTGTGTGAAGTCATCTCGTCACTAGTAGTCAGCACACGTATCAGAACACTGTGAGCTTAAACGACGTCGCCTACTTGTTGGAGATTTAGGAGCTCTTTTGCGAAGCGGGTTGCATCTAAACTTGAAGCACCTAAACACACACAAGCCTAGTATATTCCTTCCACGATATGTTTTTACCTGCATGACAGTTCGAAAATCATATGTTTAGGTTTTGGGTTGCCAACATTTGTAAAAGATCACAGTTTTGTTATAAATGTAGATATATTTAATTACCTGTTATATATTACATTTAAAATAACGTAAACTTAAGTTTTCTAATACTATTTCATTTTTTTAAATAATTTCTTTTTATCCAACTCAAAACAATATTTTAAACATAATTAAAAGTACTTATTCTTCGTTTTGGAACGTTACTGATTTTGTATAATATAGTGCACACATCAATATCTTTTAATACAGGTATCGTATTTACTTGGAAAAGAGAAAATTGTTGTCATTTTTTTACATACAATAAATGATTTTATGATTATTTTATCTTATTTTGAAATATTTAACTGAATAAAATATTTTCATCAACTGCGTGTCTGCATCATTGTAAAAAACTTGTTTACCGTTATGTTCAATCATATGGTTTAGATTCGTTAGTCGCCATTTTGAAGCTATGTTCGTTAGAAGTTTTTGTGAAAGTGGTGTTAATATTTTTTTAAGTGGAATAAAACTATAAATAAACTTTGTGTCCGACCTCAAATAAATATAAATAATATTGGCCTAAATTACTGTGGTTAACTATCACATTAATATGTTACCATCTGTTTTCATTATAGTGATCCCAAGTGATAGATGTCAGCTGTTGGCGTAGTGATATATTAGGGATTACTTCTAGTAACATTTAGCTGTCATTTAGGTAAACTTGAATGGTGAATGACTTATACGTACGTCCTAGGAAACATTGTTTGCCAACATGTTGCCCTCGTTTCGGAAACCGTTGGCCAACTATTGGCCAACCATTTTTCATGTTACCTTTGTTTTTCTTAGCGGAGAAAATATGTCTCCTATGATAGATTTCAAATGGGGTTACAAGAAACAATGTTGGCCAACATTTTCGACAGCAAGCAACGTGGGCTAGTAGGTGAGATATGTTTCCGACAGCAAGCAACGTGGGCTAGTAGATGAGATATTCGGCGACCCGTCTTGCGGTATCTGATAGTGTTTCCGACAGCAAGCAACGTGGGCTAGTAGATGAGATATTCGGCGACCCGTCTTGCGGTATCTGATAGTGTTTCCGACAGCAAGCAACGTGGGCTAGTAGGTGAGATATGTTTCCGACAGCAAGCAACGTGGGCTAGTAGGTGAGATATGTTTCCGACAGCAAGCAACGTGGGCTAGTAGATGAGATATTCGGCGACCCGTCTTGCGGTATCTGATAGTGTTTCCGACAGCAAGCAACGTGGGCTAGTAGATGAGATATTAGGCGAGACGTCTTGCGGTAGGTATCTGATACTGTTTCCGACAACCTTTATTTTATGTGTGTTAACAGGGATTCTCTACTTTACTTTTAATTAAAAAAAAACAAGCAAAGAAATCGGCTTGACGCAAGCAATGACATGAGATTAGTATTGAGCTAGAGTATAGAGTAATTTCTCGATTGGCGAAACAAATTTAAGCTAAAAAAAAAATCACACTGAAAACCTTAAGAAATACAGTGAGTTAATTTTACTTTTTATTTTATCTATCGTTCTAACATGTTTTTCAAACATATTTTCTTATGAAAAAAAGTATTGTAAATTTGTGATTTTTAGTAATACTAATATAATAATAATATTTTAAATTAGTTGTCTGAAGTTCCTAGGCTGGGGTAAAGTATGTTGACCGGGAAGGGGGGGGGGGGGGGGCGGTGAGAATGGTCCGCGGCCACCTTAAGAAAAGGAACCACTGCTTGTTACTAATATATTGGGAGATTGTCCGACTTCCCAGACTAAATTATAAATAATTTATCCCTCTATCGCTTTTAATTCCTTCTTATTTTTTTAGCACTCCATCTCACTAACCATTCGGGTTGTACGCGTGTACTAATTACGCCAGTGGTTTAAGGGATTATGAAGGTTATGTTTAGATGAAGTGTACCCTTATTTGCAAGGAGGGATAGCGGAAAATTCATTATGGTAAAAAAAAACTTCAATAAACATCAACCGTGATTCGAACCATGATATCCCCATCATCGGCAGTCTAATCTACTGCGAGAATCGCGCTTAAGATCAGGCGGCCACCGAAGTAAGTTTCTTACTATTAGATCCTTCTCAATAATATTGTTGGTGACCTGACGGTCTAAGAGGTAAGGTTTCAGACTTCTGTGCTGGCGGGTCCGGGGTTCAATCCTCGGTCCCGGCTCAGATTTATCTGATTACAAAACCCTTCCTTCACCTCTGACAAGCCGTGTATTAATCACAACTTGTGAATGTGTGGGAATGCCCAGACCTCCACCGTGGTTCGGATCCCACGTTAAACTGTAGGTCCTCCATTTCATCTTACAATCACTCTACCATTACACATTAGCGTAAGTGAACGGGTAGTAAGACGCGGTTCTAATAATGATAATAGTGTTCTGCATGAATTAACGTCATCCTAAAAGCGACCAGAATATTCCATCCCGGGGAGATTCGAAGAATCCACCCGTATTTCCCCCCCCTGAAATGTTGGCCCCCATTCAACTCCGTGTTCAATTTGAATAATCACCCATCCGCCCGGGCGCCGAGGTTCGTCGGCCATGTCCGCGGATTAACACAAATTTAATATATTGCTAAGGAATCACAGTTAGATTCCGGTAACAAGAAACTTTTAGAACAGTGGTATCAGGGGTACGTGACTTAAAGCGTGCGTAGAATATTTCATGATAAGCCCCAAATAATCAGGGCCTAGAGGATTAAACTCAAAAGAGGCTCGAAATTAAGTATTTTAGATATATACTAGAGTGTGTAGTGTGGTGAATTTTAAAGTATAGCTTCTTTATCTCAGTTTTTTAGTATATATTATCATTTTTAATAGTTTTTTTAATAGTGAGTTTTTATTCGTGGGTGAGTAGGTGTGGGGGTTATTGGGGTGGTTTTATTCATGTCCAAACTTGTTCATTCCCGTCCCATTTAATTTTTAATGTGTGTGTATAGCTTGCGTTATGCACCAACAACCACGGGGGGAGGGCGGTAGGTACGGAGACGTTTGATTACCTACCTAAGTTAGGTGTTATATGGGGAGTGAGACGGGCTCTTAAGACGTCTGGTTCTAGCTGTATTACCTACCTAAGTTAGGTGTTATCTGGGGGGTGAGACGGGCTCTTAAGACGTCTGGTTCTAGCTGTATTACCTACCTAAGTTAGGTGTTATCTGGGGAGTGAGACGGGCTCTTAAGACGTCTGGTTCTAGCTGTATTACCTACCTAAGTTAGGTGTTATCTGGGGCATGAGACGGGCTCTTAAGACGTCTGGTTCTAGCTGTATTACCTACCTAAGTTAGGTGTTATCTGGGGAGTGAGACGGGCTCTGAAGACGTCTGGTTCTAGCTGTATTACCTACCTAAGTTAGGTGTTATCTGGGGCATGAGACGGGCTCTTAAGACGTCTGGTTCTAGCTGTATTACCTACCTAAGTTAGGTGTTATCTGGGAGTCAGACGGGCTCTTAAGACGTCTGGTTCTAGCTGTATTACCTACCTAAGTTAGGTGTTATCTGGGAGTCAGACGGGCTCTTAAGACGTCTGGTTCTAGCTGTATTACCTACCTAAGTTAGGTGTTATCTGGGAGTCAGACGGGCTCTTAAGACGTCTGGTTCTAGCTGTATTACCTACCTAAGTTAGGTGTTATCTGGGAGTCAGACGGGCTCTTAAGACGTCTGGTTCTAGCTGTATTACCTACCTAAGTTAGGTGTTATCTGGGGGGTGAGAAAGGCTCTTAAGACGTCTGGTTCTAGCTGTATTACCTACCTAAGTTAGGTGTTATCTGGGGGGTGAGACGGGCTCTTAAGACGTCTGGTTCTAGTTGTATACCTACCTAAGTTAGGTGTTATCTGGGGGGTGAGACGGGCTCTTATTACGTCTGGTTCTAGCTGTATTACCTACCTAAGTTAGGTGTTATCTGGGGGGTGAGACGGGCTCTTAAGACGTCTGGTTCTAGCTGTATTACCTACCTAAGTTAGGTGTTATCTGGGGTAGACGGGCTCTTAAGACGTCTGGTTCTAGCTGTATTACCTACCTAAGTTAGGTGTTATCTGGGAGTCAGACGGGCTCTTAAGACGTCTGGTTCTAGCTGTATTACCTACCTAAGTTAGGTGTTATCTGGGGCATGAGACGGGCTCTTGGAGTGAGACTGGCTCTTAGCTATCCCCACGAGAGCCGTTACTTTTCGACGCGACTGTACCACCAAACAAGTCTTTACTTGGCTCGCAGTTAGGGATCTCCCAAGGGCCCATTAGAAAAAGTTTTCCAATTAAAACAATAAAAAGGATATAATAATCCTAGCTGAAGCGAAAGGAACCGAGTAGAAAGAAAGAGGGCACAAAGGAAAGCGGGGGGGGGGGATGTAAGGAGCGTGCAAGACTTACTTTCTCTTTTCTTTATTAGTACGTTTAACGCGAAGGCTTATTAAACAGATTAAATAAGACTAAGTGGTAAACGGCCCCCCCCCCCCCACATTCCGCCCCGGTGCAACCGGCACGAGATTCGAACCTCGCCCGACACCGCGAGCGGCAAATCAAGTAACGTGAGTATGACGTATCAAACCGCGCAATCACAAGTGCGTGCCACTTTACTTTAAAACGCGCAATCTTTTGAGAGCTCGCATCGGTGAGCACGCAGAATAAATGTCAGGCTTATCTTACAGACAAACGGAAGGACAGACAAGCAAAAAACACCCCCCCTCTCGCTCCCCCGTTTCAATAGTCAGGAAAAGTCGACATCCACCACAAACTCAAATGATTTTTTTTTACGATCAAATTACTTCTCTATCCGAGGGGAACTTAATAGATTAAGAAATAATTTACTCTAAGCTGCTCTCTTATGTTAGGTCACCCAACTTCAAAAAGATAATACTGACGGTGACAAAGAGTTCAGGGTTCGAATACCGGTCAGTTGTATTGAGGGTGGTTTCCCCTACCCCAAAATAATTTTCCACTCTCTCTCTATCCACGCAAATGCGGGTACACTTCCTCTAAACCCTACCGTCCCCATCCCTAATTCATTAGCTTAATTTAATTAGGAGTGCAAAACTTATTTTACGAACAGTAAAAACCGCCAAACTGCGGGGTCGCATTAAGGTCCCTCCAATTGGTAAGTGGAGCGACATTATTCTTCCCACAATGCAACTCGGGGTGTTTCCTAGGAGAGTACAGGAATGCTACATACAGTATTCTCTCTCTCTCTCGCCCAGGACAGAAGCACGGTCCGAGTTTCGTGGGAAACACCTTTAAGAAAATACTAACATTATTTTGATACCAAAATTGATAACGTTTCTCTCAATTTATCAGTGTTATAGGTATTTGTAATATATTTAAAAAGTTGCAGTTGAAGATTATATGAGTTGACGTATGAATACGTAAAAGTGTATCTATTAACTTTACTAAATGTTAGATAAGGTTCTTCCTGTGAAAATTGGACCGTAGCAGAATTGCGTGAAGGCAAATATTAGAGATGATAATTCTTTAGGCCAACTGTGTGTGAACAAACAACTCTATAGAGTGAGAAATTAGATCACTCTATTTCATCCACCATGTGAGAAATTAGATCACTATATTTCAGCCACCAATGTGAGAAAATTAGATCACTATTTCAGCCACCAATGTGAGAGATTAGATCACTCTATTTCAACCACCAATGTGAGAAATTAGATCACTCTATTTCAGCCACCAATGTGAGAGATTAGATCACTATTTCAACACAATGTGAGAAATTAGATCGCATTTATTTCTAGCCACCAATGTGAGCAAATTAGATCACTCTATTCCAACCAATTGCCAGGGAGTAAAATTATTAACCAATGGGAAGTCACATTTCAAGCGAGTTACAATGAGGTTGAATAGTAGCCACATTTCAGCCAAAATTGTTAGCTAATCAAGATATTATTTCCGTCACGTTTTACGCCACACCCACAGGTCCCAAGACCATCTAAAGTCCGTCTGTGTTTCCTCAACACTTGTGATGACGTAACGGAAAACTTGTTTTTTAATTCAGCTGTGCGCAGTTTCACAACTAAACTAGATCAGGTGGACGTAACGACGTCCTTGTGAAGGAAGGCACGTTGCTTTACCTCCCCAGGGGGTATCATGACGACCCTGACCACTTGATGGAGCAGTGCATGCCACGGTTCATGGGGCCAGCCGTCCCAAAGGGGTGTATTAATGAGTTTTTTTTCCTCTTTAACATCATGTATCACTACACGGTGGGGTTGTACTCATATGTACCAACTGATTAAACTGAATTGTTAGGGATTAGGAAGGTTGGATTTAGAGGAAGTGTAACAGCATTTACGTGAAGTGTCAAATCAAGTCCAATGTTCATAGAAAGAACCTTATCTAACAGCTAGAAAAGTTACTACAGTCCAATGTTTATAGGAAGAACCTTATCTGGCAGTTAGAACAGTTACTACAGTCCAATGTTCATAGGAAGAACCTTATCTGACCGCTAGAACAGTTACTACAGTCCAATGTTCATAGGAAGAACCTTATCTGACAGCTAGAACAGTTACTACAGCCCAATGTTCATAGGAAGAACCTTATCTGACAGCTTGAAAAGTTACTACAGTCCAATTATAATAAGAATCTTAAGATTCGGATGGACATCTCGAGGTTTGGCAAATCTCTACTCCAAGTAGTACCATGTGCTAACACCTCACCGGAGCTGCGCTGCTGTAGCTAGGGCAGTAACAACCCCAAACCCCCTCTCTCCCCTCTAATACTCTCCCTTCCCTTTCGGAGTGTCATTACTCCAGGCCGCCACCACCACCCCTAATCCTTTCAATTTTGTTGGTTACTACAAAACCAAAGAAAAGCTATCATGATGATGCTCTCTAAGGCAGCGGTATATAAACTACGGCCCACGGGCCGCTTGAGGGCCGCACGCAATTGTAAAATTGTTGTGATTTTACTAACAAAAATGTCAAATTAAATAGATAATCAGTGTATGTTTTTAAACATTTGAACACGTGAGCAAGCTCGATTATAATGTTCCATGTGTAAGAGCAAATCAAATGAGCTCCAGTTTGATTTAATCAATCTTCAAGCAGACAATGCTCTGAAGGAGACTTTTAAGAATATGAAACTAACAGAAAGAGAAAAGTTTGGTAATTTGAAAACGTTTGCCAGAAAGATGTTTGTGTTATTTGCTTCTGCCTATATTTGTGAACAGACTTTCTCATGCGTGAACATTAACAAAGCAAATAACAGATCTCTCTTAATATACTCAAATCTACAAAGTGTTTTGCGAATTAGGACGAACAAGCTGAATCCTGACTTCTACAAACTCGTGCAGGATTTTGGACGGTTGCATAAATTCCATTAACGATGGCAATTTGAGTAGTTATTAATCACCATTTGTTAGGCTAAGTATCAACATGAGTACATAACATATTTAGTTTTATTTGTTATGATATTAGATTTTATTTGCTACTTTTTTTGTATCAAAGTTATATATGGTTATATGACTAATATATGCAATTTTGCGTGAAAATAAAGTTCATTATTTAGTTAATTTAGACGTTTGTTACATGCGGCCAGCTAGAGACCTCACAGATGTCCATGTGGTCCTCAGGGAGAAAATTTGCCAACTCTGCTCTAAGGAGTAGTGTGGAGTTTCGAGCCACAATCTCGGTGTTTAATTAGAATGTCGTCCCAAGTCAAAGGATAAGGGCTCCAATTCCTGTCTAAGTACAAATTTTTTGAGTTACCCAAGGAAATCACTATTTACAATAAATGATGACATTTTTATTTAGCTTATCTATTACCCACTGTATATCATTACCATTATTAGCACCATGTCTTACTACCCATTCGGGTTATACGCACTAACGCTAAAGTCACGATATTATCATAGTAATAACAATAATTTAATAAGGAAGTTGCGTGTGTATCCCTAGTTTAGCCAGTATCAAATTAAAGTTCGTATACTCGAACATATTTTAGAATTGAAACTGTACGTTAAATAATCACTTTTCGTATTTGTAGATGTTTAAAGAGGGAGGAGGGGGAAATTTTGAAATTGTAAAATGGACTACTTTAAATAAATATTTTTTAAAAAGAATAAGCAATAATCTGACAATATTTTAGCTACTTTTCATTCAAACTGTTTCAAAAACATGAAATAAAACCGATAGTTCAAAACAATAGGGTTATTATTTAGCACCGCGTCTTACTACCCGTTCGGGTTATACGCTTTAAGTACTAATTACGCTAATGGATTGGGAATTGTGAAGGTTGAATTAAAGTAAGTGAACCCACATTTGTGTGGAGGGAGAGTGGAAAACCATTTAGGAAAAGCCACCCTCAGTTCACCTGACCGAGATTCGAACCTCAATCTCCCCACCCTTGGCGGTCGAGCTCAATACGACTAGCGCGTTAGCCAACTACGCCACTAAGGCGGGTATACTGATATTTAATACTAGATTAAGTAATCTAACTTTAAAAAATAATAGCATTCATCTTGGATAAGTTTAAAATGAGCATACTGAAACATTGTTTATAGACTAAAAAAACATTACTATTTTAAACAAACGTATTTTTTCTTCAGATTCCATAGTAAAAACATAATTTTTTTTGTTACTTCTCTCCTCAACTGGTAAATTCTCAACCTGTGATTAAATGAGCAATGATGGAGGAAAGAATAGAAGGTACCAAAGACCCTGGCAAAAGTTGTTTAGATAATGAAGCAATAGTTGGCATTATAGTAACATATTTCAACTATACTTTATTGTTAGAAAACTTACCATAGAATGTTTAAATAACTATTATTATTATTATTATTATTATTATTATGTTTTAACTATGTGTTTACCCATAAGAGGCCTTTTACGTAAAAACACTATAATTAAAGTAACTCAAAACTAATTATATGAAATAAAATAAAAAAGACAGTAAATGCAAGTTCATTGAAAGGGCATGGCTTGGTGAGAGGGAAGGAGAAATAATGGATGATAAATTCAATGAAGTGTGAAAAAATTAAGCATGAAAGTCATATCCTCCAACGAAGGAACGTAGACCCCTCCACCACACCAGCGATTAAGGTCATGAAGTTCTTAGGGAGAGTAAGGGGTGGGAACGTACACTCACTGGCATACTTGTTTTGTTCTCCTTTGGGGACCATGTACATTTATACACTAATACATTAAACAAGTTGTCCTATACAGAGGCCTATTATATAAAATGCAGTGACATAGTCTAAGGATAATGTCTGATAGAGAATGTTATTTCAATTGTTTATGCATTCAGGAAATGGCCGTTTGTTTGCGTGGACCAGAGTCCTTATTTAACTCACTTCCCCACTTTCTAGAAGGTTGAATTTGGTACACAGCTTCCACTAGTGGGACATTTTAATTTATTAAATCTTGACATTTCATAAATAAAGCTTTTAACAACAACAAAAAATTCTTTGTCTCTTCGTCTAGTTTCTCCTTTTTCACCCTCTCTCCATCCCCATAGTGTCAAGTTACTAGTCTAATGCATTATAATTTGACTGTCTTGTATGTAGAAAATCCTCTTACTTGTCAGAGCAAAATGCTTAATTTTGAACTATCATTTTGTATTTAAAGTTTTATTTATTTTAAAATAAAATTATATATCTTGTATTAAAGTAGATATTAAATTGCATTCTTTTTAGTGCAATCATTCATATTCCGTTTACAAGTTAAATTGAATGAAAAAAAGTATGTTATTGTTAGGTTGGTTTTTTTTCGTGGGGTACAGTAGACAAAATCAACCTCATATTAAAGTAGGTATCCATCCGAATCTTAAATAAACAAAACTGTTAAATTTAGTGTCATTATAGAAATAGCTTAAAATGTTAACAAAAGTAACCTACACACTTTTATTATCATGTGAGCTACTAAATACTTATAGGGACTATGTCTTAAAATAAATTGGCAAATGCAAGCAAACATTATTGCTGTAATATCAGTAAACTCCGGCGCAAATGTTGAAAATAACATCCACCTCCACCCCCAATCTGTATTCGTAATCACATCCAAGAAATTCACATGATATTCGGGATATATTTAGATTTAATGACAAAATAACTCTAAAACTAATTTATTACATTCTATTTTATATAATTAACCTATTCCATATAATAATTTTTGTATAATTTTAGTCGATTAACCGAACGTGTGGAGCATATTGGAAATAATATTGTTAGATTTGTTGTCGTTTTTTTTTTGTCAAACATTTATAATTAAAATACAATATCCTTTATAAATGACCCACAAACTATTATTTATATCTTCCATTTTGGTTACCAAGGTAGTTGAGAGGAAGTGATCCTGTATTAGCGCATAGAGAGGATGGCAAACCACTGATAAATCACATGTGATAAGCCCTCTAATTCACCCGGATGAGATTCGAACCTCGACCTCATCGACAACAGCGATAGAGTGCAATGCTATACTAGCATATTATTCTACTCAACCACTGGTGCGGGTAATATATATGTTACAAACACCAACATTAAACAAAAAAGTAACATAATAGGTATTATTTTTTAACTCGCTTTTTCCTTTGGTAGTGTTTCTCAAAGTGTTTTAATATTTTTAATCTGGTTACCTGCCGAGTAACATAGATTTTCTGTTTCCATTGCGGGAGTATCGCCTAGAATATTTTTCTTTGCTAAAAAACATAATTTCTTTACAAAAAGTTTGTATCTAATCAAAGAAACACCGTAGATTGTTACACAAATTATTGATAAGGTAAACAAAATCAAGACTACTCTATAAATAAACTTTTAACATGCAAATACATCAAAAGGAACCTTTTCAAAAACTGAGGTTTGGAGATAATAGTAGTAACAAGGTGACAGACAGTTAGTGTCCAGACCAGGGTTTTACCTGAAGGAGAAATAAATGTTGGAAGGGAAGGGGGAGAAGCATGGCTTACAGGAAAAAAAAGATGAAAAGATAGTGAATGCCAAAGAGGGGTTGGGGAGGAGAGGGAGAGGCGCTTCCGAGGACAGAGCATTCTACCAGGCAGCTACTGAACTTTTTCAACAGTTCAGACATGATTTAATTTGAAAATATCAAATTTTGTGCCCGTTATTGTATTATAAATATTTGTCGTGTATGATAGAACATTATCTTATTCTCTATAATAATATGATAACTTCAAAACTATATTATTGTATTTCATGTTTTATTTAATTTAAATTTAATTGAAATTACGTCTTATTGTAAAAAAGTAAATATTAACTTGTAACTTTTTTTATTAATATAGTTCATTTTAAATTTACAAGTTTAATGCAATGCAAAAAACCGCATGTTGTTACTATGCATATTTTTTAAGCAATAGCCGGCACAACTTTATCGTTCTTATATAGTTAGGTGTCCATCCGAATCTTAAGTGACAGCTAGAAAAGTGACTACAGTCCAATGTTAATAGGAAGAATCTTATCTGACAGCTAGAAAAGTTACTAGTTTAACTTTCACATATTAATACGTCAAGTCATGTGATCTGCACTTGTAATTTTAATGGACATTATCAATACCTACAAAATAATAATATAAGAAAAGTTTTCTATGTTGGCTGCAAAAAAAAGATGTTTTTATATTCTAAAGTTTTTCCAAAAATGGTATCGAGTAGTGTAGTTTCTAGATGTTTTGAAATTCTAAAATGTGTTTTATTCTGTTAATATTATCTGTCCCTATTACGCTCGAACAAACACACACACACAACAAACAAAACAAACTTTTTTATCATCAAACAGGATATTTCTTTTTTAACAAAAATCCTTTTTAGAACAAAACCAAAAGATAACTTATAAGTTATCTTTTTGTTTTGTTTTAAAAATGCTTTGTTGTTTCTATAATAGTAAAAGAATAACAAACTGTTTGGTTATAAAAGTGTTTTAGTAAAAATATTTATGTAGCATACTTTTGTTGTATTTTACATTTAGCTAAGCTTATTATTTCTAATAATTTTAAAATTATTATTATTATTATATCACCTCTTACTACCCATTCATCGTACAAAAAAAGACACCATTTGGAAAATTATCTCAAATATATCTAGAGTATTCAGATGATTTTTACTTTTTCTCGACCCTTAGAGAGAAAGTATTATGCTCTTCAAAAAGTATAACTAGAAATGTTGATCAATTTCGACGTCTCATGAATCCCTGAAACCAAAAAAGTTATTTTCACAATGCCGTCTGTCTGTCCGTACCTCGAAACTATTTTACCCATTGTGTTAAAACTTAGTATCTGGGGTTCTGATAAGGTGCCCCCCAAGAGGGGTTTTGGAATTAGATATATCTAACCCTAAAATTAAGGGTAACTTACTGAATCTTATATGAGTTTTTTTAGTAAATGTATATTTTAAGATAAAATCAGGAGAAAGTCTTTGGTGTGCGCCGAACCATTTATTTGTCTTTTAATTGCCCGAAAACTTAACCAAGATGTTAGCTTGCCTAGCTACTGATTTGAGCGTCCCAGGTTAGATTCCCAGCATCCCGCAAAAATTGCGTTGTTATTATTATTATTATTATTATTATTATTATTATTATGTGAAGTGTTTCAACATCGATTAATTAATAGGTGGTGTGTTTATTCAAAAAGGGCTCGTTGAATACCTAAGATATAAATATTTTTTAATCCTAAATATTTTCTAGGTTCTCCTTGTTTTTCGGGTGCATAGCTCCCTTCCCCCCCCCCCTTGACCTCACGAACCTCTAAGTGGTCGGGATGGATGTTACGAAGTGTTGCATCGTGTTCCCCGAGGGGTGATGTCAATTCGGGCAGGATATGACGTCAGGAGCGGCGGCAGCAGGATGACGCTCGTTGAACCGCGGCAAGACTGGAGAGGGCCAACCCCCCCCCCCCTCCTTTCTAACAATTCATTGACGCAACCGTCCTATCCCGAGTCATTCCCGGTCACGGGAGGGGGGGGGGGGGAAAGAACACGTTTGGGTCAGGGTGGGGGGGTTTAAACCCGTGTCTTGGGTTGTACGGAATACAGCAACGGCACTCCATAAATACGTGTGAGTAGGGTAGAACTTAAAGAGGAAATATACCCGCATTTGCGTGTAAAACCTTTTAGGAATGAATAACAACCCTAATGAACCCGGCCCTGGGTTCAAATCTCGATCTCATCATCACCGGCAGTTTGCTCGTGTATTTATTTATACGGGGATTTTCTTCTGCGTATGCATCCTTGCTTTAAAGTAACTAATAGTCGCCATAGTTGTTTCAGGTTAAGTGCGGAAACTTAACTCGCGTGTTCAGCACATTGGACAACGCCACGAGACAATCCATAGAAAGTGTTTATCTGGCTTGAGAAGGAAGGAGGGGTGGGGAAAGGGAGAGAAGAAAGAGAGAAATTATTATTAGCACCGCGTCTTACTACCCGTTCGGGCTATACGCACTTACGCTAATGTGTAATGGTAGAGTGATTGTGAGATGAAATGGAAGGACCTACAGTTTAACGTGGAATCCGAACCACGGTGGAGGCCTGGCATTCCCCACATTCACAAGTGTGATTATACACGTCTTGTCAGAGGTGAAGGAAGGGTTTGGAAATCAGATAAATCTGTGCCGGGACCGAGGATTGAACCCCGACCCCCTAGACCACCAGGTGCGAGAGAGAAAAAAGAGGTCGAGAAAGATAAGAAAGAAAAGAGAGGGTAGAGAATAAAGGAGAGCTAAGAAGCTTACAAGGGAGAGAAGAGGTTATATTATATTATCACGTTCGTGGCCGCGATCGGTTAAGGTCCGCCCCCCTATAAACCAAATATATGTGTATAAATAGTGCCGTGATAATCCACCACCGGTCGACCATAGGGGCATTTACAACATACGACTTCTTGCCCTTATTTAAGGCGTTAATCTCGTGTTGGATTAGACTGCCGATGACGGAGAGGTCGAGGCTCGAATCTCACTCGGGTGATTTTTACAAAATGGTTTTCCATTTCCCTGCAAAAAAAAAAAATATGTGGGTACACTTTCTATAAAAATAACCTTCCTTATCCCTGATATCATTAGCCATCCATTTGCGCTGCATGTCCTGCCCACCGCAATCTTCCAGATATGATGATCCAAAGCGAAGTCTTGTTATGAGTACAAGATATGTAACTCATCATTATGTAGCCTCCTAAGTATGACTTGATTTCTTTCCCCTTTATTATGAGACCGCCTAGAGTTTAAGCTACCGCACGAATCCACTCTTTGTAGAATTCATGGAAAGGACACGTGATCTCACCAGCTGACTGGTTGCAGCGCACTACAAGACGTAAAGTTGACGATAATCGAGATGTACAATAGCCCGTGACTTCTTTGGTGCTGACTGACAGCTCACAGTCAACTTTAGGTATATCAGTAGCCGTGCTTCTTTGTGCTGACTGACAGCTCACAGTCACATTTAGGTATATACAGTAGCCCCGTAGCTTCTTTGGTGCTGACTGACAGCTCACAGTCAACATTTAGGTATATACAGTAGCCCCGTAGCTTCTTTGGTGCTGACTGACAGCTCACAGTCAACATTTAGGTATATACAGTAGCCCCGTGCTTCTTTGGTGCTGACTGACAGCTCACAGTCACCATTTAGGTATATACAGTAGCCCCTGGCTTCTTTGGTGCTGACTGACAGCTCACAGTCACCATTCAGGTATATACAGTAGCCCCGTGGCTTCTTTGGTGCTGACTGACAGCTCACAGCTGACTTCTGACAATCAACATTTAGGTATATACCTAAATTTTGACTGTCAGAAGTGACAGCTGTCAAACACATATTTTTGCAGATCATATGGTTCGGCGTAGAGATACGTAATTTGGTCTGGTAACTTTTCAAAGCCGTCAGCTGTCAGTCAGCACCAAAGAAGCCACGGGGCTACTGTACCTCTCTGAAGGACGACCCGCATGGTGCGTGTGTGTGCGTATGTGACCCTTCTGTAGCCGGCTAGGTAGGCCCCACCCGCCATTTATTGACCCTTCTAGAACAAGATGGCGTTCATCGCTACAGTGCTCACAGATGCGAGATATTTACAGACAGTTTTACAGTTTCTGTTGTAAAAAACCGACACAGGCTTTCGGAGAAAATAGTTACTAGATCTACCTTCACTTGTTCATACGTCAAATCATGTGATCCATTGCGGTAGCTTTTATGATATATAATACCTATAAAATAACCCAAAATAAAAGTAAAATGTTTACCATGTTGAGAGCAAAATACCATTTTCTGAAAGGTTCTTTCTGTGAAAATTTGTCTCACGTCGATCGAGTAATCCGTCTTGATGATATAACCGAAACATGTGTTTAGAAAGTGTTAATACCCTGATCACAAATCTACCGGAAGTGTATCAGACTTTCTTGACAGTCGACCTTAAATTACGTAACATGGTGTCTACTGAACTTGGCCAATGAAATACCTGAGCTTTTCCTGATCATTTCATAAAATTCCTGACTAAAATATGTCACATCCTTCTAACCGGCCCATACCCCCTTTTTTAAATTTAAATAAATGTTATTTTTAAATTTGTACTAAATTGTTTACTAGCAATTAAAGATATATTACACAGCTACAAACAAACAAAAAATTAACAGTTTGAATTACATTATAATTTAATGATTATTATATTCCATATTTTGAGTAAGACAACATTTTCCCAAATTCCCGACTTATTCCCGTTTTTCCCGATCACTTCAAATTCCCTCCTTATTCCCGTTTTTCCCGATCACTTCAAATTCCCTCCTTATTCCCGTTTATCCCGATCACTTCAAATTCCCGGCTTATTCCCGTTTTCCCTGATTGTCCCGGATGGTAGACACACTGCGTAAGGATTTTTTTCCCCATTATTTTCGACCCCCGGTCCCATCCCGACCTTTCTTTATCACAAGTAATTATTTACGATTTACTAAATTAGAAATCAAAATGAGAAAACTATCAAACAATCTATTACTAAACAAATAAACAATTAATTAATAATGAATGGGCCTCCAAGTCGCTGACGGTCAACATTCATAGTTGACTTCGTGCCTCAAACTTCTCTTTCTCTTTTATTTATGGTTGCTAACTTTATTCCCTTCTGCCTTTCACTATTGGTTCGCAATCTTTACACATGCGATGTTGTTGACTTAAACCAGGTAGAAGCAGCTACCTCAACGTGTTACGTCATCATATATACCAAACAACATCATTTCCGAGGAAACTGCATGTCTTGGAGAGAGAAACTATACCTTCGCTCTCTCTCGGTTGATTGTTGCCAAATCTCCTCGCTCTCAGTTATGTCTGAAGGTGGTGTGCTGGGGTAAACAGGAGATACTGGCAACATCGACTAACCAGCGTTGCGAAACTTGTCTTATATTTGAGGGAAGATTGACCACATGAAAACAAGAGAATGACAAGCTGTTTCCCAATAGTAACCATACAGTTCTCTCAGAGACGATATTAGAAGATTGACCACATGAAAACAAGAGAATGACAAGCTGTTTCCCAATAGTAACCATACAGTTCTCTCAGAGACGATATTAGAAGATTGACCACATGAAAACAAGAGAATGACAAGCTGTTTCCCAATAGTAACCATACAGTTCTCTCAGAGACGATATTAGAAGATTGACCACATGAAAACAAGAGAATGACAAGCTGTTTCCAATAGTAACCATACAGTTCTCTCAGAGACGATATTAGAAGATTGACCACATGAAAACGAGAGAATGACAAGCTGTTTACCAATAGTAACCATACAGTTCTCTCAGAGATGATATTTGAAGATTGACCACATGAAAACAAGAGAATGACAAGCTGTTTCCCAATAGTAACCATACAGTTCTCTCAAAGATGATATTTAAAGATTGACCACATGAAAACAAGAGAATGACAAGCTGTTTCCCAATAGTAACCATACAGTTCTCTCAGAGATGATATTTGAAGGAAGATTATGAAAACAAGAGAATGACAAGCTGTTAACCAATAGTAACCATACAGTTTACAGTTCTCTCAGAGATGATATATGAAGGAAGATTATGAAAACAAGAGAATGACAAGCTGTTAACCAATAGTAACCATATAGTTTCCTCAGCGATGATATCCAGTGTAGTCGTACTGCCGTAAAAAAAAGAACACGGTTTTATCTGACATGTTTGGTTTAAAACGGCTGTATTATTTCGCGTTCCACGTCTTTCTTACCACCAGTCATGTCAATTTGCATATTTACACTAAAGATTTTCATCTTTCTTAAACTTGTTTATATTCGTCGACAACTTCTGAGGGAATTGAAAGTATAATGAAGGAATGGTTTATATTCGTCGACAACTTCTGAGGGAATTGAAAGTATAATGAAGGAATCGTTATCTTATCTTACTTTTAGGTAACTAGCGATGTGAGCAAAACAGGCAGTTTTTAGTTTGAAAAAACTACCCATTTTTTACTCTGGGAAAAAAAAATTCAAATAAAATCTTTTTCTTTTAATCACCGCGTCTTACTAACTGTTCAAGATCAACGCCAATGTATTAATTAGGCTAATGAGCAAAGTATGAGAATAGTTGAATTTATAAGACGTGTACTTGAATTTGCGTGGAGGGAGAACGGAAAAACAGTTTTGTAAAAATCACCCTAGGTACAGTAGCCCCATGGCTTCTTTGGTGCTGACAGCTGACGGCTTTGAAATGTTACCAGACCAGATTATGTAACCCTTCTTTGTATCCTATTGCCACCACTTCAAATTCATATAAATTTGAAAAGGTGGCATGTGCCCTAGTGCCCCCCCCCCCTATTCACTTGGTAGCGTAACTGCTACCCTATTGGGTTATTTTAGCGCTGCGGTCTAAAACCAGGATTGCAATCTGAATTATGTAAATGCAATTTGCTAGCATCCATATGAATATACAAACCCTGTGTGTACCATGTAGTTTCGCTGATCAGCAACGCAACATTTGCTTCCAACCGTTCATTTACCTGCTCGTTAACGTTTTAACGGCACGTCGTTAACTTGTATAGGTATGGACACCCGCTACCATTCAATACTAAGTTAGCTTTCCCTTTCCTCGGCAATGCGTCTTGTTTGTACCCACCCATACATTGAAGACGCCGAAGGAATAAGAGTAAGGTAGGATTGTAGAGAAAATGTTATCAACATTTGCGTGGAAATAGGGTGGGGAAACAATATATGAAAAACTTAGGACACCCAAGGGGGCTCACTTCCTCATCCTTAACACATAAAGTACATATGCGTACAGTTCAATACATATATACATCCATACCTAGCCACGCCTTTCCCTTACAGGGTAGGCAAGAAACAGTACATATAGCTAAAAAAAACCACAACTCTGTACTTAATCCATCCTCACTAACTTTCTCCACACTTCCCTATCCTTACATACTCCCTTCTCTTCAACAACATCCATACACATAGTCATACATGCTCTTTTATTATTAAAACTATTAATGTTTCTCTTTTTCACACATCCATATACAACATTTAGCCACATCTTACGTGGCCTACCCCTTCCTTTTGATCCACACACTCTACCTTCATATATTTGCTCCGTCACTAGCTCCACAATCATCCTCTCAACATGCCCAAACCAATGTAAGACACTTCTGTCCCATTTACCTGTTGTATTCCCCTTCAAACCTCACTCCTTCAGCTCCCATTTATCACTGACTCTGTCCATACGAGATTTTCCACATACATTTCTCAGATATCTCCTCCCAACCGTATTCATCTTGCTCTTGTGTTTCTTCTAAAATAAACACGCTTCACAACCATGAAACAATGTTGGCGTGAACACACTTTTATATAGGTAATGCCATCTTTACCTCTTTCAAAACTACTTCATTCTTTACAATAATCCATATACATCCAAATACTCTCAGAGATTAATTCACCTGTCTCTCAATTTCGCTATCAACCCTTCCATTTTTACACAACATTTTACCTATATAGACAAAATCATTCCCATGTTCTAACCGTTTTCCATTTATACTAAGCTGACAACATCGCTCTATCCATCCTTACCAAAAATTATCACCTTAACTTTGGAGAAATGTATACGAAGATCTATTCTGCTTGTCACCATTTTTTTCACAAGATGTAATACATTTTGCAAGTAGCTTTCATTCTCAGCCATTAATACTGCATCATCTGCAAATATCAGCACGCTCCCATTAACAATGTCCATTTGTACACCAACTGAGCACCCCAACCTCGCAAACATCTCTCAAACACTTGTACATGATTACATTAAACAAGCATGGATACCTTACAAAACCCCTGTCTAACACCCTGTTCAATGTCAAACCATTTGCTCAAAACTCTAACCACCGCCAACAAACGCTTTATTCCCATCATACACCGGCATAATTGTATCTAATAACCATGTATTCCCACCATACTCTCTCAGAACATTCCAGATAATACTCATAAAGTCTGTTCGCCGTAGGAATTGTTTTCTGAAAGGCCTTTTTCCCTACCAGAAATCTATTATATGTAGGATATTGGTAGGAAAAAAGACCTTTCAGAGAGTAATTCCTACCGTGAATGGAGTATATTCACACGAGCGTACGCTTTCCCTAGATCAAAACAAATGGAACAGTACGCTTTCTTTTCTTATTGGCAAACATTTTTCTCAATCACTTGTTACAATGTAAATACCTGGTCAATGCAACCTCTTTCCCCGGCATGTAACCCTAACGCAACCCTAAATCTTGTCCCTAGTTTTTTTCACGCACCCTCTCATAAGACTCTCACAAAAAAAACTTTAACTGGAATACTAAACAAACTAAATGTCGTATAATTCTTACATTCAGTATTACTGCCTTTTGCCTTTGTACAAAGGAGTAATTACAGCATTCTTCCAGTCAACAGGAACATTAGAAATATCAGCACACGTATTGAACTCACATAAGTAGTAAATTAGCGTTTCAATTGTGATCCCATCTACGCCCGCAGCTTTGTCATTCTATAACACTTTCATAACTTTTAAACACCTCATCTTCTATCATCCTTTCACTTATCATAACGTTTTCCCTATTTTCTGCTTCCTTATCTTATGTTTTTGCCATACAATTGGTCAAAATACTCTCTTCATTGTTCTCTTATGCTGTTTTCATGCCAAATTTAGCTCACCGCGTTCGTTCTGAATGGCATTAAGTATTTTATTGCATGTCTTTTTTCATTCTCTTTACCCACATCCAGAAAAGCGTATTTCATTCAAAAGTCAGGGTGGCTACAAATAATATATTTTTTACAAAATTCCCTAACTTTTCCAGGTTTTCTAGCTAACATTTCTTTAATTTTCCCCGACTAATTTTTTCCAGTTTTAATGGTGGATGTTGACTTTTGTTTTTATTTATTATTGATCACACATTTAAAAAAATAGTGTATATCCACTAAATATAAACGGTTTTATCAGTTATTTTATTTAGGTATTAACTTTTGTTTTTAGTGTTTAGTTACAAAATTAATGGGATATTTTAGACATATTTTTTTAATTCCCTGACTTTACCTTATTTTTAGTTAAATTCCCTGACATTTCCCTGTCATCCCTGTCTGTAGCCACCATGAATATTATTCTGCATTCTTTCTCTCTTTTTTTAATATAATTTGCTCCTTAATCAAATTGATAATAAAAAGCATGCTATACTCTTTTTTTTTACAAACATCAAATTACATTTATTTTATTTCACTGATATTTTTAGCCGATCGTGGCCACCTTAAAACTAATAATGACATGAAGCGGTTTAATACTCGAGGGCAGGCTGTAGAGTGGAAAACATGTCCGGAAATAACTATCAATGTTAACACAAGAGAGTAATATCAGAGAGAAGAGACGAAAGAGGGTCGATTAAACTTCGAGGACTTGGGAAGAGGGGAACACAAATTCGATCAAAAGAATAGCGGGCGCGGAACGGAAAATGTAAATGCATGGAATGGGACAAATAAGAACAAAGTGCCAACTGGAATCGAAATTTGCTGGAAAAGGCGTCGGATGAGTTTGTGCTTCGATTTTACAATAGACGTCGGTCCAAGAGTTGGATAAGGGTGGGGGGGGGGGGGAGTTAGTTGAATTGGTGCCAACTTTGCGTATCGACATTCCTATCGCAAAGTTTCCAAGTGAGCCAAAAACCACATTCTTCAATGCGCAAAAAATAAATGAACAAAATTTGGTTTTAAGGATTGCATCAATTTAAAGTATCAGTGTATTACGTCCTAAAAATAGAAATTTCAAAGGTCTGACGAAATATATTATTATTATTATTATTAGCACCGCGTCTTACTACCCTTCGGGTTATACGCACTTACGCTAATGTGTAATGTAGGGTGATTGTGAGATGAAAATGGAGGACCTACAGTTTAACGTGGAATCCGAACCACGGTGGAGGCCTGGCATTCCCCACATTCACATGTTGTGATTAATACACGTCTTGTCAGAGGTGAAGGAAGGGTTTGGTAATCAGATAAATCTGTCCCAGGACCGAGGATTGAACCCTGGACCCCCAGCACAGAAGTCCGACACCTTACCCCTAGACCACCAGGTCACCCAAGCAATAAAAAAATTACACTAAGCTGCCGCTAGACCAAACGACGGGAGTACAAAATTCTGGATTATCCAAACAAACTTATTGGAAAAGGGGGGTGGGTGGGGGAATTAAGCCAAATCTAATATATGTTATTGGTAAGCAAGCTCAAAGTTAAAATATAATAAAATGTACGAAATAGTGATATCTGATAATAAATGTTTAATATTTACATGTTGTTGTAAATAGTGTGTTTTAATGTTGCTAAATACAATCACATTTTGTTCTTTTATTTAACAGAAAAACTAAATGCACTTGCAGTACTTTCAATGGAGAAAAATGTCCTCAATTGTCATCCAGAGATGAAGGAGAAAATTATTGAACTTTTTGCACAAATTAAAACAAGAAGAATGGATTTCATTTTTAAATTAATAGTTAAACTGTAACAATTTAAGTTAAAGTAAGTAAAAAACTTTCATTATATATGTTTTTTTTTTTTTTTTTTCCTTTTACACAATTTTAAAACAAAGGCTAAAAATTTTCCGGAGCAGCACCATCACTAATTTTAGCTACGAGCTGCCATTGCTCTCAGTTAATAAGAATTTTTCGCTAGTTCGAATAAGTTTCGGTCCCAAACTAGTTCGGATTAATGAGGTTCTATGTATGTTTAAATTATTCCCTTTTTTGTGGTGTACAATGTTTTAGGCAAGTGAGCGTACTTTAGCCACGCTCTGCTACCACACGGATTGGATGGTACGCTTCCAAACAGAACGAGCGCGATAATCCCCTTTTCTCCAATACAGTGGAAAATATTGTCACATGGACTGTCATCACGAGTCCGTTAATTAAACGAGTTCTGCGCACACGAGGACTGTAAACAGGTCAACCCCCTATTTCTCGCAGAGTCGAGTTTACAATTAACTCAAGCGGAGAAAACATTGAGCGTCCTTTCATTCGTTTGATAACAAACGTTCAAAAATAATACGCTTTTAAAAAAAAAAAAAAGACAGTGTAGCCACTACAGAATTCCCGGTTTTCTAGGTAGTATCCAGATAAGGTTCTTCCTATGAACATTGGACTGTAGTAACTCTTCTGGCTGTCAGATAAGGTTGTTCCTATGATAATTGGACTGTAGTAACTTTTCTAGCTGTCAGATAATGTTCTTCCTATGAACATTGGACTGTAGTAACTTTTCTAGCTGTCAGATAAGGTTCTTCCTATGAACATTGGACTGTAGTAGCTTTTCTAGCCCTCAGATAATGTTCTTACTATGAACATTGGACTGTAGTAACTTTTCTAGCTGTCAGATAAGGTTCTTCTTATGAACATTGGACTGTATTAGCTTTTCTAGCCGTCAGATAATGTTCTTACTATGAACATTGCACTGTAGTAACTTTTCTAGCTGTCAGATAAGGTTCTTCCTATGAACATTGGACTGTGTTAGCTTTTCTAGCCCTCAGATAATGTTCTTACTATGAACATTGGACTGTAGTAACTTTTCTAGCTTTCAGATAAGGTTCTTCCTATGAACATTGGACTGTATTAGCTTTTCTAGCCCTCAGATAATGTTCTTACTATGAACATTGGACTGTAGTAACTTTTCTAGCTGTCAGATAAGGTTCTTCTTATGAACATTGGACTGTATTAGCATTTCTAGCCATCAGATAATGTTCTTACTATGAACATTGCACTGTAGTAACTGTTCTAGCTGTCAGATAATGTTCTTCCTATGAACATTGGACTGTAATAACTCTTCTAGCTGTCAGATAAGGTTGTTCCTATGATAATTGGACTGTAGTAACTTTTCTGTGTGTCAGATAAGGTTCTTCCTATGTACATTGGACTGTAGTAGCTTTTTTAGCCGTCAGATAATGTTCTTACTATGAACATTGGACTGTAGAAACTTTTCTAGCTGTCAGATAAGTTTGTTCCTATGATAATTGGACTGTAGTAACTTTTCTATCTGTCAGATAAGGTTCTTCCTATGATAATTGGACTGTAGTAACTCTTCTAGCTGTCAGATAAGGTTGTTCCTATGAAAATTGGACTGTAGTAACTTTTCTAGCTGTCAGATAAGGTTCTTCTTATGAACATTGGACTGTATTAGCTTTTCTAGCCGTCAGATAATGTTCTTACTATGAACATTGGACTGTAGTAGCTTTTCTAACCGTCAGATAAGGTTCTTCCTATGAACATTGGACTGTAGTAACTTTTCTAGCTTTCAGATAAGGTTCTTCCTATGAACATTGGACTGTAGTAGCTTTTCTAACCGTCAGATAATGTTCTTCCTATGAACATTGGACTGTAGTAGCTTTTCTAGCCGTCAGATAATGTTCTTCCTATGAACATTGGACTGTAGTAGCTTTTCTAGCCGTCAGATAATGTTCTTCCTATGAACATTGGACTGTAGTAACTCTTCTAGCTGTCAGATAAGGTTGTTCCTATGATAATTGGACTGTAGTAACTTTTCTATATGTCAGATAACAGGGTTCCTACAGTATTTGTAAAAATATTTTCCCTGACTTTTCCCTGACTTTCCCTGACTATTTTCCCAAGTTCCCTGACCAATTTCTCATAAAATTTCCATTATAACTTTACGGTACTATACACATGAAAATATTAATTTAAATAAATTTATTTCGGCCTCCTCCCCCCTTACAGCCGACCTTGCCTCACCTCTCATGGAAGAATAAGAAAGCAGACATCTTGCCAATCAGTTGAGGGAAAATGATGGAAAAATAATCCCTATCAAAAATTTGTAACAAACTTGATTCCCTTTGGTATCATGTGCAGAAATACGTATTAAATAACAGGCCACTAAGAACATACTAAAGAGTTTGGTATCATTACAGTTTTATTTTACCTAAACTGTACATTTCCTGAACTGAATAGCTTACAACAGGAACTCTGTCTGCTTTCATATTATTCATGTCTCCAGTCAATTTTATTTTTATTAAAATTATCACTATAGTCATACAATAAGAAACTATGTTATATTTAATAAAGTGAAGCTTGCTTCTTCTTCAGTTCTTGCAACTCCACGTCTATTGCTTCTCGTTTCTCTTCAGTTGCCATCATTAATTTTTTTCTTTCTCCTTCTTGTCTTTTTCACTTTTTTCTTGCTTCTTCATCTCTAAGTATTCATGATAGCGTTTCCGAGCACCTCTCACGTAATCCAACATCTTTTTGCTAATGTGTATATTTTTAATCCCTCCTGCTTCTTGTATCTCATCATGAATGTGACGCTGTGCAATGACTGTCTTTTCATGCATGTTTTCAACCAGTAAAGATTTATTGACTGAAAAACCACCTTCAACAGTTCCATTCCCATGCGACAAGACAAGGCAAATCTTTATTACTTCCCAAAGATGTTTGTAGTTTGCTTCTCCTATTAGAAAGCTACCATAAATAGTGTCAAGTCCTACTTCATCACTAAACTGATCACAAGGACGAAATATTTCTTGAAGCTCAGATTTTTTGAGGTTGCAAAAATGCAAGTATTCTTTCTTGGCATTTTCAGCCAGAACATCATTTATGATGTTGGCATGGTTGAGTTCCTCCAAAAGAAAAGAAAATCTCTTCTGGGCCAGTTGAGGTGAATGTTGAATAACACAAGGATCCAATGAAGACAAACCTCTCACAGCTTTCTGTTTTAAGGGACTTTTTTCTTGTAGTTTTGCGATCATGGTGGTTAACATACTGCGGCACTCATGTATAAATTCTAATTTTTGTCTTTCTGTTACTGTGATCGCAGTTTCTCCTAACAAACGTTTTGTTGCAAATCCTATATCAATATTTTTGCTAAGGATCAAATTTTCTGATTTTTTTGTGTCAATAGACAGTAACTTTGGACCCGTGCACTTCATAAGATCAGGTTTCACACAACGATTCATAAGGTATCTTAGAAGTTTCTCTGCAGCTTCAAAAAGATATGGAGTCATTGGTTTTGATGTCTGGAACCGTTGCAGGAAAGGCTGACATTCATCTGCAATTGTCTTGCAGAACGCTAGTTTACACTTTAGGAATGGATCACAGGCTGCTCTTTTCAGTGTCTCTACAGGTTTTGTTTTAGGAAGTTTTGCTTCTTTGAGAAACTTAATAACATTGTCCCAAATTTGTAATGCCCTTTGAAAGCACTTCGCATTCTCTAACCAACGCACACCACAGAACTTCAATGGAAAAGTTGTACACCCTGTCAACTGGGTGAACAATGCTCGACGAGCTGGAGAGTCAGTGAACAGGTAGTACATGTGACGTAATAAGCTACTTATATCCCAATCAACAGACTCTACTCCTGTTCTCAAGGAACCATGAACAACATGAAGCCCACATGTTCCCAGATTTAGCAAACTACATACTTCATTGTCTGTTACAGATTTGAGGTGTTCCTGAAGAAGTGTTATAAACTTTAAATTGACATTTGGGCCATCCATTGACACTTGTATCAACTTAGAGAGTGGAAGAGGAGAAATACCATCCAGAAAATGCTTCAGTAATTCTTCAGCAGTGCTCCTATCGAAAAACACACTGTTTAAGTAACGACTGATGACTTTATGATTTTCCTTGTCCCAGAATCTAATTACAATGTCCATCTGTCCTCTTTGAATAACTTTATTCAATGCCTCATCAAAACAAATTACAAAGTTGTTACATGATTTTAGGCGGTCCAGTAAATTATTATGAAAGAATGGAGCCAAGCCATGCACAATGAAGTATGCAGCCTTGTCTCCACCAAGGGTAAAGGCATTGGCAATGGAACACTCGGGAAACATCAATTGAAAAATTGTACTTAAATTATTGCACGAATTGAAAGACATTTTTTTGTCAACAACTTGCATAGCCCAAATGACTTCCGCCTTAGTTATATCATCTTTTATAACAAAAGTGTTATGGTTTCTTTGAGGCACTACACTAATTTCACTTTTAGCAACAGCTTCCTTCTGCGACGTTACGATTTTCGATGAAACAGAAAAACTCTTCGAGCAACCAGCAGAATCATCACTAGGTAGAATGTCTTTGTGTGCCAGAGATTCTCTTGAAACTGGGGAGCTCGATGAACCTGAATCACTTGACTTTTTTGAAAAAAAAAGTCAACAGAGAGCGTTGATTTGTCAAAGTTTCAAGAGTTTTGATATGAGTTGGTCCTTTTGCATGGGAAGCTAATGCTTGCTTTCCCATATTACTTAAGTTTATAATTTTTTTGCACACTTTACAAAATGCCTGCAGCTTATTACTTTCAACACCACTTATCCAGTATGAGAATTCAGGAAAATGGTCTGGGCTTAGCCAGAGCTGGTTAAAAACGGTTTTTTTTGTTAGACATTGCTGGTGTAGTCTAATCAGTCCTGGTGCACTGTATCAAACTATAACGATGACAAACCTTGAACAAGAACAAAAACAAGTGATCACTAAAGTTAAAAGAATTGTCATGTGCAGGCTAGGAGACCTCTGCGTTCACATTCTGAAATAAAATGCTACCAAAACTTGTGTTAGGGCAAGTTTGAGCATGGTAAGTGCCCCTCAGCTTTCTTCATTGGGGCAGTGGCTTATGACGCAGTAAATAGAAAAAATATTTTCTTTGTTTTTTCTAAGTGTGACATGAAGACATGAATTGTCATTTCCCTGACTTTCCCTGACCTTTTTAAAGCTTCCCTGACTTTCACTGACTATTATTTTTTTCCCTGACTTTCCCTGACTTTCCAGAGCGTAGGAACCCTGGATAAGGTTCTTCCTATGTACATTGGACTGTAGTAGCTTTTTTAGCCGTCAGATAATGTTCTTACTATGAACATTGGACTGTAGTAACTTTTCTAGCTGTCAGATAAGTTTGTTCCTATGATAATTGGACTGTATCCGAGCAGGTAGAGGACCAGAACACGCTAGGATAGGGGGAGGGGGGGGGGGGGGTAGGACCTACTCACCTTGACCCTAAAAGAACGCCAGGTAAAAGTAGCACACAACTTGGGCCAAGAAAGATTTTATAGATAGAGAGAGACCCCCCGCTCTTATTTATGTAATCAAAAGGCAAGCTTTTCGCCAATTGCGGTCGCTAAATCTTCTACAACTTTACTTCCATGTTAAACAAAAGGGCCTCTTTATTTTCTTTCCTTTAGCCCGTACTTCTAACCGCCATTGTGCTCTACTGGTCAAAGTTCCCGGCTACAGATTCAGAGGTACAGGCTTCGATCACCGGCACTTATAGAATATTTTTTTGGGGAGTTATAAATAAACTTAAGCCTAATGAAAACAAAGGAGAAACTACTTTAATAAACAAGTAGCATCCCCGCTCTAGAAAACAGAGATTTATCGACCGAAGGGTTCGTTGAGTTGACCACGTGACACTCTCTACCCGCAAATGTTGGCACTATCTTAACCAACATACGGCGGGCTGAGATATAGTATTCTACAACACTTATAGATTAATAAAAAAAATCAAAATACAACACACAAAAATACGGTTTTTTTTCTGGTTATAAAAAAAGCTAGACGCCAGAAACTCTAGGAAATGCTAGATTTAGATAGAGAGAGGAACCCTCCTCGGTGGCGTAGTTAGCTAACGCGCTTGTTTTGTGATGACCTAGACTGTCAAGGACGGGGAGGGGGTTCGAATCACGCTCGGGTGAACTGAGGGAGATTGATTTCAACTCTCCCTCCACGCAAATTAGGGTTTATTCCCTCCATATAAATAAAATAAAAATGGACAGTAGTGAAATAACAAAGTTGGCAACACTTTGTCGCTCAAGTAAGCCACCTAACAACCGACCCACTGTGTCAAGAGCATGATAATTAGTTCCCACGGAGTTCTCGCCCATTCATACACACGACTTTACCTGGGTTAAATATGCACATAAACAAATGGTGGCATACTTATAATTATTTTACTTCTATTTTGAATGCAAAAGTCTGGACTTCTTTCTTTACTGAGGCGTGTGAATTTGAATTTGTTTATTTAATTCAGAAGATTCAATACAGTCCAATGTTCGTAGGAAGAACCTTATCTGACAGCTAGAACAGTTACTACAGTCCAATGTTCATAGGAAGAACCTTATCTGACATCTAGAAGTCACTAGCTCAACTTTCACATATCCATACGTCAAGTCATGTGATATACAGATGTTACTTTTGATAGATATCATCAACACCTAAAAGATGAAACTAATAACATAATAAGATGTTATCAATGTGGAGCTAGAAAACGAATATAAAAAGGCCGTCCTGTGGAAACTGGACATTTACATGTTACACAATACACAAAAATGTATATTTTTTTATTATATTATATGTTTTGTTAATAAATTATATCGACAGCCGCAAGTATAATTTTAGGCAATGGTTTAGGCGTTTGAATAATTGGAAAAAGTCCTTAATGGCAGAAACCAAGTAGGTTTATAACTTTCCTGTTCGGCAGGAGGAAAATAAAAATGACAATACAATGTGTTTTGACCTCCCTATTAAATGACGTAATTCTATTCACAAAGATCTGTTCTACGCTCCTATACCAGTTACCTTTTGTTTCCCGGACATTTAGATCTTAATGATCAACAGAAATATGTGGTCTTTTCATATGTTATTATTATTATTATTATTAGCACCGCGTCTTACTACCCATTCGGGTTATACGCACTTACGCTAATGTGTAATGGGAGGGTGATTGTGAGATGAAATGAAGGACCTACAGTTTAACGTGGAATCCGAACCACGGTGGCGGCCTGGCATTCCCCACATTCACAAGATGTCTTGTCAGAGGTGAAGGAAGGGTTTAGAAATCAGATAAATCTGTGCCGGAACCGAGGATTGAACCCCGGCCGCCAGCACAGAAGTCTGACACCTTACCCCTAGACCACCAGGTCACCCACCTTTTCATATGGAAAACTATGTTTACAAGTCTATATATATAGGTATAGGGTCATAGAACATAGTTTTGTGTTCATTACAGTAAACAACAAACTCGTGTACTGTTAGAGGTGTTGTTGATATATAGCGTAAGCGCAGCATCCGATTGGAAATACTAGTCTCAAGCCCCCGGTTGTGTGATTTTTATATTCAAAACTTTTAGCGACAGACTCCGGTAAATAATTTGTATCTATTATTTTTGAAATCTTACAGTTCGGGGACTAAAGTCAGTCCGGGGACGTCTGTTCGGCACGAAGACACACACAGGAATGTGACGTTGACAAGAGACAACGTTGCCGCCTACTACACTGACGGTCTCCCGGTTGAACTTTCGACATTGCACAACGTATGCATGATGACTCGCCCGCCCCAAGTAGAGCTGGTTGTCTCCCTCCTATTGAGCTCGAAACCTTCCATCGAGTGATTTGTTTTTGTTTGATCAGTACGCCATTAGTTCCGGCAGAGTTTTGTCATGTGAGACTTAAGGTCAATTCACATTACCGGTTACGGTGTAAAGGCAGGGCCAGACTGGAGCGCGAGTGTGATTGAAGATAGAACTGACTGGTTCTATGTTTCAAGAGCGAGCGCTCGAGCCGGAACAGTCTAGCTTACAGGCGCTAGGCAATATTATTGTATATTGGTTCGTTGAGTGCTGGGGAAACTTCTCATTTTGACATTTTTATTACTATCGATAGGTTTAGCACACTTGCTACTAACGGCCTAATTTAATTGGTAGGATCATAAACTATATATATATATGTAAAACTGACATGTTAAAATTCTTCAATGTCATCAAAGTAGGCCTTTACAAATAAGAATCACCATTAGCGTGAAGAGCGGATGAAAAAACCACAACAATAAATCAAAAACAGCCCTCAGTTCACTGAGCCAAGATTCGAACCTTTGCCTCCTCGTCAACAACTATCGAGGGCTATCTTCTAATCACTCAGTTGCTTGCTTGTCAGTCTGGCCGGACCCTTAGTCGTCATTTCTTCAATAATATGCTAAAATCGCCGGGCCATGGTCACATACACCATAAATAGTATTCCAAAGTGGGGTAGGCACGCGTATTATTCCATAATTTGGCGCAAATAGTCGGGTGTGTACTCCATAAATTCATGTTTTGTTGACAATATATGTATGGTAACTTTTTCATACCTAGACAATACCTCTCCTGTGGATAAAGAAGAGAAACGGAAAATCTAATATATTATTTCTGTTGTCAACATTCCTTTTCCTCAACTATTACAAAGCATACAGTGATGAATAAGGTATCAGTGGATAGGATTTTTTTTTACCGAATTCTGACATAGCATACTCGTTTATGTTAGAACACATTGTTTGTTTAAAATGTAAGTTAAAAGAGAAATCTAACAATATTTTCTTATCAATTACTGAAAATAAACTCTCTTTGGTATTTTGTGTACACACTTCCCGCTGAGTATTTAATTTTAACAAAAGACTAAATCTTTTTGGTAAGGGTTTGCGGGGGGGGGGTTGAATGTGCGAAAGTTTCGCACGGGTTTACTGGTTTTCAATTATTTTTTTTCTGTAGGATAGTTTCAACTTATTAAATGGAACTATAATGTAATCGAGATATAGATATCCCAAATGTCAGCGTTTATACTTAAGATTAATTTCTCCTTAAGGGCGTTAACACCAGAAACATCATCAAACGAGCTTCGGTGGCCGCACGGTCTAACGCGCTACTCTCGCAATAGACTAGACTACCGATAATAGGGAGATCGGTGTTCGATACCAGTCGGTCGCACTGAGGGCGGTTTTCACTAAATAGTTTTCCACTCTCACGGGTGCAATTCCTCTCAATTCAACCTTCCTCTTTCCTAACTCACTAGCGTAGTTAATACATAGGCGTACAAACCGAACGGGTAGTAAGACGCGGAGCTAAAAAAAAAGTACAGAAATCCTATGGCTTCTTTGGTGTCGACTGACAGCTCACAGATGACGACTTTGAAAAGTTACCAGACCAAATTATGTATCCCTACGCCAAACCATATGATCTGCAAAAATATGTGTTTGGCAGCTGTCATTTCTGGCAGTCAAAATTTAGGTATTACCTGAATGTTGACTGTCAGAAGTCAGCTGTGAGCTGTCAGCACCAAAGAAGCCATGGGGCTACTGTAGTAAAGAAACAAATTAATGCGAGCCTCTATAGACCCGTTATGTTTATAAAATCATACAACTTTTTTTTATCATCAATAAGTTAAATAAAATAATTTTAGGGTTGGTCTGACGTTTGTCAACCTCATCCCCAATCTCCGTGCCTCCTATCTACCCCTCCCCCACTCTCTCCCACCCCTTTTTATAGCCCGCTCCTATCTTAAACACACTATATTTTAAAGTATAATAGTCTCTAGATGCCACCTCTACAATTTAACCCCTTCCTCCCTGCCCTTTCCGAAGAAAATGTTCCTATTCAAAATTTCCCGGAAAAGCCATGTAAAAGGTTCTTCTTATGCCGGTCTCCCTATAGAGAGAGAGAGAGAGAGAAGTGAGTTAAAGGAAGGATCAGCCACCAAGTGCTTCTCTTCCAACCGCGGCCTTCAGTCATTACCGTCATCTAAACTAGCCCGAAATTGCACGTCAAGATCACTTGAAGCTAATCAGAAGCGTGGTTGTTCTGCCACCGAGAAGAGGTCTGACTTAGCGTGCGGAGGCGAGTGACTAAAAAAAAAACGCGAGGGACTAGTCTGTTTATGTGACAAACTTAAGACATCTGGAGAAAGTGAGTCATACTTTGAATTTTCACTTTATTTTGATGAGCGTTCGTTATAGCAGGTCCGTTTGGGAGTAAAAGGGAACGGAAAAGACAAGAAATGTGTGCAGTACATTCGTATTTGAATGATTACTCGACATTTTCCGCGGTGACGATGGTGGACAAAGCGACATGAATTTTATTGTTAAGGCGATTGGTCCTTTTCATTTAGCGTGGAAATGCAGAACCATAAGAACAAACGGTTATCTTCTAGAACTTGTATTGGTTTGAAATTTTCTTTTCGGAAACGGTTTGTTCAAGAATAGAAGCTTGTTGATTAAATTATACTTTTTATTAACACACCTCCTCTATAATTTTAACAGTGATCAAATATCGATGAAATTGACATTTTTTAATAGGAAACTGCCGGCTTCATTACAAAAAATCAGAAAATGTAACAATTAATAAACATAGATACATTATCTTAGAAGGGGTGTTGAAAATATTAACTTAAAAATTTCACTCGTTCTCGAGGAAACTTACATTTCCAAACGTATTATTTCTCCGCTAGACCTGTCCGGTAGCTAGCGCCATCTACTGTTTCCGTGATCCATCTGTTCTTGTTGACGCGGAAGGATACTTTGGTCGGTTGTGAAGCGACGCCACGCCTTTAAGCCTCCCGCCCACCACCCCACAAAATTATTAGCGTCATTTAATATATAAGCATATAGCCCGAACGTATAGTAAGACGCGGTGCTTTATAAAAATCTTGTGAAAAGTTTAAAAATTCAAGTGCAGTGTGTTGCACAGATTTTCCCTACCAGGGACGAGGGATGTTAATTCACCCTCCTGACTTGAAACAGAAATTAGAGTGAGCTCAATTAACCCTTCGAAGTCCACGTCACTTATATGAACTACTTCTTCCCTCGGGAGAAAACATTCCGCGAACTGTGTCGGTACAAATTACACTTGTTCATACACAGGAGGCAACTTATATATACATATATATATACACTTTTCAGTCCACTACGTGCGATCACGCACTTAATTTTATTAATATAAGTTAAAATAGAAGAGATACTTTTAAAAAAAAACATCTTATAAAAGGTAATTTCTATTAAAATTGGGTTGTAGCTTTTTCCGGTCGGCAGGTAACGATAGAAGAGTTAGATACGGGGGGGGGAAGGAGAAGTCTTGACGGAGGGGAAACCTTGTTTGATGTCTTGGAGGGCAAGGAACAAGCAGTAGGCAACCAGCACTACAAGGGGGGAACATTCCTAGGGCAAGGTTATTTTAGGGGAGAATATATATATATATATATATATATATATATATAAGGGGGTGAGGGGCCAACATATTGATCAAACAACTATAATGCGCCCTTTGCCCCTTAAACTAACTATGTATCTCAAGAGTAATATATATATATATATTATTATTATTAGCACCGCGTCTTACTACCCGTTTGGGTTATACGCACTTACGCTAATGTGTGATGGTAGGATGATTGTGAGATGAAATGAAGGACTTACAGTTTAACGTGGAATCCGAACCACGGTGGAGGCCTGGCATTCCCCACATTCACAAGATTTCTTAAGCAAAACAAATGTCTGTATGTAAAAAGTATTACATATAGAGGGGGAGATTCTTTCACACACAAAAAAAGTATTTCAACTAAAATTAATTTTATAAAAATTAGCAAATCTGAAAACACTTCATCATCACACACCAATCAACTCTGTGACGCAGTCTGCTAGAAATAGTAAATTTACACCAACACTATTGCAAGTGGATCATTTCTAATTAAACATTAATGGAGATAAAGAGTTAATAGAAGTTCCTAATACTGAACATTGTTCAAATATTAAACGATATTTGGATAAAAACTGCATTGAAAAGGCCGTTTTTTGACCATTTTAGAATGTCTTCATAGATAAGCACTGTGCACAAATCTTCATGCTGTCATAACAGGGACATACTGTAGTTATTAACAAGAAACTTCTATTAACTCTTGGTAACCTGGTGGTCTAGGAGTAAGGTGTTGGACTTCTGTGCTGGGGGTCCGGGGTTCAATCCTCGGTCCCGGCACAGATTTATCTGATTACCAAACCCTTCCTTCACCTCTGACAAGACGTGTATTAATCACAACTTGTGAATGTGTGGAATGCCAGGCCTCCACCATGGTTCGGATCCCACGTCCATTTCATCTCACAATCACCCTACCATTACACATTAGCGTATTAATAACTCTTTATCTCCATTAATATTTAATCAGAAATGATCCACGTGCAATAGTGTTGGTGTAAATTTACTATTTCTAACCGACTGTGTCACAGTTGATTGGCGTGTGATGCACGCTCTTAATAATAATAATAATAATATTTAGCACCGCGTTCGGGTTATACGCTTTAAGTACTAACTACGCTAATGGACTAGGAATTGGGAAGGTTGAATTAGAGGAAGTGAGCCCGCATTTGCGTGGAGGGAGAGTGGAAAACCATTTAGGGAAAAACCACCCCCTCAGTTCACCCGACCGAGATTCGAACCTCGATCTCCCCGTCCTCAGCAGTCGAGCTTCAACACGACAAGCGCGTTAGCCAACTACGCCACCGAGGCGGGTTATGCACGCTCTTAAATTATTATTTATTTTTTTATGAAATAACGTGTACTTACTGGGTAGTACATTCCTTGTGGAGGAAGAAAAAAAGCTCCTGAGCCCCACAGTTTGAACGGTGTTGAGGAACTGTTAGCACATAAGAATCTTCCAACCCTTTCAAAAGAGAGAATCAACCGGCACAAAAAAAAAACCCCCCACAAAACACTTTTTATAACAACACCCTATTTTTTTCCACTCGGAAAAAAAAACTAACTAAAATCTCTTAAACACACACCAAAACAAAAAATCCGAATGAAGGTTTACTCCACAACAGTTCTTGTTTAATAATTAAAAGGAAAAAAAAAACTATGATAGAATATTTTCAGACTAGCAAAACACTCTTTGGTGACGATTCTGCGCAAAAACTGTGTTTGTTTTTATATCCCATAAGTAACACGATGCGTGTTTAAGTTTATTTATTGCGTTATCCTCAATTCTTCGTCTCAAAACGCTAAAACTGGAGACTGAAAACTGTTTCAGGTCCTACCGGTCGCTTTCAGACTCGCTTTTGAAGAGATATCGTCTCTTCCTTCCTCTTTGCCTTGCAACAGAATGCCACACAGATCAATGAATTTTCCCTTCTCCATGCCAACAGCGCGGGCGCGCGCGCACCTCTCTTGCCCCTACTATACCCCCACCACATTTTTACCGCCCCTCCCCCCAATCATAACAATCTTCAACAAACACTACCGCCCGTGGCATCTAGCGGAGCGCGAGATAACTAAACCGAACAGATTTAAGAAAGGTAAGGGGGAACTTTTGGCGCCCAAAAAAAAAATATTCAAAAATCACACTATCGATCAACTGGATTTTTTTTTAAACACCACGTCTTACTAAACGTTCGGGGGGAGAGGGGGGGACCCCTCAGCACAAACCGACAGTGATTCTAACCCCGATCTTTCCGTCCCTCGGCAATCTAATATATTGCGAATGACGCCTTACACCATGCGGCCTCCGATACCGATAAGCCGGAAAATTAAATTCATGAGTAACGCGTAAACCAAAAATCATATCATGGTGCGTTTTTTTTTTGATCCTACACTTGACAGCAACAAAATGGTTTTTTTTTTCACTTTCGTTGTATTATTTTTTTTTAATAAAATATGGTAAAACTGTTATAGGTAGTCTCAATTCCCCCCAGGGGGACTGAAGGACCCCCCCTCCTACAGCTGAAGGTTCCTTCCCCACAAAATTAAGATTATTACAAAAAATAAGATTACCACTATGTTCTTTCAATTAATCTATTATATTTCATTTAATTATATTTAATATAAAACAAATAAGTTTGTGCAGTAATTAGGGCTTTTCAAAGGAATAGATTTTTTTTAACTTTACTGTAAATTTGCACTTAAATGAAAATTGGACCTGTGATACAGTAATATTTTCTATAAATGGTTAAAGTCTTTACTAACTTTGTATATAAGAGGAAGAAAACCTCGGAATGCAAGGTTTTGAAGACTCGTTATGTTCAAAAATCATACTTCAATTTTTTTTATCATTAATAAGTTAACTATCTACCATCTACTTCCTATCTATCCCTCCCCCTGCCCCCTTCTTACAACCCACTCGTCTCTTAACACACTATAGGTGACCTGGTGGTCTAGGGGGTAAGGTGTCAGACTTCTGTGCTGGCGGCCGGGGTTCAATCCTCGGTCCCGGCAAAGATTTATCCGATTTCCAAACCCTTCCTTCACCTCTGACAAGACATCTTGTGAATGTGGGGAAAGCCAGGCCTCCACCGTGGTTCGGATTCCACGTTAAACTGTAGGTCCTTCATTTCATCTCACAATCACCCTACCATTACACATTAGCGTAAGAGCGTATAACCCGAAAGGGTAGTAAGACGCGGTGCTAATAATAATAATAATAATAACACACTATATTTTGAAGTGCCACCTCCACAATTTAAACCCTTCCTCCACTGCGGAAGATTTTCTGATTCAAAATTTCCCGGAAAATGTTCATCTCTACCTTATCTGATAAAGCTACGCCATGGTGGAATAAGGCAAGGTAAGGTTGCTCTTCTTTACAGGGTAGACGAAGGTTGTATATCATGCCTGTTAAAACGTCATGAAACGGAATCTTTTAAGGGCAGTACTTGAGTCCTAAAAGTGCTAAAAAAAAAATTATCAATTAGCTTAGATAAAGGGTTGGAAGGAAGCCTTTTAGTAGTGTTGTGCCGAAGTAATATTGCAAAGTCACCCAGGGTGCTAACCAACCTAAGCCCACCCAAATCGTTCGTATTGTTATACTAGTTAACTAGAATAAATTCAAATTTAAGTTGAGCTTGTAAAATTTAAGTGTTTCTAAATCGAATACATTAAATAACTACTGTTTATTAAATATATAATATTTTAATATAAATGAGATAAATCAGGATAAGTTAATACAAAAACTATAAAAGTTATTTGCAAAATTTAAGTTCTGAAGATAATTATTTTGAAATTTTGAAACAAAACAACTGAATCATTGAAACATAAAACACCTTGTTATTAGAATTATTTCTCATATTAATGGTTTTAATTAAACATAAAGGTTTTATATTATTATTTTTTTATCCAAATCGCTCAACGTACCAGTGAAAATCGTTCCGCCTTCCACTCTTGGCACGCGTGCCGTAGGTTGCCGACCCTGGCCTAGACCCTTCTCATACTATGATTTTCATTCGAATTATAATCATTTCGGGGATTTAAGATTGTCTCATTTCTGAACTATGTCATTACTGGGGAGTACAGTAGCCCCATGGCTTCTTTGGTGCTTAGTGACAGCTTTGAAAAGTTACCAGACCTAATTACGTATCTATACGCCGAACCAAATGATCTGTAAAAACATGTGTTTGGCAGCTGTCACTTCTGACGGACAAAATTTAGGTATATACCTAAATGTTGACTGTCAGAAGTCAGCTGTCAGTCAGCACCAAAAAAGCCACGAGGCTACTGTATATACCTATAGTATGATTTTTGTAGGAAGAAATATAGAAGTTTGTTATTAAAGTTACTAAAACAATTTTAATATATCCATACATCAAGTCGTTTTATCTGCAGCTGGTGACCTGGCGGTCTAGGGGTAAGGTGTCGGACTTCTGTGCTGAGGGTCCGGGGTTCAATCCTCGGTCCTGGCACAGATTTATCTGATTTCCAAACCCTTCCTTCACCTCTGACAAGACATCTTGTGAATGTGGGAAATGCCAGGCCTCCACCGTGGTTCGGATTCCACGTTAAACTGTAGGTCCTCCATTTCATCCCACAATCACCCTACCATTACACATTAGCGTAAGTGCGTATAACCCGAACGGGTAGTAAGACGCGGTGCTAATAATAATGTATCTGCAGCTGTCACTTTTGATAGATATTATCAATACCTAGAATATAACACAAATAATATAGTAAAATGTGATCACTGTTGGCCACAAATAAATATGTTTGAATTTTCTCTACTGTTCTTCCAACCAAAATCAGTGTATAAATGATGACTGTCAGAAGTCAGCTGGGAGCTGTCAGTCAGCACCAAAGAAGTCACGGGGCTAATGTAGTTGTGAATTTAAAAACTAATCTTCAGCAAAGTATTTTTTTTAATAATATTCCTACCTGCCTAGCGAGTTTGACACACAAAAAAATTCATGATCTGAAAGCTAAGTTTCCTAACTTTTTTAATTACTCTCAAGACCAAAATCTAATTTCATGACTAGTAAGTAGAAAGTGTAACAAACATCAACTTGACCACTAAGTCGAATGTTTGTACCTTCTCTACTTAGCGTTTGGCGGAAGAACTTTCTCAAACAACGGCTAGAAGCCAAGTGCATTAAGAGCAAAGACACGAAGAGGGGGAGAAGGGTGTGTTAGGGAGGGGGGGAAGATGCCCTCTAACCCCACGACGCTATTAATCTTTATCAAATGAAGACTTGAGAAGGGGGTG
>JBCFYV010011135.1:26810942-26952292 GCA_039000515.1 Timema cristinae
ATCGACTTGATCTTAAAGTCAAATGTCCGAAATTACAAATGTTAACCATTTTCAATGTGAGAATTTTTTCTTCTTCTTAACTTTCTCGGATTTCGAGGCACGTGTTAACCCTGATAATTCACAACCTATAAGTGTGGGTAGGAAGAATTTGTTTATAAAACACAAACATTTTAATGGTCAACATTGTAATAATATACATGATATATCAAAAAATGACAGCTGAAGATCACATGACTTGACGTATGAATATGAATAGATTTGAAACGGAGAATTTTCCTGTTTAGAAAAATAATTTCAACAGATTAAATGGGACTATAATGTAATCGAGATATAAATATCCCAAATGTCAGCGTTTATACATTAGATTGATTTCTCCTTAAGGGCGTTAACACAGAAACATCATCAAACGAGCTTCGGTGGACGCACGGTCTAACGCGCTACTCTCGCAATAGACTAGACTACCGATAATAGGGAAATCGGTGTTCGATACCAGTCGGTCGCACTGAGGGCGGTTTTCACTAAATAGTTTTCCACTCTCACGGGTGCAATTCCTCTCAATTCAACCTTCCTCTTTCCTAACGCACTAGCGCAGTTAATACATAGGCGTTCAGCCCGAACGGGTAGTAAGACGTGGCGATTAAAAAAAAGTGGTAAAGAAACAAATGAATGTGAACCTTTGTAGACCCGTTATGTTCATAGATAACTTATTGATGACAAAAAAATGAAGGTAATTAAAATCATTTTAAGGTTAGCCCAACATTTGTTCCCCCCTCCCCCTTTCCTCCGTATTTCCTATCTACCCCCTCCCCCTTCTTATAACCCACTCGTCTCTTAACCCACTATATTTTGAAGTTTAATAGGCCCTAAGCACCAACTCTACAATTCCCTCCATCGCAAACAGAAAATTTTCGTCTCTAGGAATTGATAATATCTATCAAAAGTGATAGATACGGATTATATGACTTGACGTATGAATAGGTGAAAGTAGATCTAGTATATTTTTTTTAGCCGTGAGACTAAGGTTATTCCTATGAAAACTAGACTTTGGTAACTTTGGTAGCTTTCAAAGTTGGATTTTACAGTCAGATGATTTTGAAAGCTCACTGTCTTACCTTGAAATATTACATCATGCGCCATAGCGGAAACATAATAAGGTAAATCTCTATCCGCCTTCAGTTCCATTGTTTCTCCATTTACAGCTCTCAACTTAGCCAAGGCGTGCTATAGTTTAAAATGTCCACAAGCGAGGGAGGAGAAGATGAGATGAATGAAAACAGCTCACAAGGGAACGAGAAGTCACCATAGCTTCCCATCCGAAAGAAGAACGACAAGTCGTAAACAAAAGGTCCTTCCCTCATCCCTCTTACTACCAACATACCCCCCCCCCCCCCATCATAAAAAAACATCAATCAACTTTCTAAATAAAAAAAACACGCCCCGTATAAAACAAGACACGTCAACCGGGTAAAAGAAACATCAAACAAGTTTTTAAAAGAAGAGCTATTGGTCACAAAAGGCTTCAATTTTTATATGTATGGGGAAAAAAATTAGCACCGCGCCTTATTATCCGTTCTGATTATACGCATGTAATAATTACGCTAAATGTGGAAGGGATTAGGAAGGCTAATTTAGAGAAAATACATCATAATTTGCATAGAAGGAAAGTGGAAAAACTATTTAGGGAAAAAAACATTCTCAATACACCCGACCTGTATTCAAACTTAAGATCTCGTCATCGAAGTCAACTGCGAGATTAACGCGTTAGGGTACGGCCAGACTGGAGCGAGCGAGCGATTGAAAGATAGAACTGGTTTATTCTTCAAACGAGCACGCTCGAACCGGAACAGTCTAGTTTACAGGTGATTAATACACGTCTTGTCAGAGGTGAAGGAAGGGTTTGGCAATCAGATAAATCTATGCCTGGACCGAGGATTGAACCAAGGACAGAAGTCTGACACCTTACCCCTAGACCACCAGATCACAATCAGTGAATATTACGCGCTAGTATCGTCACCTACAGGGTTGTTTACGAAGACTTGGCTTCTAGAATGTTCGAGTACCGTGATGCAATCGTCTCTCGTCTCTCCTGCTTCATGGCTCGAGAAGATTTTGCCAGGGTGACCGATAGAGACGGAAGGATGTTGCACCACATAGATATTTACAGCGAAATTTCGAATATTTATCATATTAGATCTGATTATCTCTATTAATTGATCAAATGAGATGTACAGCTTCCAGCCAATGTTTGCAAATAGAGAACCTCATGCCAATTGTCACCTACACTCGGACCCTAGATGGATTCTTTTGTGTACAATTCTTCGACCTTTTTACCTTCCTCGTTCCAGGTACATTAGCGTAAATAGCCCGGACAGGTCGTAAGATGCCGTACCCGTAAAAGAATTAAAAAAAACTCGCTATTGGAGAGCGAGGAAGAAATATAAAACCAAACCGCTTGTTGGATATGCCAAGATCGATTTTGTTGACGATCACGCTTCTTTCATCATACTAGGCTATTACGGTGACTGATCTTACACGTCAGGGCGGAAGAAGGGTGGGAAGGGTTGAGAGGGAGAGTTGGCCCTGCAAATTTCGATTAAAAAATTATCCTACTAAGCTAGGTTTCCCGAAAAACATTTTTCAAACAAGTTACGGTGGTCGAATGGTTTAAGGTGAAATGGAAGGAGAGGCGAGAAAAGCCAGTGTTTTTGTTTTGCAATTTTTTATGGCAAAACTAATAGTGTAAAATATTTCTCTAGTTTTAAACCTATAGTTTAATTTTCTCCACATGATGATATCAACAGTGGTTGAATATCTGTCAAGAGCATAGCGGCATTAGATTTGAAACTTTTAAAATTAAGAGAAAAAGTTGTCAATTAATTCCAGCACACCCTTGACAGATATTCAACAACTGTTGATATCACCGTGTGAAGAAAATTAAACTATTTGTACTGGAACAATAATTGATTTCTTTTGACCCAAAAAACAGTTTTGCCATAAAAACTGCAAAAACAATGTTTTTTTCTAACGTCCCCTTCTATCCCACTTTTAAGGCGTCACTCTCAATAGTGGCATACTGATAACGGGAAGATTGGGGATTCAAAACCCGGCAAGATGATTTTTCTTAAATAATTTCCTACTTTCCCTACAAGCAAATGCGGATACACTACACATAAAGATCAATCATCTTTATCCCTAATACATTAGCGTAGTTAGTTCATATGCGTACAACCCGAACTAGTAATGAGACGCCGTAAGCAAATAATTTTTTTTTCAACCTTTCTTCAGGCGAATGCTGGAGAATTTTTAAACAAAAAGTTACTTATGAGTCTGTGTATAAATTGCGAATGAGCTGAACAGAAACTTGGACAAGTATAGAATAAACATAAACTAAGATAATACCAATGAAAAATAAATAATAGGACACGTCCTACTATTTGTACCAGGAGGCCAGCCCACAAACTTTTTTTTTAAATAAAAATATTGTTTTTCCTTTCTTTTAATTCTATAACCCACCTCAGTGGCGTAGTTGGCTAACGCGCTAGTCATGTTGAACTCGACTGCTGAGGATGGGGAGATCGAGGTTCGAATCTCGGTCGGGTGAACTGGGGGTGGTTTTTCCTAAATGGTTTTCCACTCTCCCTCCACGCAAATGCGGGTTTACTTCCTCTAATTTTACCTTCCCAATTCATAATCCATTAGCGTAATTAGTACTTTTAGCGTATAACCCGAACGGGTAGTAAGACGCGATGCTAAATATTATTATTTTAATTCTATAAAATATTTTGGAAAAAAACATGAATATGAATTGGAGGGAACTCCATTTTCTACACGCGGTAAATTGTTGAATTCGTTATACAGTATTGCAATCAAGAATATTCATTCCTCGCTCCAAACGTCACACGAGGACAGTAACAGCACTCTAGTGACTGAATATAGAAGCTGAGCAGGGCCAGCTGTGAGTCAATCCCCCCCTCCCCCTAGCAAATGGGACAGTCTGAGCGGGCCCGCCAGATGATAAATGTGGTCTATATTTTGTATTTTTATTTTTAAGATGAGACGTGAAATTAATTACATAAAATTAAAGTAGATTCTTTATTTAAAAACTACGGGTTTTTTCATTAAAACTGCAAGAAAAACCGGAGAACATTAGACAAATGAATTTAAATTTATGCATTTGGATGAAAAGAAGGGGGGGGTGAAAAGGGGGAGAAACATTTGGAACAGTAAATATTGCATCATAGATAGGTTCCAGAGTTAAAATATCAGTCTAAAAACGCAATGAACAGGCGTAAAAAAAAATGGACATACTGTATGTTAGACAGATTTATAGAAGGATTAAAACACTGTTTCCCATGAACTGTAGTCAAGAAACAAACGCACACAACTTTTGTCCAAGTAATGTCACCACTTTGTAAGTTTAATTCATAGTCTGCATGATTTTATTCTTTATTAGTGTAGATTTGTAAAATTGTTTTGTAATTCTAGTGATTTCTAACAGTTAGGAAAAAAAAATTAATACCGGTAAACTTTGGTCTGGCCCCACCAAAACATAAAGATCACGCTTCGCCACTGGGTTAGGAATTAAGAAGGAAGCATTTTAGAGGTAACCTACCCGGATTTGCCTGGAAGGAGAGTGGGAAACCATTTAGGTAAAAAAAAGTCATCTTCAGTAGACTCGACCGGAATTTTAACCCCGAACTACCCGTATTCTGGAGGTCAGTCTAACACGATAGTGACACCTTAGGCCGTTCGGCCACTGAAGCGGGTTACGTCATAATATATAGAAAATCAAAATTTAAGGCGTCAAAGCAAAACCTTCCTTCATCGAAGGTTGTTTGTAATAAACCCCTTTTGTTTAACCAAGCCGGGATTTGTTAATTGAAGAGAAAGGGCCGGGAAGGGTGGTTGGTTTCACTGGGTGGGGGGGGGGAGGGTAGAGGAAGTCTATACGAGGAAGTTTCTCCTAGGATCAAGCAACCCGTCAAACACACACTCGACGACAGGGAGAGAAACATGAACAGTTAACCAGTCTCGATGTTCGACGCAGACATTTTGTGGAAACCTGTCGGAGTGATTTATACAAGTTCGACATTGTGGTGCCAACAAAACCATCAGGGTAGAACTTTCGACTAGAACCTTCGAGGAGAAATAATACGTGAGTACATTGGATATCATCTCTGAGAGAACTGTATGGTTACTATTGGGAAACAGCTTGTCATTCTCTTGTTTTCATGTGGTCAATCTTCAAATATCATCTCTGAGAGAACTGTATGGTTACTATTGGGAAACAGCTTGTCATTCTCTTGTTTTCATGTGGTCAATCTTCAAATATCATCTCTGAGAGAACTGTATGGTTACTATTGGGAAACAGCTTGTCATTCTCTTGTTTTCATGTGGTCAATCTTCAAATATCATCTCTGAGAGAACTGTATGGTTACTATTGGGAAACAGCTTGTCATTCTCTTGTTTTCATGTGGTCAATCTTCAAATATCATCTCTGAGGGAACTGTATGGTTACTATTGGGAAACAGCTTGTCATTCTCTTGTTTTCTTGTGGCCAATCTTCCTTCAAATATCATCTCTGAGGGAACTGTATGGTTACTATTGGGAAACAGCTTGTCATTCTCTTGTTTTCATGTGGTCAATCTTCAAATATCATCTCTGAGGGAACTGTATGGTTACTATTGGGAAACAGCTTGTCATTTTCTTGTTTTCATGTGGTCAATCTTCAAATATCATCTCTGAGAGAACTGTATGGTTACTATTGGGAAACAGCTTGTCATTCTCTTGTTTTCATGTGGTCAATCTTCAAATATCATCTCTGAGAGAACTGTATGGTTACTATTGGGAAACAGCTTGTCATTCTCTTGTTTTCATGTGGTCAATCTTCAAATATCATCTCTGAGGGAACTGTATGGTTACTATTGGGAAACAGCTTGTCATTCTCTTGTTTTCATGTGGTCAATCTTCAAATATCATCTCTGAGGGAACTGTATGGTTACTATTGGGAAACAGCTTGTCATTTTCTTGTTTTCATGTGGTCAATCTTCAAATATCATCTCTGAGAGAACTGTATGGTTACTATTGGGAAACAGCTTGTCATTCTCTTGTTTTCATGTGGTCAATCTTCAAATATCATCTCTGAGAGAACTGTATGGTTACTATTGGGAAACAGCTTGTCATTCTCTTGTTTTCATGTGGTCAGTCTTCAAATATCATCTCTGAGAGAACTGTATGGTTACTATTGGGAAACAGCTTGTCATTTTCTTGTTTTCATGTGGTCAATCTTCAAATATCATCTCTGAGGGAACTGTATGGTTACTATTGGGAAACAGCTTGTCATTCTCTTGTTTTCTTGTGGCCAATCTTCCTTCAAATATCATCTCTGAGGGAACTGTATGGTTACTATTGGGAAACAGCTTGTCATTCTCTTGTTTTCATGTGGTCAATCTTCAAATATCATCTCTGAGAGAACTGTATGGTTACTATTGGGAAACAGCTTGTCATTTTCTTGTTTTCATGTGGTCAATCTTCAAATATCATCTCTGAGAGAACTGTATGGTTACTATTGGGAAACAGCTTGTCATTTTCTTGTTTTCATTTGGTCAATCTTCAAATATCATCTCTGAGAGAACTGTATGGTTACTATTGGGAAACAGCTTGTCATTCTCTTGTTTTCTTGTGGTCAATCTTCCTTCAAATATCATCTCTGAGGGAACTGTATGGTTACTATTGGGTAACAGCTTGTCATTCTCTTGTTTTCATGTGGTCAAGCTTATGAAAAGCCACCCAAGGTAGTCTGGAATCCTAAGGACCCAGATAACTAAAGTAAAATTTTTTTTAAAAAAATGGGGGATGCGCAGGAGAAGATTGGGCCCTTTAAAGACGGCTAAGTGCTGTTTGCGCCCACATAATATTCAAATCCTTTTTATTGTTCTAAGGAAATTAGATGTGTGCATTTACGAAATTTGTTTATGCTATTTCCTTTCAAAAAACTTTTAATCTTTTGTTTTATCCACCCGCCCCCGCCCCCCGGCAGAAAAGAGATATCAGGTCAATACCTAACCTCATCATAACCTAACCAACATTCTTTCATACTAGTAGTTCTGAAGCAGGACAATTTTTTTTTAAATTAGTCATATAGGTCATCTTAATAACTTCCAGTTGCTAACATTCCTTCATTCACACTTCCGGTTATTTTGGTCGGATGCTAACACCTAGGTTTTTTTTTAAAAAGGCACTACCAACACGGGCGCAAACAACACGCTCCCGTGAAGGAGTAAGACGTGCCGATAAGTTCGACCTACTATATACATTTCTACAGTAGCCCCATGCCTTCTTTGGTGCTGACGGACAGCTGACAGTCAACATTTAGGTATATACCTGAATTTTGACTGTCAGAAGTGACAGCTGCTAAACACATGTTTTTTGAAGATCATATGGTTCGGCGTAGGGATACATAATTCGGTCTGGTAGCTTTTCAAAGCCATCAACTGTCATCTGTCTGTCAGCACCAAAGAAGCCATGGGGCTACTGTACCTACTACTTATCCGTGTAAAAAAAATGGGTGTGTGTACTTATGTACGCGCGCGAGAAGTTATACTTCTTTGGCATCATTAAAAAATAGTTTTTAATTGCATGCAAATAATTAATTACAATAAAATGATAATATTTAGTATTAATTATGTTAAATAATATTTTAATTTATATCAATAAATAATACATACGAATAGTTAACCTCAATTATATTGGAGCACTTGAAAAAGTCTATAAGCACAATTTTTTTCACTAATATTTACGAATAGTAAATAATATTAATCAAAATATTCAATTTAAATCACTACTGAATATAATTTATTAGCACATATATAATTCGCACTTGTATGAAACTAAAACACGTGTTGTGAATGTAGAAATTAGAAACATGTGGATAAATATTATATATATGAAAACAGTGATCAGAGGCGACGAGCGTACCATAGAGAAAGGAATAACATAGTATACATTTCTCTACGAGCGTACCAACATGCGCGACTAACAGAGGTTCTATTTCTATTTTGTTGGTAGCTTTTTTTTTCGAGACTTAGTGAGCGATTTACCTTCAACCTGTTACTTTTGTGTTACAGTGATGCGCGCGCATCTTAAAATTTCACTCTCATCATTTTTTCATAACGCGTCTAAAGAAGTATAACTTCAAAAATACATTAGAGGCACGCCCTTTCATTTACTGAGCCTGCACAACCTGGATGGTGAGCAAATTGCCTACGAAACAAAAAGGGAAGCGTTCGCTGCAAAACATTTTCATTATTTATTTTATCGATAGTCAAAGCTGCGATCATGTTTGTTTTTATTTTCTCCTGGGAGAAGACCTTATGACAAGTCTCCATAATACAGATATTGTAAAATATAAAACCAACATTGTTTCAATGATTTATACATTATTACCATTATCATTTATACAGTTGTAAAGAATAAACAAGCAAGTCAGAAAATATTGCTATGCTCTATTTTAATTATTCTCTCCTATCTATACTCAATAGACTGATTTGAGGGTAACCTGGTGGTCTAGGGGTAAGCTGTCAGACTTCTGTGCTGGGGGCCCGGGGTTCAATCCTCGGTCCCGGCACAGATTTATCTGATCACCAAACCCTTCCTTCACTTCTGACAAGACGTGTATTAATCACAACTTGTGAATGTGGGGAATGCCAGGCCTCCACCGTGGTTCGGATCCCACGTTAAACTGTAGGTCCTCCATTTCATCTCACCATCACCCTACCATTACACATTAGCGTAAGTGCGTATAACCCGAACGGGCAGTAAGACGCGGTAATAATAATAGAATGATTTGTCATAACACAATTTTCTTTAAATTGGGCGTATCACTGCTCGAAAAAAAAGTTATTATAAGGTATCCAGGCAAGCTATATTTTAAAATTCCCGACCTTTCTAGGTATTCCACAGCCAGTGTGTTTTTTAAAGCCACATTGAGTATGTCACAAACATTAATATATTAAGATCTCAACACTATGTAATCATATTTTTAGAAACACACACACTCTGAGAGTGTGGCATTCTTTGAATGGGCTAAAAGATTTAAGCCTAAAGCGGTGGACTATTGGGTAGTACGATCTTAATTAGATTTCAGTGAAATCTAATTATAAATTAAAACATCGCTTTACATCAGTACAGTTTAAATAATATTTAGCACCACGTCTCACTACCCGTTCGGGTTACACGCACTTGCGCTAATGTGTAATGGTAGGATGATTGTCAGATGAAATGGAGGACCTACAGTTTAACGTGGGATCCGAACTACGGTGGAGGCCTGACATTCCCCACATTCACAAGATATCTTGTCAGAGGTGAAGGAAGGGTTTGGAAATCAGATAAATCTGTGCCGGGACCGAGGATTGAATCTCGGACCCCCAGCACAGAGGTCTGACACCTGACCCCTAGACCACCAGGTCACCCAAAATTTCTTATAAAAACTTAACTTATTTTTGGCAACCCATAAATAAAATATTGCTTTATTAAACACTTTCAACAGATTATGTTTTCTGCATGTAGTAATTAAGAGTCAAAAAATAGCAGTGGCCACGACTGCTTTCAACAAGAAGAGGATGTTACTGACTAGCAAACTAGACCTGGAGAGCAATGGACAACACTGCTTTCAACAAGAAGAGGATGTTACTGACTTGCAAACTGGACCTGGAGAGTAATGGACAAGACTGCTTTCAACAAGAAGAGGATGTTACTGACTAGCAAACTAGACCTGGAGAGCAATGGACAACACTGCTTTCAACAAGAAGAGGATGTTACTGACTTGCAAACTGGACCTGGAGAGTAATGGACAAGACTGCTTTCAACAAGAAGAGGATGTTACTGACTTGCAAACTGGACCTGGAGAGCAATGGACAAGACTGCTTTCAACAAGAAGAGGATGTTACTGACTAGCAAACTAGACCTGGAGAGCAATGGACAACACTGCTTTCAACAAGAAGAGGATGTTACTGACTTGCAAACTAGACCTGGAGAACAATGGACAAGACTGCTTTCAACAAGAAGAGGATGTTACTTACTAGCAAACTGGACCTGGAGAGTAATGGACAAGACTGCTTTCAACAAGAAGAGGATGTTACTGACTTGCAAACTGGACCTGGAGAGCAATGGACAAGACTGCTTTCAACAAGAAGAGGATGTTACTGACTAGCAAACTAGACCTGGAGAACAATGGACAAGACTGCTTTCAACAAGAAGAGGATGTTACTTACTAGCAAACTGGACCTGGAGAGTAATGGGCAAGACTGCTTTCAACAACAAGAGGATGTTACTGACTAGCAAACTGGACCTGGAGAGTAATGGACAAGACTGCTTTCAACAAGAAGAGGATGTTACTGACTAGCAAACTAGACCTGGAGAGCAATGGACAAGACTGCTTTCAACAAGAAGAGGATGTTACTGACTAGCAAACTGGACCTGGAGAGCAATGGACAAGGCTGCTTTCAACAAGAAGAGGATGTTACTGACTAGCAAACTGGATGTGGAGAGTAATGGACAAGGCTGCTTTCAACAAGAAGAGGATGTTACTGACTAGCAAACTAGACCTGGAGAGCAATGGACAAGACTGCTTTCAAAAAGAAGAGGATGTTACTGACTAGCAAACTGGACCTGGAGAGTAATGGACAAGACTGCTTTCAACAAGAAGAGGATGTTACTGACTAGCAAACTGGATGTGGAGAGTAATGGACAAGGCTGCTTTCAACAAGAAGAGGATGTTACTGACTAGCAAACTAGACCTGGAGAGCAATGGACAAGACTGCTTTCAAAAAGAAGAGGATGTTACTGACTAGCAAACTGGACCTGGAGAGTAATGGACAAGACTGCTTTCAACAAGAAGAGGATGTTACTGACTTGCAAACTAGACCTGGAGAGCAATGGACAAGACTGCTTTCAACAAGAAGAGGATGTTACCGACTAGCAAACTAGACCTGGAGAACAATGGACAAGACTGCTTTCAACAAGAAGAGGATGTTACTGACTAGCAAACTGGACCTGGAGAGCAATGGACAACACTGCTTTCAACAAGAAGAGGATGTTACTGACTTGCAAACTAGACCTGGAGAGCAATGGACAAGACTGCTTTCAACAAGAAGAGGATGTTACCGACTAGAACTGGGCCTGGAGTTGAAGAAGAAAATCTAATATGCCATGAGCTAAGCGGCATTAGATGAGAAACTTTTAAAATGAATTTTTAAAAAAAAGTTGTCGATTAATTTCAGGACACCCTTGACAGAAAGATATTCAAGAACTGTTGAAAATTCTCAGGTTTCTTACCCTCCCACCTTAACTCTTAAAATTAAGAAAGAGACAGCTCCCTCAGATTAATTCCTTTCCAAAACCTGACAACCCATAAATATTTCAAAAAAAACTTTTTTTTTTCCTGTCCCCCCACCCAGGTTGGTATCGCTACGTGGGTAGCACGAAAGGAGGTGGCAAGTGTGTTGTCAAGGGCTCAACCCCAACCCCTCCCTCCACGCCCAAACCAACCCCACTGAACGCTCTCGCCATTCTGAGAAGCAGGCAGGGTAGCTTCAATCGATGACGCCGGGAGGTTACCATGGCAACCTCCTTGGAGGATAGTCACCAGGATAAATATAAAGCATGGCGCAGATTGGAAGTTCAAGAGAAAAGACTTTATTTTTTTCAAAAATATTATGCGTAATGGCATAAAAAAAATAACTTAAATAAGCGAATGATTATTATTCCAAATTATTGTAGGTATCTAATATTAAGAATAATATATTACCCACTTTAGTGGCCGAATAGTCTAAATTAAGGGTTTTCAAGCTGCAACCCACGGTAAAAAAAAAAATTATACCCTCTGCCCCACCAACCGGCATTGATCGAATCGTTGTCAAATGACAACTCTAGTAGACAAGACAAATCGCACTACCTCATGCTATGAAACAACATAACATACTTTACGAGAAATCCTAATCCCTGGTGTGAGTATAAGAATGAGCTAATTCGGTTATTTTAATATTTATTCAATCCTAATATTGTCGGTACAGTGTTGCAAACAGCGAGCCAACAAGAGACCGAAACTTCGGCCCTGGGACATAAAAAGATTGAAGACCCCTGGTCTAAGGCGTCACGCCACGCTCGTATTATACTGCTATTTAAGCTACAATATAAGATCCGCGTGGTGGGTAGGCTGGGGAGCACAATTGCTATATAGTGGGAGTTTGCGTGGTGGTTAAGCTGGGAAGCATAGTTGCCACATAGTGGGAGTTTGCGTGGTGGTTAGGCTGGAGAGCACAGTTGCCACATAGTGGGATTTGCGTGGTGGTTAGGCTGGGAAACACAGTTGCCACATCGCGGGAGTTGGCGCGTTACTACAATACAAGCATACTCAGTGACTGTTAAGAAATCTGTCAACGTGCATCGGTTGCTATGACAACCATCCTTCACGGATTGGTCGAGCATGTGACGAACCTCCACTCCTCTACTATGACTGGGCAGAGCCTCAATACTAAGGCTCCTCTCACAAGTTCAGATTTTGCGGTCGGCCGGGAAATAGTCGGCCAGCGAACGGGTAGCAGTCGGATTGAGCCTCGACTGCTGACCGATGTCGGCTGGGCGCCACAGGGCAGTCGTTTATTGTTTTAAATGGACATGTTTACACAGGCCGGTATTTAGTCGTCCGACACCCTCCTGAGCGAACACACGTGCTGTGTGGTTAGAGGTCCAAGTTGCATATGAAAATGAGTGATATTGATGTAGATACTGAATTACTGATTTGAATCACGGCCTGTGTTATGAGACAAAACTTTAGAAAGTTGTAAGGACAAGAGGAACAAGAACAACAAAAATGCACGGAGAGAAGTTTGTAAACATCTAAAAGAAATTATTCAGTCTTATTTATCCAGAAAATTGAATTTATCTAGGGATTTGATTGTTAGGTTTTGATAATAAGAACCTGTTTGGGGAGTACGATCAAATGTATTAGGCGTAGAGGAGGTGAACGAGAAAAGTTAAGTGCACTAGCATTTACTAAAATACTTGCCGTCAGGCAAGAATCGGAATAAGATCGGATACATATCTTTGCTTAAATTGTCGGACGGTTTGTGGTCGGCCATGTCGAGGTTCGAATATATCTGTCGAGCCTATTGAGGGTGTTTTTTTTTTCCCTACACGGTTTCCCACTTTCCTTCCATGCAAATGCAGGTATATTAACTCTAAAATGCTTGTTGGAATTATTTCGACTTTATTTTGGCGTGAACCATATTATTTTGAAATAATACTGCGTTAGAGCTGAGCGCATGCGCACGTCAATGTCTTGCTTATGGAGGCGGCCCCCTTAAACAAACTTGATGTGTGCAAAGAAACAAGTGAAAATACGAAGACTGACGAACATGAAAAAAAGCACTTTAAAAAAATCTATCCCAATTTGAAATGTAAATGGTAGGTCAATAGAGAAGAAGCCTTTCAAAACAAAGTCTGGATATCATACATTTGTTTGTTTAGTTGATAGAGAGGGGGAGGGGTTGATGGTTGGTTTGTTGAGGGGTCAAGAGGGGAGGGGAGTAAGGTCTTGGTTTGGGAAGTGAGCCTGGAGGTTGAAGACGAGTGGGGTTCTTCAAATCACCGTGGTTTGACTTATGAATACGTGAAAAAGTAGATCTATATAAGATTCTTCCTATGAGAAGTGAACTGTAGTCGAAATACAGATGTAACTAATCCTCCATTCGACCTGAACTGCTTGTTATCCACATACTGGGAGATTGGTTGACTCCCGAGACTAGACTATAAATACAGTCCATAGTAAGTCAATCTTCCATTCGAACTGAACTGCTAGTTATCCACATACTGGGAGATTGGTTGACTCCCGAGACTAGACTATAAATACAGTCCATAGTAAGTCAATCTTCCATTCGAACTGAACTGCTAGTTATCCACATACTGGGAGATTGGTTGACTCCTGAGACTAGATTATAAATACAGTCCATAGTCAGTCAATCCTCCATTCAACCTGAACTGCTTGTTATCCACATACTGGGAGATTGGTTGACTCCCGACACTAGACTATAAATACAGTCCATAGTAAGTCAATCTTCCATTCGAACTGAACTGCTAGTTATCCACATACTGGGAGATTGGTTGACTCCCGACACTAGACTATAAATACAGTCCATAGTAAGTCAATCTTCCATTCGAACTGAACTGCTAGTTATCCACATACTGGGAGATTGGTTGACTCCTGAGACTAGATTATAAATACAGTCCATAGTCAGTCAATCCTCCATTCAACCTGAACTGCTTGTTATCCACATACTGGGAGATTGGTTGACTCCCGACACTAGACTATAATACAGTCCATAGTAAGTCAATCTTCCATTCGAACTGAACTGCTAGTTATCCACATACTGGGAGATTGGTTGACTCCCGAGACTAGACTATAAATACAGTCCATAGTAAGTCAATCCTCAATTCGACCTGAACTGCTAGTTATCCACATACTGGGAGATTGGTTGACTCCCGACACTAGACTATAAATACAGTCCATAGTAAGTCAATCTTCCATTCGAACTGAACTGCTAGTTATCCACATACTGGGAGATTGGTTGACTCCTGAGACTAGACTATAAATAAGACCCCTAGTACGCTTGCCAGAGGCCCGAGTTAACAACATTCTTGGTTTAGTTGTAAACAAGTTGATGTCGGTTTGGATCTTACATTAAGCAGACCTCTGAGCGTGCTATGTTCGCCGCGTCATCTGAACGTTTACAATGGACTTTCCAGAGATATACGATACTAAAAAAAACTAATTGGTTCATCACTATTTCTCCGACATTTCAGCCAATAAACATACAACCAGGATGTTAATATGGTTGCATTAGGGGGGTAATTAAGGCCGTATTTATAGGCTGACGTCCAACTCTCGACCATTGGCCCAAACGATCCTAAATGCCAAGCCTCATCTAGTGCCAAAAGTAATAATAATAATATTTAGCACCGCGTCTTACTACCCGTTCGGGTTATACGCTTTAAATACTAATTACGCTAATGATTAGAATTGGAGGGTTAATTAGAGAAGTGAACCCGCATTTGCGTGGAGGTAGAGTGGAAAACCATTAGGAACCCCCACCCCCAGTTCACTCGACCTAGTTTCGAACCTCGAGCTCCCCGTCCTCAGCAGTCGAGCTCAACACGACTAGCGCGTTAGCCAACTACGCCACCGAGGCGGGTCATAGAGTAATTGATTTTGTAAAATAATTTCAACTGATTAAATACTTAACAGCCTTACTATACATTCGGGTTGTACGCTAATGGGTTTGGATATTGGGAAGGTCCATTATAGAGGAAGTGGACCTATGGACCCACATTTGCGTGTGGAGTGGAAAACCATTTAGGCAAAAACCGCCCCCCAGTTCACCTGGTCAAGATTGTAACCTCGATCTCCCCGCCCTCGGCAGTCTAGCTCAACACGAAACCAACGCGTTAGCTAACTGCGTCATTAAAATAATTATTATAAAGATTTTTTTTAATGTGGCCCTCCTCAATATTTTTAATGTTTAACGTGGCACGAATGATCAAACAATTTTGACACCCCTGCCTTAAAGGATTTTACCACTTTATTAGGTTTAAGATGCTGAAGGTTAGAATTAGAAGTGTACCCGCATTCGCGAGCCGGTTGAGATTAATTTAATTATTTTTTTTAAACTTATTACACCAAGCATGAATTTTAGCCTCATTCTGGGTTCTATTTCGAATCCCGGTTGAGATAACCACTTCTCTAAGCACACACAAAAAATAATAATTCATAAGCACTTTTAAATTAATCGTAATGAAATACTTGAATGAGACGGCGTCATATGAAGACGTCAAAAGCACTCGACGCATCCGAGAGGGTTGAGAAGGGTGGAATTAATTGGGAAAGTTTCGCCGCCGGGCCTCATCTCGTCAAATCCGGTGTACCTGTCACTTATGACAGATAATCCCGGGACACATCACCTGTCCCGGTCCGGTAAAGAATTATCATTTTACCTCTTTTTAAAAAAAACAATATTAAGTTATTAATTCTTGAGCATTTTTTTTGTGATTACAATTTGGCAACACTGGACACTACCCAAAGACGAAAGCCAGAGCGCATTTCAACAGTGATATATCTATCTGTCATTCAGCGTAGAAGAAAAGAGAAACTCTATATGAAGGGAAGGAAGGGTATAATGGGGGCAGGGGGGCACAGAACAAAACTAAGCTAAGTTATACATTCTAACTAAATAAAAAAAAAGTTCAACAAAAAGAAACTATGGAACAAAGCGGGTATACGCGCCTGAAAACTTTTACAAATAGGTTAGAATCATTTATCTTTTGCTAAGAATAATATATTTCAGGGTAAACTCTGGTACAGTCCAATTTTCTAGGAAAAGATCTTTCAATAAAAATACTGTTTTGCAGTCAACAATAATGTAATAATTTTACTTTATTATTGTGATTTTATAGGTAACTATTGATAATAGCTATCAAACGTGACAGACAATTTACACCCTAATCCAGGGGGGGGGGGGGATATTGATTCAATTTATTATTTTTCATTTATTTTCACGTCTCCTCTATCCCGCCCTCACCTAGCCTCTTTGTTTAAAAAAAGAGTGAAATAATACAATACATATCTATCAAAACAACGCAACTCACCATAGAGAAAACATTTGTTAGAAGTAAAGCTGTGAATTATTTTAAAAATCAACCAAATCTTAATGTAACCCGCCAAAGAGAAAACATTTGTTGGAAGTAAAGCTGTAAATTATTTTAAAAATCAATCAAATCTTAATGCAACCCGCCAAAGAGAAAACATATGTTAGAAGTAAAGCTATAAATTATTTTAAAAATCAACCAAATCTTAAGGCGGGGTGCTAGTGAGCGCGAGTTTAGTGCATTAATTTTGCAGTTTTTATAGCACAAACTTTTTAAATAAAGAGAAAAGTTTTGTTACCAAATGCCGCCATGCTCATGACAGATATTCAACAACTGTTGAGATTAGCATGTGCAGAAAACTAAACTATGTTTCTATAGAAGAAATATTTGATTTATTTTGGCCAAAAGATGTTTGTGCTATAAAAACTGCAAAAATACTGTCCTAAACTCACGCTCACTAGCACTCCACCTTAATGTAACCCACCAAAGAGAAAACATATGTTTGAAGTAAAGCTGTAAATAATTTTACAATACAATCGAATCCCAACGCAACCCGCCATAAAGAAAAGAACACAAAACTACGGACAGAACACGTGCACTCCTTGTAGTGACTCGAAGATTGACAATCGAGTGGAGGGTATCTTGTAGAACGAGAGATGAAGGGTAGAGAACGATTTGTTTTCTAGGCTCAAAGAGGGGACAGAAGAGAGAAAAAAAAAAAGACTCCAATATTTTTCTCATGAAGCAGGGCGGGGGTAGTCGGCAATGTGGCTGCCAGATGTCACACTACTACTGTCTGCCTGCTCGACAACTAAAGTTGCGCGCGCATCGCGGTGATCTTCCATGGACACTGTTGCCATATCACAACCTAAAGATGGAACATTTTTCAAAAATTTAAAAAAGGAACGAATACCAAGTTTTAAAGCTCGGTGGTTGGATATGTTATTAACGCTTCACGAATTCATCGCTTTCTGTTTGGATTCAATGATCCGAGATTTTTTTTTTTTTCAAAGCTTCGCTCGCCCCTAAAATTGACCTAAGAATACAAATGCGGTTTATGTTGAGGATTGAACCGCGCCATTATCATACATGAAAACAATTTACAAATAAATATCTTAAAAATTAAGTCTCTAAAATTTTAATTTATTTTCAGAATTTGTAAATTAAAAATACTGAGTTAATTCAAAAATTTCAAAACTTAATTAGAAAATGAAAAAAAAGGGCATATGCTTGTTTTGGTATTTTACCCAATTTGATTTCAAATATATTTTTTATTGGGTAAATTTCAAAAATTAGTTATTAAATAGTGTTAGAGTGAATTTAATAACTTACACTATTCGCATACATATAAAATTCTAGAAAAGACTAAAAATTTATTATATTTATAAATGTCTTTGGCTAAACGCACAAATATAAATAAATGAAAAGTTTTAAGTGAGAAGCTAGAAGAAAAACACAACTTATTAAGTTGGTCAAACAATCAGAAAAAAAGTTACCAAATGTTTTAATGAGTTAAAAATGTAAAAGGGAAAAATAATACAAAATGTTGAAATTAAAGCCACTCCAAAGTTATGAAGAAAAATTCCAAAATACCTTAAAATAAGGAATTAGTTATTTTGTCTACAAAAAAAAAAAAAAAATATTTATGCTTTCCAAGAATTTAAATAGAATGTGAATTGGAAAAAATAATAGCAATTTTGTATGAAATAAAAATATTTAACAACTAAACTAAAGATATTATTTAATTTTGTATGTAAATAATTTTACTTCTCTTTTTATTACAAGGAATGTTTTAAGAAAACAGCAAATTAGTTCAAAACTTTTTACCATTGTGTAATTAACACAAGTTAAATAAAAGATATAAAATAAAAGTAGTAATAGTAGTAGTAGATTTGTTAATAAAATAATTTCACTCTGAAGTTACAATCTCCCGAAACAATGTTTTTTGAACTAAACACTACTGTATAGTGCGTTCCACACTTTGATTGTAGTGCAGGGTTTACGAAGCGTAGTTGCCAGATCTATCCTGCTATATATATTTATTAATTTATTTAGCAATACGTCTTACTACTTGTTTGGGTTATTAGCTTAATTACGCTAATGGATTAGGAGTCCGGAAGGTTAAATTTAGAGGAAATGAACCCACAATTGCGTGGAGGGAAAGTGGAAAACCATTCGGGAAACACCACCCCCAGTTCACCCGAGCAATATTCGAATCTCCCCGTTCTTGGCAGTCGAGTTCAACACTCCTGCTATGAAAAGACAGTAAAGTGTCATGTTGACTTGAACAAAGGGGGGCACCTACATTTTATAACACTTTTGTAATATGGGTAATTTATGACAATGATCATGAAATATTTATGTATTTAAATAGTTTGCCAAATTAGCATAGATGATTACAAATAAATAATAAATCAAGGAATACAAGCGAAAGTTTGACTAAGGTTATGGTCGTACGTTCGATAACAATGTGACCAAACCAGGAGGCTGCCCTTAAAAGACGTAGGGTTCCATTGTCACCCATTTAGCGACAAAGTCGTTAGACCTAACTTGACTTTTACAGGTCTGAAACGACTAATATTCATTTTTAGCACCTAAAGACTAATCTGACGACTTTCCTTAATTTTGTGTCAACTGCATGTTCGTTATTTTAAATTTTAATCCTGTAGAATTTTGATTTTTGAACTAGAGTATTGTAAGAACGCATAATGCATTAGTTTGGTGTACTGAAGAGCTCTAAGCTATCCGTCATTCACAAATCACAATGAAATCGTCCCGTTGGTTTGACGACAAATCTGACTACTTTTAATTTTTCATTTAGCAAAAATCTAGCGACTGTCTGGTACTTTTATTAAGTGGCGGCTCGTAGCTAAAATTAGTGGGGAGCTACTAACATAGGAAGCAAAACAGTGCATTTTTTACTTCACAGCCGCAAAGCCAACTTTTCCGTTGGTACCATTCAGAATTAAAGCTAAGAATATATTTCTTGTTGTTGCTTTTGCCTGACTGAGATATTAGAATATCAGGTGTTGAACGACCTCTTTTTCTTAACTGTAACTTTCTCATGGAGAGATAGCTGTGAAACTTAAGCTGTTGAAATTCACTTACAGTAACATAACTTATTTCTTAGGGATGCAAGGCCATTGTTAAAGTTTTCTGTTAAATAAAAGAACCTAAAATAAATGAATCAAATAGACTAGCTGGAAGCAGAATAATAATCTAATTCTACACTCTTCTACACTTTATCACATTCAAGAATATGGTACACGGTTTTTAAGCACAACACACGCAGAGTAAAAAACCAACACTTCCTTCCACCATTACGCCAGAGCCAGCACTGCGAGAGCAACAGTGCTCTCTCTACCTGGCAATCCCGCCTTCCTCCCTACCCCCCTCCTATGTGCGCATGCGCACAGCAGTAAAACACCACGTCGCTGGCACTGTGAAGCGCACAGTTCCATACAAATATTTTTGTATCTTTTTCATTAACTGGGGGATGGCTACTGAAGTAGTGACATTAAGCTTAAGGAATATATGTTTTATTACAAAAATAAATAAAGAATTAAAGAAAAAATGACTCATTATATTAAATTTTACCGATAATATCAAGTGTAAATAGGGGGTGCTGCAGTTCCGAGGTGCCTATACACGAGCTGCCACTGTTTTTTTTAGCACGCTTAAGTAATAATTACACTAATGGGTTAGGAATTGGGAAGGTTGAATTAGAGGAAGGGAACCCGCATTTGCGTGGAGGGAGAGTGGAAAACCATTTAGGAACCCCCACCCCAGTTCACCCGACCGAGATTCGAACCTCAATCTCCCCGTCCTCAGCAGTCGGGCTCAACACAAGCACGTTAGCCAACTACGCCACAGAGGCGGGTAGCTGCCACTGAGGGACTTGGGAAACCCCCTAATTGTCGGCAATTACCTTTATCTAGTTATTTCCACCACTCTTTTTCCATTAAATGCTCTCGGTTGGAGACCGATTTCTGAGAATTTTCATCCTCTAGCTGACACCTTCTACATTAGCAGTTTATTATGTATTTTTATTATTATTATTTAGCACCGCGTCTTACTACCCGTTCGGTTATACGCATTAAGTACTAATTACGCTTATGAGTTAAGAATTGGGAAGGTTGAATGAGAGGAAGTGAACCCGCATTTACGTGAGGGAGTGGGAAACCATTTAGGTAAAACTATCCCCAATTCACCCAACCGAGATTCGAACTTCGATCTCCCCGTCCTCGGCAGTCGATTGAAATATTTTGATTACGGATATTTTCTCCCCCCCCCCCCCCCAACTAGATAATATAGATCAATAATTTACCATTTTAAAGTATGTAATTTATTTTATATTGGGATGTACATTAAACTTTTAGTCATGGTCAAGGGGTACAATCTAAAAAAAAGAATTTGAGAACCGCTGCCCTAAGAGGATAAATACGTGTAATGATTTTATTCCTATAAGGGTTGATTTCTCCCAAACCTTTAGTTCAATTTTCTTTCTCATCATCGAGGTGACCTTGGGATCCAGAGGTAAAGTGTCAGACTTCTGTGCTGGGGTCTGGGTTCAATCTTCGGTCCCAGCACAGATTTATCTGATTACCAAACCCTTCCTTCACCTCTGACAAGACGTGTATTAATCACAACTTGTGAATGTGGGGAATACCAGGCCTCCACCGTGGTTCGGATCCTACGTTAAACGGTATATCCTCCATTTCATCTCACAATCACCCTACCATTACACATTATTGTAAGTGAACGGGTAGTAAGACACGGTGCTAATAATAATCTTTCTCAAACATGATAAAAGGTGCGAACGACGGCTTTGAAAAGTTACCAGACCAAATTATGTATCGCTACGCCGAACTATATGATCTGAAAAAACATGTGTTTAGCATCTGTCACATCTGACAGCACCAAAGAAGCCATGGGGTTACTCTAGTTATGCTTTTATTATTTTTTAAACTCTGACAATATAAATTATGGAACGCTTATAAAGGGATCTTTCTATAATAGCGAACGCGCAATCAAAAATTCACCACCTTAATTTGTTTTTCCCTTAGCCGCCTTATCAAATCGAGGGGCACTGTGAAGCCGCGACCTTTGCTCACCTTTAGGGGCCCCGAGGGCTAAACTCCAAACACAACATAAATAACTCATAAGTTTCAAACAGCTGACCTTTTACTTTTCAGGAAAAACATCGGTTCACATTCTTGGGTGTTCAACAGTGGGCAAACTGCAAGGTTGTGTTTATAGGAGTACGTCTTAGGTCAGGACTGCGGTCCAATTTGGGCTAACAGTCCAATGTTCATAGGAAGAACCTTATCTGACAGCTAGAAAAGTTACTACAATCCAATGTTCATAGGAAGAACCTTATCTGACAGCTAGAAAAGTTACTACAGTCCAATGTTCATAGGAAGAACCTTATCTGACAGCTAGAACAGTTACTACAGTCCAATATTCATAGGAAGAACCTTATCTGACAGCTAGAAAAGTTACTACAGTCCAATGTTCATAGGAAGAACTTTATTTGACAGCTAGAAGGTTACTACAGTCCAATGTTCATAGGAAGAACCTTATCTGACAGCTAGAACAGTTACTACAGTCCAATATTCATAGGAAGAACCTTATCTGACAGCTAGAAAAGTTACTACAGTCCAATGTTCATAGGAAGAACTTTATTTGACAGCTAGAAGGTTACTACAGTCCAATGTTCATAGGAAGAACCTTATCTGACAGCTAGAACAGTTACTACAGTCCAATATTCATAGGAAGAACCTTATCTGACAGCTAGAAAAGTTACTACAATCCAATGTTCATAGGAAGAACCTTATCTGAGAGCTAGAACAGTTACTACAGTCCAATGTTCATAGGAAGAACCTTTTCTGACAGCTAGAAAAGTTACTACAGTCCAATGTTCATAGGAAGAACCTTATCTGACAGCTAGAAAAGTTACTACAATCCAATGTTCATAGGAAGAACCTTATCTGACAGCTAGAAAAGTTACTACAGTCCAATGTTCATAGGAAGAACTTTATTTGACAGCTAGAAGGTTACTACAGTCCAATGTTCATAGGAAGAACTTTATTTGACAGCTAGAACAGTTACTACAGTCCAATGTTCATAGGAAGAACCTTATCTGAGAGCTAGAACAGTTACTACAGTCCAATGTTCATAGGAAGAACCTTATCTGACAGCTAGAAAAGTTACTACAATCCAATGTTCATAGGAAGAACCTTATCTGACAGCTAGAACAGTTACTACAGTCCAATGTTCATAGGAAGAACCTTATCTGACCGCTAGAAAAGTTACTACAGTCCAATGTTCATAGGAAGAACCTTATCTGACCGCTAGAAAAGTTACTACAGTCCAATGTTCACATGAAGAACCTTATCTGACAGCTAGAAAAGCTACTACAGTTCAATTTGAATAAGAACCGTATCTAAAACTAAAAAAAGGTCCCGCTTCGGTGGCCGCATGGTCTAAGGCACCACTCTCGCAGTAGACGAGGCTGGCGATTACTGGGAGATCGAGGTTCGAATCTCTTGTCAGGTGTACTGAGGGCAGTTTTTCTCAAAATCATCTTCCAACATTCACGTAAATGCGGGTACACTTTCTAAATATAATCTTCTTAATCCTTAGTTCCATTTCATATCATGATATCAACAGTACAATGGAAACTGTATGAATGAGCGTATCATAAAGTTTTACAGAGACTAAGGTGGGGATTTACGCGTGTCCATTACAGACTCTGTCTTAAAATATGAGTGGAGAGCAGACGTTAGAGCATTGGCGTACTAAGTCAAAGAACCCGGGTTTGATTCCAGTGTCTAGGTGTCATTTTTCAATTTAAATAATATGATATTTAGATACGGATCTAACCGTAATTAACAAATATAAGAGCTTGACTATTTAATGCTATATTATCATCATCATCATTATTATTATTAGCACCACGTCTTACTACCCGTTCGGGTTATAACCACTTACGCTAATGTGTAATGGTAGGGTGATTGTGAGATGAATAGGATGACCTACAGTTTAACGTGGGATCCGAACCACGGTGGTCTGGTATTCCACACATTCACAAGTTGTGATTAATACACGTCTTGTCAGAGGTGAAGGAAGGGTTTGGTAATCAGATAAATCTGTGCCGGGAGCGAGGATTGAACCCCGGACCCCCAACACTGAAGTCTGACACCTTACCCCTAGACCACCAGGTCACCTACTCAACATAAAGAGTGGCTACAAAACATATTTACAAAATTCCCTGACTTTTCCAGGCAACATTTTTCAATTTTCCCTGACTACTTTTTTCCAGTCTTAATGATGGATAAGGACTTTTGTTTTATTTATTATTGATCACATATTAAAAAAAAAGTTTGTATCTACTAAACATAAACGGCTTTATCAGTTATTTTAAAAATTAAAATGTTATTTTATTTAGGTATTATTAACTTTTGTTTTAGTGTTTAGTTGCGAAATTAATGGGATATTTTAGACATATTTCTTTTATTCCTTGTCCTTATTTTTAGTTAAATTCCATGTTTTCCCTCTCTATGGCCACCATGACACCATTATTCTTGTCATCAGGGCAATAAACTGTATTTATTACAAATCTAAAGTTGGCAAAGACTATAGAATAGATCATGCAATAATTGTTGTAAGTCTATTGTTGAACAGTGTTAGGTGCAACACACAATACCAACCCGGCAGGCGTAACAATAGACCCACAGGATATATACACACTTCCTGCTTTTCTCAAAGTGTGCGATTACTTACCATGACCTACCATAATGTTACCTACTGTAATTACATTTCAGCGGACAAAGCTAATTTCTTCGAGAAGTTTATAACAGTGTCTTCCAGTTGTTGGGTTTTTTTTTAGCACAGTCTTACTACCCGATCTAGTTATACGCTTATATACTAACCACGGTAATGGTTTTATAAATTAAGGAGGTAATATTTTTTTGGAAGTTTACCCGTATATGCTTGGGGAGTGGAGAAACATTTTGGAGAAACCACCCCGAGTTTACCCGAACAAGATTCGAACATAGATTTACCTGATATTGGTAGTCTAGTCTACTGTGAGATTAGCGCGTTTGATCAAATCTAGTATATAGTTTATGTTAGGCCGTTCCCTTACAGGGTAGGCAATAAACTGTGCACATCTCTCAAAAAAAAAAACTTCGTACTTAATCCATCCTCACTAACTTTATCCACTCTTCCCTATTCTTGCATACTCCCTTCACTTCAACAACATCCATACACCGAGTCATACATGCTCTTTTATTATTAAAACTATTAATGTTTCTCTTTTTCACACATTCGTCTACAACATTTAGCCACATCTTACATGACCTACCACTTCCTTTTGATCCACACACTCTACCTTCATATATTAGCTTCGTCACTAGCTCCACATTCATCCTCTCAACTCATCTTTCCCATCGAACTATTTTATTCCCTTTCAAACCGCACTCCTTCAGCTCCCATTCATCACTGACTCTGTCCATACGAGTTTTTCCACATACATTTCTCAGGTATCTCATTCCAAATGCATTCACCTTGCTCTTGTGTTTCTTCTAAAATAAACACGCTTCACAACCATGAAGACTTTTATATACTGTCGTCTTTGCCTCTTTCGATACTACTATAATCTTTGCAATAGTCCACATTAATCCATCTACTCTCCGAGATACATTCACACATCTGTCGATTTCACCATCTATCCTTTCATTTTAACAAAACATTCTGTCTCAATACACAAAATCATTCACTTGTTCTAACAGTTTTCTATTTATACTAACTGATATCCAATCATTTCCTGATCCATCCTTATCCAAAAACTCTCACCTTAGTTTTGGAGACATTTTATTTATTTACTAAACAATCTAACCAATAGTTTTTGAGTTACATAAGACGCAACTTGTGGTCTAATACACACGTAAAAATAATGTGTAATCTGTGCAAAATGCTGAGAAGTAACTTAAATAAATGGCATGAACGTATCGATTACTTTCTCATATGGATTGTATTTTATTGTTTTGAACCAAATTTTCATTAAAAAAAAAAGTAAACCATTCTAATGTAACCTTAGTGTTATTTATAAAGAAAATTATAGAGTTGTGGAGTCGGTAAACCAATCCTTTGACTCAGACTTTTCTATTTTTCTACTGTCCGACTTTATTAATCGTTTTGCTTGTCCCCGACGTTTACAAAATTTATCTGCTAAGCAGTGTTGAACTCAACCTAGTGAGGACAAATGAGGAGCTATTTGAATAAAGTGGTAGTAGCTCCGGTTTAGAAAACTGAGATTAATGACTGGAGGGCTCATTGTGCTGACCATATGACACCCTCTATCCACAAATGTTGACACTATCATTGCTAAAAGCGACAGTGTTTCGGTTGATATAGCTCTATTGTGGGCTTATATCATGGAGGCTTTTTTTTTTAATAGCTATAGAATATTGATACTTTGGTGATTAAACCAAAATCTTATACTTATATGCCTTTTATGATGGATACCATCACCTGAATTTACATATTACAAAGCATATTTAATATCTAGACATTTACCATTTAAAATTCATATTTTTTTACTCAAGAGTAAGCTCCTAAATTAACTGATAGCAAACTTTCAAATATTCTGCACTGAAATACCGTTTTCACGGATATACCATCTTTACATTATTTAATTCACTATATTATATTGATTCTTTTAGAAGTTAAAAGTTAATGTGATTTTTAAAAAAATGAGCCGCTGAAAATCAAAATTGGAAACTAGGAATTGTAAAACTGTGCAATTCAAGTAGTATCTAGGAAATATGCCGACAAAGGATACCTATCGCAACCAAGAAAATTAGGTCGAGGATCGCCATGGTCGAAGAAGCTTTCAACAAAAAATAGGTTAATGCTGACCAACGAGTTGAGTTTGGAACCGAGGAAAAAACTGATGAAATGCTACATTTGGAGCAGAAACTTGGATTGTTAATACGACGGAAAGTAAATACCGTTCTTAAAGAGTTTTGAAATGTGGTGTTGGAGAAGACTTGGGAAGATCAGGGGACAAATTAAAGAGTGGATGAGAAGAGAACCATTTTGGATGTGATTCTTCGGTACAAAGCAGACTGGATCATAAACATCCTTAGGAGGAACTGTCTTCTGTATGACGTCATAGAAGGAAAGGTTGAGGGAAAGAGGAGCTTAGGAAGGAGGAGGATTCAAATATTGGATGACTTGTAGGAAATAAGATTATTATTATTATTAGCACCTCGTCTTATTACCCATTCGGGTTATACGCACTTACGCTAATGTGTAATGATAGGGTGATTGTGAGATGAAATGAAGGACCTACAGTTTAACGTGGAATCCGAACCACGGTGGAGGTCTGGCATTCTCCACATTCACAAGATGTGATTAATACACGTCTTGTCAGGGGTAGAAGGAAGGGTTTGGTAATCAGATAAATCTGTGCCGGGACCGAGGATTGAACCCGGCCGCCAGCACAGAAGTCTGACACCTTACCCCCTAGACCACCAGGTCACCGAGGAAATAAGAAAAATCTGGGAACTGAAGCTGGCGGTCTAAGTTCACAGACAAAAGGACTGAACCTGTCGTTAGAAAAAAAAAGCAAAGTAACAATACCGGTACTCATTTAAAATATTACCAAAACGAATTGTTTATTTTAACATTATTAGACATCCTAACAAAATCAAGCTTTTTTATTTCTTGACGCATAGAATATTAGGTTTAGGCTTTTGTAGTTGGTTTGTCTATAGTTTATAATAATTATACATAGGCCTATTAATTAGATACAGGCCATTACAATATTTATGACCCCATTTTAGGATTATTCCACTCCTAGTAGTCCTTTAAATACCCAGGCTCAATTGACATACGTGAGGCAATGTTATACAATATGGTGTTTTTTTTATTTATTCAAAACTATTTTTAATTTTCTAATATTATAAACCTTTATATTATTGGCTTTATTCGAATCTTTGTATTGTGTTGTTGTCGAACAATAATAATAATTATTAGGCCTATTATTCACAAAGTAAACAATCACAAAAGTGTTAAAGTGTTTTTTGTATGATTGTTGTCAATAACAAATCTCTTTGGCAGTGTTAGAATTGTAAAAAAAAAATCTTATTTAAAAATGACAGAAAGGATTGACCTATTACAATTGATATTGAATTGTTGCCGTAGGTTAAGTTAAATGGTTATTCTGGTAGAATTATTGTTGACGTTTAAAAGAATTGCGTGCTAAATATGAAATGTTAGAATAACCCTAAGAAAAATAGAAGTTACAAAATAAAAATGAAGGGGGAGAAATGGCGGCAAGGTTATAAAGACAATGTTTGTCTGCAATGCGCACTTCACGAAACTTAAGAAACAAGAATAACCTTTCCTGATATATTAAAGTTTTTTTATAAAACATTTAAGTGCATTAAGGATAAATCTAGTATACAAGTGAGTTTTCGAAACAATATATGAATAAAACGACAAAGATGAATTGAACAAAGAAAAAAATGTATTTTGCGTCAAGTATGGCGTCATCCATGATATATACGATGGTGGGTTATTTTATATTTTTGAATTTAGAAACCAAATTACTTACCGCGTAGTCGAAGTTCAGCCAATACGGATTCACGGGACTTGGAGGAATTGTAGCCTTTTGCGCCGACATCAATTAAGTACCGTTTTTAAACCCAAGAGAGTTAATTAATGCTGACCGTTCGTCAAGACTCTCGAGCCGAGACGGTTTCAAATCAAGTTTATCAATAACGCTAACTCGATTATTAGAATATTTCTACACCCAATTATTGTAAAATATATAAATTAGTGCTACACACGAACATTTATAATTGAATAAACTTTTAAAAAGCATACAAAACGTTAATACCACGTGCCTAGAATATTGACATTTTAGAGAAGCTAACCTTGAGTCGTTGCCAACAATACAATAAAGTATTATAAAATATGTGTCAAGATTTAACTAATATAAAATCTAAAATTATAAATAAAGGCTATCACATCGTATATATTTCAATCATCGAATAAAAAACTAAAAATATAGATTAAAACTATTGTAAAATCAAGAGTTTTCCAACTTGTTTAAATAATAATGTTGGCATCACTTTAACTGAAGTGCTTCACGTCGACATGGTACTACTACTACCATCTATTAGCAAAACTGTTAACAGACGTGTTCATGCACCCATAAAAAATAAAATAACATAAATTTTATATGTGTAGCTATTATATATTCCGACAAGTTAAAACTCAAGACTTCACTTAATTAATTAAGCTATCAACTGTATTGAAGATCTTGACACACTTTAAATTTAATTCTAGAAATAATTATATTATTGTTAATTCAGAGATAAGTGGCCAGTGAATGCTGTTCTGACAATAAATCAAATAATGTTTGAACTTAATTTAGAAGACTAAATGTAGTTCTGTAAGCTAATTTTATCATACATCATGAGAGAGTTGAATTTTATTTTGATGATCAATACAAGCTTTGCAAACAAGACTGCAAACAAAATACTTGTCGATGTTTGAAACAAATCTGATAGGTGTACGCTCTCTATTATTAATACATCATCCAATTTAATGAATAAATATTTAATTGGTAACATTAAGGAATTCGCAAATTAAAAAAAAAATTCTCGTAAAAGTTTACGTAGAAACTATGGAATTAAATAAAACATTTAAACAATGAAGGGGTAGTCATGACTTCGATATTCAAATCATATTAAATAATTATAATCTTAAGCCCATACAAAAAGTTCGAATATAAAGAATTAGATACTATAATCAATAAATGTGAAGACATACCCAAATTGTGGAGTCTAATTCAAACCATTCCTGCTCCAACGCTAATTTCATTTCATATTTTCGTCTTCTTATAGATGAATACATATTTTTTTCCATTTTAAATTTGCCACTTGTGAGAAAAATGTCACAGAACAATTATTTCGAATGCATAGCATGGGTTACTACCAAGTGGATAAATAAAGAACTACGAAAAGTTCGATTTGCTATGATGATTAATTTAGTTTAAAAAAATCCTTTAGCGTCTTTATTATAAAATTCAGAAAATAATAAATTATAAAATAAAGAAGATTATGAATTAAATATCATTTCTCTTTCAAAAGAATCCTATATATATTACAGTTTTATAAAGTATGGTGGAAATGTGTTAATAACCGTCAATAAAAGAAATTATTACATTTTCTCTGAACTAAAAATATTATGTATGATATGATTTTGCGGCGTCACGATATTGATACATACTATAAAAGTGTACCAAAATATTGAATGTAGAGTTAATCAATAAACAATGCTAAATTTTCATAATTATAAGTTAAACTAAATCTTAGCGTTCAGCTTGAAAATAATGAAAATTCAGAGGCTGATCTATCTAAGGAGTATATAAAATAATTCTGAGGGAAATCAAGAATATCAAAGCCAATCCCAGGTGTCAAAAACAATAGACGTGACTTGGCCTATCAACACATGGAATTACTATTTTATAAAATTTTCTTACTTCCAGACGAAATTATAGCTAAAACTGTAACTTTTATATTCTCACAATTTAACTTCCCGCCCTTTTTCCAAGCGAATTAAGGGTGCAATTATCAACTATATAATTTTACTCACCTACCATTTGAAATATTAGAAACGTAGGTAGCGGCTACCTACTGATCTAACGTACCTCTTGTTCGATTCCAAACAAATATAAATAAAAAAAGCCTAATTTCAAGAATCTATAAACTAACTTTATTACTGTACATAATCTTTGCTGTTTTGAAAATATCAGAATAACGTATCACTAGGCTATTCTGTTAAAAATATGCGGAAATTAATGTCTTACAAGATAATAGTCAGAATAAACATTAATGCAAATAGGAAAAAAAGCTTTGCAGATAAAGAAATTTTATGTTTTTCTTACTTAAGAAAGGCTTTTGATATTATTATAAATATAAAATATCCTTTTATTATTATTGTATTTTGTACTGCAAAATACAGAGTTGCATTTTATTACCATGAAAGTTCTTATGTTTACCAGTTTCAACATTATAAATTCCCAATTTTCCAGAAAAGTGAAATTTAGCTTATCGCAAAATGTAATGGTGTAAAGTAATGTCTTTGGTTTTTATAAAAGGATAACTTGAAAATTATGGGGAAATAATGTATGTAGTAACCACACAACCCAAAAAATTGTAAGTAATAGGGCAAAGGGTGTGAAAAGCTATTAATAATTGATTAAATAATTATGTTTAATTCGTAAGTTCGCTCCCCCCCCCCCCCCACGCAACATGAATGAAAAAACATTAATATTCCAGTGTTTTTATCATTTTTCTGTTAGAAATTCCTGATGATTCCTTTGTATTTCCGAGACATCGGTTTTTCCAAGTACGTGAAAAAGGGTTAATATTTCACGAGACAGTGTATAACGTAAATAGAAACAACTTTAAGTATTTTATATTATTATCATAAACATTAAAAAGAAAGAATGACAGTGTTTTATTAATAAACGACTGTGCAGTCATTTAAGTTTTTATTTTTCTAAGCAATTAGCGTGTCCATTTCAAAGAACGTTATTACCACTTAACAACTCGGTTTTATAACCACTAGTATTCATCCACTAATCACAGGCGGCATTGCTCGGTATTAACTAGACATATTCAGCTCATCGTTTGGATTCTAAACGCAATCATAACGGCAGAACGAGAAGTTTGCAAACAAAAGATATTTAATACCAGTTTATTACCTTTTATTCACCATAATATTGTAATATCACGAAATGAATAAATATAATTACCTGTATGTTATGAGTACACATAGTACGACGTTGTACGAGTGATTATTATATAAACTAATTATAAATTTTTAGACTACATTTTCAAGATGTCATGTGCATAACGTTTTGTAAGAAAAAAGAAAACTTTCGGGTATTTTCTTTCTCTCTTATACACATATAATGTGGCATCTTGTCATAGTTGGCTAATTTATATGAATATATGAGATACCTATTAATGTGTGTTTAGTTAATTGAAATAAATGTATTAAAAAAAAGGTTTTAACACCATGACTAAGTCTGCTACTCGTGACCGTTTCTTAAATTGACCGTGATCCCAGCTTTGTGCACTAGATACATGTTTGCGGACTAGAACATCGAAAGAAATGTTAAATTTGTCCCCTCAGAATCAAGCAGAAGATAGAATTGAGCGTCACGCTTTGGTCTTTTGCAAGGGATGTTATCAAGCACAGCCAGTATAGTATATAGACCACAGAATTTTGTATGTATGAGGTCACTGTTTAAAATAAGATAAGGCACTAAAACTTGGATAAATGCACTCGCCATTCGAGTGCTATTGGGATTATACAACTCTTAAATTAATAAATATATCCAATACCATATTTTCTAAATAAGCTCAACCTTAGCGCTGAATATTTTTATCAGTTTATTTGTAATATAATCGAATGTAATCTACGTACATATTTATAAAGATAACATTTTAAAAAAATAGATAGAAGTTGGTTTCTATATAAAAAAAACTATACAAAAGTTTTACTTTAAGATTTGTATTTTGAATACAACTTTTGACTAGTCCAAATTTGGGATATGTTAAAATATGAAACTTGGAATCTTTCAAATATTGAAATTCGAGATTTTTAATTGAATATAAATCTCAGTTATATTGAGATTTATAATCGAAATTTCGAAGATTCGTATGTTCAAAGCGTCCAAAATGATTATTTTCATAGAGATTAAAAAAAGAAAAATCTAGTTTTCTATGTGAATAATTCGGTCTCTTTAATATCTCATTATAATAAAGACAGAGCTAATATACCTTTAAGTAATGAAATAAAAAATTAACCTATTATAATGAAATAAAGTATGTTGCCGGTATTGTAAATCAGTTTTAAATGAATAATGAAAATGGAGCTCATTATATGAAAGACGCACGCAAGATATAATTTAATACATCCTGCCGTAAACTTGTTTTCTTGTGATGGCATTTTAAAATGGCTCGCTCGTTATTGATCTAGTTAATCCTTTTTTAATTTTTCAAACAAGATATAGAGGCGCTTCTATTAGATTAATTACACCCATAGACAAGGATCAAACATGTCCTCGCTCTCATTTCTCGACTGCCAACTCTATTGGGAAAAAAACAAAAGCAAAAAAAAGAACAGCCAGTGTTTCCAGACACATAGCGCTTCCAAGCTGAAGGTGTTACAACTACATCAAGCCAGCCACGGCGGTTCTGTAGGCAATAAATAGGTGGGTCAAGACAATGTGAGCAGTATTTAGCAACCTTATAATTATATACATATTTAAATTTAATTTTCCAAACACAAGACCAACAAAATACAATTTCATAAAACTGCATCTGTTAGTAATAAACAACGCAATCTTAGGAATTACAGTTTGTGTATGAGTAAACACATTAAACTAATTAATTTAAATATAAGCGACAATGAGTTAATAAAACGTTACAAAAAAAATTATCTTCATATAAATGAAAACCTTACCCACGCCGTAAAAAGTAGTCACATGGTTTATAAATCATGTCTCTCGAAATAAACCGGTTATAAATATTTCATTGGTTACACCTCATATGAATGTCTAGTTACTAAATTTCGGCCACATACATTAATTACTTTACCTGAATATTGGTGCGTAAAAAAGATAAAATAGTAAGTTCTACCCTTATAATTCGTGAACTGTTATGATTTGAAATCATTACAGTTAATATTTACTTGTCAAATTGTGACATAAAATTTACTGTCGAAAGAACTTAAATAAGTGGGAAATTTTCAAACAAAAAATTAAATAAAATTTTACACATTTGGGTTGGGTTTGTAATATTATACGTACTGTCTTAGGTTAAGTTAGTTTGTAAGTCCTGTTATCCAATTAGTAAATATCTAGGAGCTAGGGCTGGGTGTAACGTGAAAACCGGCAATAAAACAGAATAATTCGATTTAGACACAGTGTTGCTGTAACATCCAGGACAACTTTATTCAAACAGTGCATGAGTACACCCTAGAATATATGGCAGCGGTCAAAGGGTAGGTGTTATTTATAGGTCACTGGTTCGCGGTCAACCACAGTCAATAATTTAGTAGCTTGGTTGGTAATGTAAGCAGGCGGGCCAAACCATCAGACACGTACTACTGCATTCATTTGCATTTTTTTGAATATAGTATATTTTATTCTTTTTTAACCCATCAGTTGGGTCGGTTTTTTTGTTGTTTTTTTCGTGCACGCAACAAGAGTGGAAAAGCAAGTCATTTGCACAATTGGTTTCGATAAATCATTCGCTATCCCCTTCACCCTACCTACCCTTTCTCCTCCCTTAAAATAAATTATTCAATTATTTAAATTTGAATCTTTTTGACAAACTAAGGTTTGTTATTTTGTGAAACGAGTCATTTGTTTATATGATGCAATATTGATACTTGCCTTGAATACTTGTAAATATAATACTACACCCTAGCTAAGTCGGGACATGTCTGTATACCGAGGTAAGAGTCCTGGGTTCAATTACTGGCATGGCAGAAACTTTATTATTGGAGAAATGTGGATTTCCCTTTCACAGTGATGAGTTAACGCGAAGGTGGGCTGGATGTTGTGTTTGACGACTAAAATTGATACTACAGTCCAATGTTCATAGGAAGAACCTTATCTGACAACTAGAAAAGTTACTATAGTCCAATGTTCATAGGAAGAACCTTATCTGACAGCTAGAAAAGCTACTACAGTCCAATGTCTATAGGAAGAACCTTATCTGACAGCTAGAAAAGTTACTACAGTCCAATGTTCATAGGAAGAACCTTATCTGACAGCTAGAAAACTTACTACAGTTCAATGTTCATAGGAAGAACGTTACCTGGCAAGTAAAATAGTTACTACAGTCCAATGTTCATAGGAAGAACCTTATCTGGCATATGGGAAAGTTATTAAAACTACTTTCATATGTCCATACGTCAAGCGATGTGATCTGCAGTTGTCACTTTTGATGGATATTATCAATACCTATAGAATGGATATAACTTTTTAATATTTTGCGGTATTAGAAGTGCGATTTCTGAACTGAATGATTATATCAGTACACGAGAATTTCTATGGGCGAGAACGAAAGGGCCCACAATTTTTTTTTCTGGGAAAGATATATCACATACCTTCCAGGGTTATCTTACCTGCCACAATCGACTTGAGGCCGACGGCTTTACTTTCCCTCCGAAGGAAGTTTTGCTACGGAATTTTATCGTTTAGGAAAAATCCGTCGATACCGGATAGATTCGAACCTACGAACATCAAATGGCATTAATAATATTGTAGGATGTTTTCAATATTGGTTGCAAATAAATATGTTTGAATTTTCTAAACTTTTCTTCCAACCAAAATCAGAGTATATAAACTGACTCACGTAAATTCAGGGCTAACCCGTCAAAGATCCGAACTAGGCCCTGTAACGGATAAGACAGCGTGCCGTTAGAATACGTCAATCCTTTAAATATATATATATATATATATATATATATATATATATATATATATATATATATATATATATATATATGTTTGCTCATTACATTATAGTCTAAAGGAAATGGAATTTTTCTGAAAGTTAAGCTTCCCCATTAATATTTATTTTTAAAAAAATTGAAATTTTTGTTCACATTCTCGGTGTATTAGATTTTTTTTACAAATATAAAAAAAACACATTTGGTAGAACTTCGGGATCATGTCAAAGGGAATCAATTTACATTTTTTGAAAATTTATATTATTTTTTTATTGGTTGTGAAAAAAATAATTAATGAGCACATTTTTGTCACAATAAAAATTAACCAAATGCCTGAAATAATTTGTATAGTTATAGTTTTCACTCTAAAAGCATTAATATCATATTGAGGATACAGTGAGGAAAGGGAGGAAGTCACATTAGGCCTACACATATTTTCCGTGACAACAACTTTTATACCTCAAACCTCACAAGAAACCCGGGAAACACTTTTGTATCTCAAAACTCACAAGAACCCCAGGAAACACTTTTATACCTCAAACCTCACAAGAAACCCGGAAACACTTTTATATCTCAAAACTCACAAAAAAACCAGGAAACACTTTTATACCTCAAACCTCACAAGAAACCCAGGAAACACTTTGATACCTCAAACCTCACAAGAACCTCAGGAAACGCTTTTAAACCTCAATCCTCACAAGAAACCCAAGAAACACTTTATATCTCAAACTTCACAAGAACCCAAGGAAACATTTATACCTCAAACCTCATAAGAACCCCAGGAAACACCTTTTTTAAATTTAAATGTGACAGAGACCTCTTTCAACCACAATATAAAGTGTATTAGAAAGTTCTTATGATTGTCTAACAGATAGCATCACTAGCTCAATCTAATATGACAGAGACTTTTTTTTAACAATAATATAAAGGTGTGCTAGAAAGGTAACGTGATTGTCTAACAGATGGCAGCACTAACTCGACTCGAGTTAAAATTGGATATTTCCTCTTTTTTTCCCCTGTACCCACCATATTTAAATCAATAACTCTAAACAAAACATAAAAAATCATATGTACCGAGGTTCACTCGGTCAAGAGCGTTTCTATCAAAATAGACTGGAATTAAAGTAAATTGTAAGTTCAAGGTTAAAATCCCATCAATTTTTACTGAGGATGGTTTTAATTCTTCTAAATAGTTCTAAAACCCCTTCACACAAATGTGGGTATATTTCCTCTATATGATACCTTCTTCAACCCTATCCCCTTTAATATAATTAAATGCGTATAGCCCATAATAATAGTAATAAAATGCAGTGCCTAGAAACAAAACAAAAAACTGTATACTAACTGTAGGTGACCTGGTGGTCTAGGGGTAAGGTGTCAGACTTCTGTGCTGGCGGTCGGGGTTCAATCCTCGGTCCCGGCACAGATTTATCTGATTTCCAAACCCTTCCTTCACCTCTGACAAGACATCTTGTGAATGTGGGGAATGCCAGGCCTCCACCGTGGTTCGGATTCCACGTTAAACTGTAGGTCCTTCATTTCATCTCACAATCACCCTACCATTACACATTAGCGTAAGTGCGTATAACCCGAACGGGTAGTAAGACGCGGTGCTAATAATAATAATAATAATAATAATAATGTATACTAACTCATTTTAGTAAAATGTATTCTGAATTTGATTAAGTTTACTGGAGCATTGAACTTATCAAAAAACTTTAAATATGTAAATATATACATATATATAATCTGTGTAATCTATGTAAGCACTCAAGAGTGAAAAGAATCTTTTAAAAGAAACCATAAATTATTCATTAAAATAAAGTTAGTTGAGATCTACAGCTCATATTTAATGGGAAGAACCATATCTGACAGAAAAGTTACTAGATCTAATTTTCAAGTATTCATACGTCAATTAACGTGACCTACAGTTGTCAATTTTGATAGATATTATCTGAACACATAAACTAACACTAATAGGAAGTAAAAATATGACTATTTTCAAAATGTTTCTTCTTACTTAAATCCTACCTATACAAATACAGTCCAATTTTCTTAAGAAGAATATTATCTGAAGGATATAAAAGTTAATAGATTTATTTTCACTTATTTATGAGAAAACCATGAAATTCGAAACAATAATTTTTTTTAATAATCTCAATACTTTAAAACAAAAGTAGGATTATATTAAAATATCAACAATTTTGCCCACAAATATTATTTTTTCAAAAGTTTCTTCCTATAAAAATAGAACTGTAACTTTACTTCAGAGTCCCGCGCTAAGCTTGGTGTGATTTTTAAACAAAGAAACTAGTATATATAGTATATATCCTTCGGATAAGTAAGCCCAAACCTCGAACAATGAGGCGACTGTGCTGCATTCTGACGGGAGAATAACACTTCACTTACACGCGACCAGACACTAAACAAACCAACCCTCCTCCAACCACCACCGTTGAGTGACGTGGTCGACGTCTGGGATTGAAAGTGCTTCTATCTGTTGGCAGCGTGAGGAACCTCTCGCTCTAATCTGACAACTATCGGTCACATTTGAAACTACGCGCGGATCTGTAAGGATTCTAGCGCGGTTCAATTTGCATTTGTATGATTATCTCTAAACAAGCATCCTCGAAGCTAGTGCTTAAATTACGTTCGATTGGTTCGATAGCTGGTTTTCACTTTCAATCTATAAAGTAAGATAACAGAGGTCCTTAAAGGAAGGTTAGGGTTTTTGTATTTATACTCGCTTTGCCCCCAGTGAGGTTTTTTTGCAAGTGGATGTAAACTAATGTAATTCAAGAACAGTTTTTTTATATGTCTGACAGTTTAGTCACAAGAGGCCTCCATAGAAAGGTCCGCATCTACTTTAAAGTTGTACCACCATTTTTAATTTTTTGTAATTTTCCCGTCGGTTACAGGTTAGACGCTATAAGTTTGCCAAATTTCAAGTTTCTATCTCATCTGGAAGTGGGTCAACATTAATGTCAGTGAGTGAGTCAGCCATGTGGCTTTATAGTAGGACTAGATAGCTGTTGCCCGCGGCTTTGCTCGCGTGGAAGTTGATTATATACAAATACGAAAATATACATATGTATTTACAGATTAATTTAAAATATTACGTTACGTTGATGACCATAACTTGACCTCAGATCAAAAATAATGCAAGTCCGATACAAACTTTCACCCCCTTTTTCATCCCTTTATTAAATAAAATTTCCAAAATTCCTGAAACACGTATTTATTTGTTTTACGTCAATAACCGAAATTTAAAATTTTGTTTATGTAACTTTCAAAATGACGGACTTTCATACATATTATCATAAATATTATCATCCCCTATTTTGACTCCTTTGGGGTGGAATTTTCTAAAATCCTTTCTTAGTGGGTGCCTACATAACAAAATGAATATACAGTCCGAATTTCATGCTTGTAGCCTTGATAGTTTGCGCTCGGCGATGATGAATCAGTCAGTCAGTCAGGACATATTTTATAAGTATAGATGATATATAATAATTAGCTTGGTGATAAATTCTTCTTTTTTATAGTTTGTTGTCTCATGGACATTGTACATTCCATTTACAACGAGATGTAAATAACTAAAAGTGCCTCATGAAGTTTAGCTTTAAATTTAAGGTTTAAATTATCTTTCATGGGATCTAAAGTTTAAATTTATCTCTGAATTTAAAGTTTAAATTTCTCCTTGGATTTAAAGTTATTTAATGCTCAGATTTGTTGATCTCAAGTCAAGTGTACTGAGGATGTTTTTCCCCCAAAATGGTTTTAAATCTCCCTCCACTTAAATGCGGGCACACTCCCTATAAATTCAACGTTCCTAATCCCTAAAATATTAGAGTATATCATACATAGGCGTATCGCCCCAAAGGGTAGATAGGGAAAATAAAACTAGTAGTGTAGGGAAATTTTTGCTTGCGTACTCGTGTAGGCAATCCAGAAAATATTGTTAAGAGTGTAAAAACACATTTAAAAAATAATAATAAAGTGGTTTGATTTATTGGGCAAGTCAAGTGAATTATCCGCTGTAACTTCACCCATTTATCTGTTTGTGTTGCATGAGTCTCATGATACACTACATTCACGGTAGGAATTATTCTCTGAAAGGTCTTTTTTCCTACCAATATCCTACTATATAATAGATTTATGGTAGGGAAAAAGGCCTTTCAGAAGTCAATTCCTACCGTGAACAGACATTAACTTTAGAACGCATCAACCGATTTGATTCAGACTTTTCACACTTGTTATTTGTATCTTTATACATATCGAGTTCGTCGGGGAAGAAAATAGAACAAATGAGTTGGGAAGAAATCACGATTTCTAGTATACGTTATTACATTTAGTTACCTCTTAGGGTAATTCCTGGTACATTATACGTCTGACGTGGCTTCTTTGGTGCTGACTTACAGCTCACAGCTCACAACTGACTTCTGACAGTCAACAGTTAGGTATATACCTAAATTTTGACTGTCAAAAGTGACAGCTGCTAAACACATGTTTTTGCAGATCATATGGTTCGGCGTAAGGATACATAATTGGGTCTAATAACTTTACAAAACCTCAGCTGTGAGCTGTCAGTCAGCACCAAAGAAGCCATGGGACTACTATAGTTGGGAAATAGATGCAAACTACTGCACTTGAATTGAACGAAAATTAACTTTTTAACTCTTTGGGGGGGGGGGGGGGGAGGGGGTAGAAAACCAAGTTTGCTCATGTCCCCATTTTTACCGAGGACTACTGAGCCATAGTGACTGATCAGATGAGTTCTGACTAGAACTGACTACAGTAGCCCCGTGGCTTCTTTGGTGCTGACTGACAGCTCACAGCTGACTTCTGACAGTCAACATTTAGGTATATACCTAAATTTTGACCGTCAGAAGTGACAGCTGCTAAATACATGTTTTTTGCAGATCACATGGTTCGGTGTAAGGATACATAATTTGGTCTGGTAACTTTTCAAAGCTTTTAGCTGTCAGTCAGCACCAAAGAAGCCATGGGGCTACTGTACATCGTGTTAATGTCTTTTTTTTTACTCCACGGAAAGAAGACTGGCAACAAGCATTGATTTACTTTCTTCTTTAACAAGGAAGACCTTTGTATCGTTGAACAGCCGAGGCTTCGACACTTTGTCTGTGTCTGAATAGTCCTTACAAGGGCACTTTGAAACAGCCCCCACCCCTCCAACCGCACTGATGGTCAGGGGGCGCGACGGACCGAAAAAAAGATTGATCTTAACCGAAATAAACATATATGAGCAGATCAGAGGGAAAAGCGGTACGAAAAGAGTCAGACGAGCTGAAAAGAAAGAACTCATAATATAACCGAGAGAAAAAAATCATGTAACACTATTGAATTAAATCGACCCGCGTCGGGCATCGATTGAAACCCTACAGATTAATTCCCAGATATAATAATGCTGTGACGATGTTTAGGTTTTCTATAGCTCCGTGGTCGAGAACTAATTAAATCGGTATAATTAATAAATGTAAGAGAACTATTGATGGCTGTTTATTCACACACGGTTTATTAAAATGACATCTGTTAATTACTTATACATACTCCAATTAAATACTTTATATCAATGCACACTTGTGATATTAATGTAAGTTATTTTATACTATGTTAGACTGTGACTGCCAGTGTGTGGCTCCGACTTACTTGTGCGTGGGCGGGGGAGGGGGGGGCCTTAAACATAAGCACAAGCAGTTTATATATGACATACCCCTTGCATCTTTCTCCCTTCGTCAACAGTGTAAAAAATAACTAATAGAAAGAGTCCTGGCGACATGTGTTGTGAAGGCTAGCTTCTTATTGGTATAGAGAAGTGGTGTCTTTGCCAAATAGTGGGGGGGTTGTTCCTTTTAACAGGAAGAATGGTAAAAAAAAAAAAAAAATTCTGGTAAAATCCTTTTCACATTATTTCTGGAAGCGCGTGTTTCTTCATGGATGAATCATAAAAAAGATACTCTACATATGTTACTTTAGAGAAAAATTACCTTCATCCATGACTTTTTAAATATTTTAGATTGATCTGAATCACTATCATTACAATCAGATTAAGTTATTGCAAAGAATTATTGCTAAGGTGGCCCACTCGATAAGCGATAAATTACCGCGCAGCTCTTAATGCAATATATAATTATACGATGCATTATTTCAAAATATGGTTCACGCCAAAATAAAGTCTAAAGATTCCAACAGGGCTATTTTTCATTACCAACATTGTATTTTGAGTTTTATTTGTAGAAATAAATGTGTGAAAATGTGATATTAACTCATTTTCAGCCACTTTTTAAGTCATATTAGTGGGCTCTAGATATTTAGCCTTCCCCTAACAAATACAGTCATTGTTTGATATTTGAGAACTAGCAGCGAGCTTTCCTCTTTACCTTGAGATAAGAAGCCTCCTCTAACAAATACAGTCATTGTTTGATATTTGAGAACTAGCAGCGAGCTTTCCTCTTTACCTTGAGATAAGAAGCCTCCTCTAACAAATACAGTCATTGTTTGATATTTGAGAACTAGCAGCGAGCTTTCCTCTTTACCTTGAGATAAGAAGTTTCATCTAACAAATACAGTCATTGTTTGATATTTGAGAACTAGCAGCGAGCTTTCCTCTTTAACTTGAGATAAGAAGCCTCCTCTAACAAATACAGTCATTGTTTGATATTTGAGAACTAGCAGCGAGCTTTCCTCTTTACCTTGAGATAAGAAGCCTCCTCTAACAAATACAGTCATTGTTTGATATTTGAGAACTAGCAGCGAGCTTTCCTCTTTACCTCGAGATAAGAAGTTTCCTCTAACAAATACAGTCATTGTTTGATATTTGAGAACTAGCAGCGAGCTTTCCTCTTTACCTTGAGATAAGAAGTTTCCTCTAACAAATACAGTCATTGTCTGATATTTGAGAACTAGCAGCGAGCTTTCCTCTTTACCTTGAGATAAGAAGTTTCCTCTAACAAATACAGTCATTGTTTGATATTTGAGAACTAGCAGCGAGCTTTCCTCTTTACCTCGAGATAAGAAGTTTCCTCTAACAAATACAGTCATTGTTTGATATTTGAGAACTAGCAGCAAGCTTTCCTCTTTACCTCGAGATAAGAAGTTTCCTCTAACAAATACAGTCATTGTTTGATATTTGAGAACTAGCAGCGAGCTTTTCTCTTTAACTTGAAATAAGAAGTTTCGTAGTTTTCTTTCCCCTTTTTCTTATTTACATGATGAAGAGAGTATAAGCTCATACAGAATAGAGAAGTAGTCCCAGTAAACGACACAGACCATTGTTTTTCAAGCCGTGTGGCCTGTCAGCGAATGATACTTTCTCGCTGACAGAGGTGGGCACCTTAAGGTGGAGTGCTAGTGAGCGTAAGTTTAGGGCAGTATTTTTGCAGTTTTTATAGCACAAACATCTTTTGGCCAAAATAAATCAAATATTTCTTCTAGAGAAACATTGAGATTTGTTTTCTGCACATGCTAATCTCAACAATAATTGTTGAATATCTGTCATGAGCATGGCGGCATTTGGTGACAAACTTTTCTCTTTATTTAAACTGCAAAATTAATGCACTAAACTTAACACTCACTAGCACCCCGCCTTAAGGATAACTGGTCGTGTAATCATTACGTCTAATCAAGACATGACTGAGGACAACCATTGTCGTGAACGCAAACTTGTATGTCCTTAATTATATAATTTTATAACCACAACAAGTTGTTGAGCGTTGGCCAAAACTAGCGAACACGGAATGGCCATGTAAATAACCACTTGTGGCTTACTTTTAAGAAATAATATAAATAACAATGTGTTATTATATTTCCAGTTATATAGGAGTCGAGGATGACCATCTCATTATACCCTATCCTTATCCTGAGCTAGTTATATCCAGTCCACCTCATTACACCCTATCTCTATCTTGAGCTAGTTCTATCCAGTCCACCTGATTACACCCTATCTCTATCTTGAGCTAGTTCTATCCAGTCCATCTCATTACACCCTATCCCTATCCTGAGCCAGTTCTATCCAGTCCACCTGATTACAGCCTATCTCTATCTTGAGCTAGTTCTATCCAGTCCAACTCAATACACCCTATCCCTATCCTGAGCTAGTTATATCCAGTCCCCTTCATTACACCATATCCCTATCCTGAGCTAGTTCTATCCAGTCCACCTAATTACACCCTATCCCTATCCTGAGCTAGTTCTATCCAGTCCACCTCATTACACCCTATCCCTATCTTGAGCTAGTTCTATCCAGTCCACCTCATTACACCATATCCATATCCTGAGCCAGTTCTATCCAGTCCATCTCATTATACCCTATCCTTATCCTGAGCTAGTTATATCCAGTCCACCTCATTACACCCTATCTCTATCTTGAGCTAGTTCTATCCAGAGCTAGTTCTATCTAGTCCACCTCATTACACCCTATCCCTATCCTGAGCCAGTTCTATCCAGTCCACCTGATTACAGCCTATCTCTATCTTGAGCTAGTTCTATCCAGTCCACCTCATTACACCCTATCCCTATCCTGAGCTAGTTCTATCTAGTCCGCCTCATTACACCATATCCATATCCTGAGCCAGTTCTATCCAGTCCATCTCATTATACCCTATCCCTATCCTGAGCTAGTTCTATCTAGTCCACCTCATTACACCATATCCATATCCTGAGCCAGTTCTATCCAGTCCATCTCATTATACCCTATCCTTATCCTGAGCTAGTTATATCCAGTCCACCTCATTACACCCTATCTCTATCTTGAGCTAGTTCTATCCAGTCCACCTCATTACACCCTATCTCTATCTTGAGCTAGTTCTATCCAGTCCACCTCATTACACCCTATCCCTATCCTGAGCTAGTTATATCCAGTCCCCTTCATTACACCATATCCCTATCCTGAGCTAGTTCTATCTAGTCCGCCTCATTACACCATATCCATATCCTGAGCCAGTTCTATCCAGTCCATCTCATTATACCCTATCCCTATCCTGAGCTAGTTCTATCTAGTCCGCCTCATTACACCATATCCATATCCTGAGCCAGTTCTATCCAGTCCATCTCATTATACCCTATCCTTATCCTGAGCTAGTTATATCCAGTCCACCTCATTACACCCTATCTCTATCTTGAGCTAGTTCTATCCAGTCCACCTCATTACACCCTATCCCTATCCTGAGCTAGTTATATCCAGTCCACCTCATTACACCCTATCTCTATCTTGAGCTAGTTCTATCCAGTCCACCTCATTACACCCTATCTCTATCTTGAGCTAGTTCTATCCAGTCCAACTCAATACACCCTATCCCTATCCTGAGCTAGTTATATCCAGTCCCTTCATTACACCATATCCCTATCCTGAGCTAGTTCTATCTAGTCCGCCTCATTACACCATATCCATATCCTGAGCCAGTTCTATCCAGTCCATCTCATTATACCCTATCCCTATCCTGAGCTAGTTCTATCTAGTCCACCTCATTACACCATATCCATATCCTGAGCCAGTTCTATCCAGTCCACCTCATTACACCCTATCCCTATCCAGAGCTAGTTCTATCTAGTCCGCCTCATTACACCATATCCATATCCTGAGCCAGTTCTATCCAGTCCACCTCATTACACCCTATCCCTATCCAGAGCTAGTTCTATCTAGTCCACCTCATTACTCCCTATCCTGAGTTAGTTATATCCAGTTCTTACGTCCGTGAATCTAAGTTTTCTAGACCGGAGCCACTACCTATTTATTCAAGTAGCTTCTCTGACCTTGTTTTTTTTAGCACCGCGTCTTACTACCCGTCCGAGTTATACGTAAATGTTTTCAAGGATTTGGGAGGTTACATTCGTCGGAAGTGTACCAGCATCTGTTTGGAGGTAGAGTGAAAAACCCAACCTCAATACACCCGACCTATATTCAAACCTCCATCTCCCCGTCATCGGCAGTCTAGTCTACTGCGAGAGGTAGCGACTTAGACCATGCAGCCATTGAGACGGGTATCTTCTCACTTTATCCTCCTATAGTGATTACAAAAAAAAAAAAGGGGGGGGGGGGTTTCAATCCATTGACCTATATAAAAGATCCATCTGCCTTCATCTCCCGTAGCACGGTCTAGCGGCAGTGATTCCAACCCTCTCGAAACACACCTCCACGCGTACTCTCAAGGGATGGAGTGGAGTGGGGGGGGGGGGAGATGAAGGGCACAAGAGCACTACCGATCATCCGGGTCACCGGATAAAAAGGGGAAAGGGAATAATACCCTCAATAAATCCCTTCCCCACCTCCACACACCTTTGTACCACCACCCCGAAGTATGTTACAGAAGCCACCACTTTCTAGTAATATATATCTTCGTTGTCCACCCCTCCACCCTAACCTACTCCGGGGTGCAAATCTTTTGATCCTCCCTTCCGAAATCACCGGGAAGGGGGGGGGGGAATAGGAGGGGAAAGAGAGGCGATGCTGGGTCCACAATTCAAAGATCGAAAAGAGAGAGAGAGAGAGAGAGAGAAAGAAAGAAGTCCCGGAGTTCATGCGAGCTATTTTTGGAACAATCTGAAGAATTTAAAAGTAAAAGAAGAAAACAGTAGTAAAGCTGGAATACTTTCTCCCTCTCTTTCTTTTCTATTTCTCTTTTATCTCATCCCCTCTCTATCTTCTCCTTCAATAAAACCTCAAGAGTGGTTATGAACGTTGCGCGCATAATAATAATAATAATAATAATAATAACATAGAACTTTTTTTAATTGGAGGTTCAAAAGGGATATCTAAAAGAATTCAAAATATCGAAAAATTAAATTAACTATTTTCATGAATATATTACCATATTATGGTATACAATAAATAAATCAATAACCTCAAAATATACTAAATATAATACCAGCCCGCCTCGGTTACTATAGTTAGCTAACGCGCTAGTTTCGTGTTGAGATAGACTGCCGAGGACGGGGAGCTCGAGGTTCGAATCTCACTCGGGTGAACTTGGAGGTGTTTTTTTTTTCTCCCCTAAATGGTTTCACACTCTCCCTCCACACAAATACGGGTTCACTTCCTCTATATTCAACCTGCCCAACTTCTAACCCATTAGCGTAATTAGTACGTAAGCTTATTACCCGAACGGGTAGTAAGACGCGGTGCTAATAATAATAATAATAATAATAAATAATAATAGGCTAATTACAACTTTATTTGAAATTCTCGGTTTAGTTATGATCGCTAAACTAGGTTTGAAATAAGGACAAACTTGGTAAAATTAACAATGTTTAGGCTTCTAACTATCCAAATATTTTCTTCTATAATTCTAATTGATGTTTAAATATAAATTCCATTTAAAAACATGGTGGGTTCAAATAATCCAATTTTTAGAATTATATTACTGTGGTGTGGAAAAAAAAAATCGTCTTGGTTACGCCATCTTGAGGGGGGGGGGAAAGTATGTTTTTAGACTCCTTTTGGTTTTCTCATATAAGATTTATTTTCTTTAAAGTTAATGAAGGTTTAATTTGAAGGAAATATACCCGCATTTGCGTGGAGGGTGAATGGGGAAAGTAATTTAGGTAAATAAAAAAAACACCCTCAGTTCATCCGATCTGGTTTCAAACCTTTTATCTTTTCGTCATCGGCAGTCTTCGTCTAGCGACGTCCAGAGACGCCTTTAAAACATTCGACAACCAAAACGTTGTTTATATTATAAACTAGCCCACTTCCCCGTAAAAAAATATTGTAAACAATCCTGTAAAACAAAACTTCAAATCATCCATCATGTCAATATAAAATAAAAACTTTTTTACTTTTTTTTGTTGAAAATACAGTCTTACGATCACTGTATAGCCCCCTCCCTCTTTTTATCCTACCTCCTATTTTAATCTCATTCCTCTTCCCCCCCCTCCGCCCCCTTCACCAACCCCACTTTACCTTCAACAACTTTTTTTTTCCAACGACTATATAATATACTATAGACATTTTTATGAGGAATAAATTAAATTTTCAAAATAAAATATAGCCTATGTTACTCGCTGATAATGTAGCTTTATATTGGTGAAAGAATTTTTAAAATCGGTCCAGTAGTTTTTGAGTTTATCCATTACAAACAAAAAAAAACAAAAATCAAATCTTTCCTCTTTATAATATTATTAGTATAGATTGATAGTGCTATGGTCACAATGGGTGAACGGTCTAAGGCGTCACTCTCGTGTTAGAGTGGCCTACTGATAACGGTGTTTGAATCCCAGTCAGGTCTAATGAGGGTGGGGTATTTTTTTTTTTCCTAAATAAATTAATATGAGTATAACTTGAACCGGAAATAAGATGCTATAATACAAAGAAAAGATTATTTTTAAATGAAATATTATAATACCCGGTTTTGCGGATACGGATATAGCGATGCGGATTCTACTCGAGTCATCCACGCACGGATTTACGATAGTTCCTTAACCCCCCATTCCCTTTACAAGTTTTTTTTAGCACCGACCTATGTACTACACTAGTGGTTTTAGGGACTAAGAAGGATATATTTTTGGGAAGTGTGCCTGCATTTTCGTGGGGAGAGAGTGGAAAACATTTTAGAAAAAAACCACCCTCACTACAGTCGATCGAGACTCAAATCTAGATCTCCCGTCATCGGCAGTCCAGTCTACTGCGAGAGTTACGCCTTAGACCACGCGACCACCGAAGCGGATCTGTTTGAGTTAAGGCCCTCCCTCCATCCCAACCCCGAGTTCCCCCTTTAATCCCATTCGGCCTAATTCCAGGCTTAGTGATAACAAAACAGTTCCACTCACAGTTGAACCAACATTCCGAGAATTCACTTCTCTCTCCGTGGAATGAAAAGGGGAAAGAGGGGAGGAAACTTAGGATCTTAATAAGTTCTCCCTCCTCCCCTTTTCTTTACCCCCCACCCCTCAACACCCCTTACCCGATCCTTCTCTTGACGGTAGCGGAAAAGAAGTTTTGAACAACATTAAACGATTCTATTAATTCGTTTCAACCGCGGTTGCTTACGTTCAATTATCCGGTGGAGTTTATAAAAAAAAGAGAAAAAAGTTTTCCCCTCGCATTTCTTCCGAGCTAGAAGTTCTCTTCTGGCGGGTCAACCAGGGGATGAATGGATCGATAAACAAACCCTTAATTAGGGGTTGAAGTACTAAGTACTGGACAGCAAACATACGATAAAGAGGAGAAATGAAAAAAAACCTGACAAGTGTTTTTATAACTTATACAAGTTAAAACAAGGAGTTTAATAATTGGCTTTGAAAGGGGGAGGTGGTTTAAGAGGAAGTACACCCGCATTGGCGCGGATAGCTGGGCGGAAAAAAACACAATAAGAGGCCACATGTGGAACTATAATATCAATGCAACCAGCTGAGATTCGAAATTCGGGCTTTCACCGTCAATAGCTAGCGCTCACTATAGCAACTATTGTTTGACTAGATTGACAAGCGGTCGTCATAAATTGCGGGCACTATACACATTCTATTATGACAAGTAGCCATCAGCTATTGCAAGCACTATACACACTATATTAAGACAAGTAGCCATCAACTATTGCAAGCACTATACACACTATATTATGACAAGTAGCCATCAACTATTGCAAGCACTATACACACTATATTATGACAAGTAGCCATCAACTATTGCAAGCACTATACACACTATATTATGACAAGTAGCCATCAACTATTGCAAGCACTATACACACTATATTATGACAAGTAGCCATCAACTATTGCAAGCACTGTACCCACTATATTCTGACAAGCAGCCATTAACTATTGCAAGCACTGTACACACTATATTCTGACAAGCAGTCCATCAACTATTGCAAGCATTATACACAGTATATTATGACAAGCAGCCATCAATTATTGCAAGCACTATACACACTATATTATGACAAGTAGCCATCAACTATTGCAAGCACTATACACACTATATTATGACAAGTAGCACACTATTGCAAGCATTATACACACTATATATGACAAGTACCCATCAACTATTGCAAGCACTTACACACTATATTATGACAAGTAGCCATCAACTATTGCAAGCACTATACACACTATATTATGACAAGTAGCCATCAACTATTGCAAGCACTATACACACTATATTATGACAAGTAGCCATCAACTATTGCAAGCACTATACACACTATATTATGACAAGTAGCCATCAACTATTGCAAGTACTATACACACTTTACTCTGACAAACAGCCATCAACTATTGCAAGCACTATACACACCATTGTCTGACAAGATTGCACCGTAAAAGCTCTTCCCACAAAATGACGTTTTGATCCTCCCAAAAAAGTAGTTCTTCCAGTTTTGTTCCACCCGTCCGTCCGTCTATCGGTGAAGGCCGTAACTCAATTACGAGCCGGCCAGATTGGGAGGGATAAGAATAAGAAAAATAAGGGAAGGAAAAGGGTTGTTATGTGAGAATCGAAGTCTTAATAGTCCAACTCGAGCTATTCCCTACTCTTCTTCATTATTTACAATTCCCTTTGGGAGATACCGTCTGAATACGGACCTTTTCAACCGCTCTTTCTTTTTGTCACGGTTTTTATTGCTAACTAACGAGACGATAGAACAAAAAGAGAAGAGGGAACACACAATTAAAAAATAAAAATTACTAAAAAAATCTGTCCATGGTAATATCTTCACTTTAGGTGACTTGGTGGTCTAGGGGTAAGGTGTCGGACTTTTGTGCTGGGGGTCCGGGTTCAATCCTCGGTCCCGGCACAGATTTATCTGATTACCAAACCCATCCTTCACCTCTGACAAGACATCTTGTGAATGTGGGGAATGCCAGGCCTCCACCGTGGTTCGGATTCCACGTTAAACTGTAGGTCCTTCATTTCATCTCACAATCACCCTACCATTACACATTAGCATATGTGCGTACAACCCGAATGGGTAGTAAGACGCGGTCAGACAGAACCAAAGAAGCCATGGGGCTACTGTAGTTGATCGTGATCCAAGCATTAGCCTCTCTCCTCAGATGAAGGGTGAAAGGGGGGAGGGGGGAGTGGAACGTCACCGCGTAGACCAACTTCCGGTCATTGACAAGCTTCTCGTACGCGGGTCGTTAAAAAATTCTGAAGAGAGAGAAACAACTTCCGGTTCGAAAAGAGAAGCGCGATCTATTACTTCAAAACTTAATAAGAGAGGAAGTGAGAGGAAAAAGGAAAGAAGAAGGTAAAATGGGAGAAGGGGAAAGATTGAGATAGCTTGAAAAGATGGGGAAAGGGGTGAGAAGAGATAATAAACGGTGAGGGTAAAAGGATGAAGAGTAAGAGAATGAAAATAGAAAGAGGTAAGTGGATAAAGGGAGAAAACAGGGGAGAAAAGGAGATAAAGAAGATGAGAAGAGAAACAAAATGAGGAGGGGAAAAGGAAAAAGATTGAGAGGAGAAGAGTAAGATGAGGTAGGATGATAAAGGGAGGAAGAATGGGAAAAAAGGAGAGGAAGTATTAGTGAAGGGGAGAGAGGAGGAGAGAGGGGGGGAATGGAGGTAAAAGGGAAAAAAGGGTGAGAAGTGAAAGAATGAGAAGAGGAGTGGGGAAAAGGAGGAAGGGATAAAGAAAGGGAGGGAGGGGGGTTCGAAAACCAATATTATTTATTTTAATATTTATTTTAACTCAACTGTGGTAAAATATATATAATATATTTGAACTTCCCGCATATTTACAGAACTGGGGGGCTAAGGATGAATAAGGTAGAATTTTGAAGAAATGTAGCCCCAATTTGCGTAGATAGAGTGTATATCATTTAGGGTGGGGGAGGGGGGAAATAATCTATAACACAGTGAGACGAGGTGACAAAAAAAATTAGTAATAGTAAAATTATTCGGTATTTTATGTTGGCTGGACATCACGAGCGACAAAATATACCCAAAATAAAAAGAATGAATGTGTGTCGTCTTAGGTTAAGTTCTCCTTTATTTTTTTATCCCTGCGGCTTACCACCTGTTCGGGCTACACCCATTTTTATTAAAATCATTCTAGTAAGGTAGGGATAAAGAAGGAAGCATTTTAGAAGTAATTTAACCAGCATTTGCGTAGAAGGAGAGTGGGGGAACAAAACATTTAAAGAAAATACATCTCAATAGATCAAAACGGAGTTCGAACCTCAATTTCCCATCTTAAGCAGGCTTTTACAACTTTAGACCTTTAGGACGATTATGAAGGGTCCAAGATAAGTTAGCTTGTAAGTTGGGCGCCGATATAATCTAAAAAAAGGAGCGATGAAATAGCCAAGGTAATTGTTAATTACGATTATGGCCACATCTAAATATTATACTCTTTAAATATATAAAATTACACCTGAACACAGGAATTCTAGATAGATGGTAGTTCGAGCAATGGCGTACTAAGCTAAAAGTCCTCGGTTTGATTCCCGTGTCTATGTGTTATATTTATATATAAACAATATAATAAAAAGGAGCGCCAAACAAGCCTTAACCATTCTAGTTATTTAGTCAGACTTCTGTGCTGAGGGGTCCGGGGTTCAATCCTCGGTCCCGGCACAGATTTATCTGATTACCAAACCCTTCCTTCACCTCTGACAAGATATCTTGTGAATGTGGGGAATGCCAGGCCTCCACCGTGGTTCGGATCCCACGTTAAACTGTAGGTCCTTCATTTCATCTCGCAATCACTCTACCATTACACATTAGCGTAAGTGCGTATAACCCGAACGGGTAGTAAGACGCGGTGATAATAATAATAATAATAATAATAGTAATAATAATCTAGTTAATTAGTATTCATCGAAGATCTCAGAGCCGGAGGTAATGCTAGTCGTATTATACCTTCCACATACTCAATACGACATGTAGGAAACCCTCCGTTTCCCCTCTTCCATTATAGCGAACATCTATCCCTTCTACTACCCCCCCCCTCACCCCCTTAGCATCCGGTACGAGAGGATCATTCCTTTCTAACGGGCGATAACTTATAGCAAATCGATGAGGTATGTGTGAGCTACAAGATTGGTTTTTGGAGGTGAAGTACTATTTTCATAGAAAAGGGCCTTTAGGAAAATATAACCACAAATTTTTATATTTTGCTACCAACATTTATAACATTTTATTATATTATTGATAATATCTATCAAAAATGACTGTTGCAAATCACATAATTTGACGTATGAACATGTAAAATTATATTTTGTAACTTTTCTAGCTGTCAGATAAGGTTCTTCCTATGAAAATTGAACTGTAGTAACTTTTCTAGCTGTCAGATAAGGTTCTTCCTATGAACATTGGACTGTAGTAACTTTTCTAGCTGTCAGATAAGGTTCTTCCTATGAACAATGGACTGTAGTAACTTTTCTAGCTGTCAGATAAGGTTCTTCCTATGAACATTGGACTGTAGTAACTTTTCTAGCTGTCAGATAAGGTTCTTCCTATGAACATTGGACTGTAGTAACGTTTCTAGTTATCAGATAAGGTTCTTCCTATTAACATTGGACTGTAGTAACTTTTCTAGCTGTCAGATAAGGTTCTTCCTATGAACAATGGACTGTAGTAACTTTTCTAGCTGTCAAATAAGGTTCTTCATATGAACATTGGACTGTAGTAACTTTTATAGCTGTCAGATAAGGTTCTTCCTATAAACATTGGACTGTAGTAACTTGTCTAGCTGTCAGATAAGGTTCTTCCTATGAACATTGGACTGTAGTAACTTTTATAGCTGTCAGATAAGGTTCTTCCTATGAGAACCGCATTGTACTTAAAAAGCCTCAAGAGCGCGTCTACGAGAATATCATATTCAGAGAGAGTTTTGAGGGTTAAGACTTGAGAGGATAAAGGGGTTAGGGGAAAGGGAGTTAACTATTCCTAAGAGCTTTTTTTTATACACCCTCAACTGACTTCTTTTTTTTCGATTCAATGACGTGTAAGTTAAGTTTTTAAAAAAAGAAGTTTTTTTATGAACTAGAAATATTATTTTAAGGGTATACAGTCATGTGCAAAAGTACAAAGTTTTTGAACGAGTTGTTACAAATACGCTTTAATGTAAGAGTAAATGAACTGTTAGTTAAAACTCCTGAACTTCATTTTTTTTTTACAAAAAATGCAATATTTTTCCTGCAGTAATACAAACTTTATAATATTTTATTAACCTAGTAATACTTATAATTTTTGAATATTTGTCGCTGAATTTTAACAGGAATTTTTTTTCTCTATTTTAAAAAAGTTTTTGTGAAAATGCCGCCATGCTCATGACAGATATCATGTTAAGAAAATACTATTGAAACATTTTTTTTTTTGGCTAACAAATGTTTTTAATAAAAACTTGCAAAAAAATACCAACCCTTAATTATTTACATTCTTCTCCATCCCGCCTTAAGGATTCACAAGATCACTGCATAACAGTTTTTTTTTTTAAATATATGGCATTACTGAATTGGTGAGACATAACATCAATTTCGTTCACCTGTATGTAAACTACTCACCTTATTTGCAAGTGGATATAAACTAATGTAACCCCAGAGCTGTTTTTTGATAGTTCTTACCGTTTAGCCACAAGAGACCTCCGAAGAAAGGTTCACACAGACATTTTATTATTATCGTGGGTTAAAAATTAAATATTTTAACTTTTTGTAATTTTCACGTCGGTTACAGGCTATAAGCTATAATTTTGCCAAATTTCAAGTTTCTAGCTTTTCTGAAAGTGGGTAAACAATGCCAGTGAGTGAGTCGGCTCTGTGGCTTTATAGTAGTGTAAAATTAGCTGCACTGATGGCACAAAACGCTGCCCATATCACACCATAGGAGGTTGTCTACACGTCGGACCCGCAATTAGATGATGTGATGATATTTATTATTATTAGCACCGCGTCTTACTACCCGTTCGGGTTATACGCACTTACGCTAATGTGTAATGGTAGGGTGATTGTGAGATGAAATGAAGGACCTACAGTTTAACGTGGAATCCGAACCACGGTGGCGACCTGGCATTCCACACATTCACAAGATGTCTTGTCAGAGGTGTAGGAAGGGTTTGGAAATCAGATAAATCTGTGCCGGGACCGAGGATCGAACCCCGGCCGCCAGCATAGAAGTCTGACACCTTACCCCTAGACCACCAGGTCACCCGATGATATTTAATATGAAGTTTTAGAGCCAGTGAGAGGCTTAACATAACTTAAGCCTAATTTACCAACCCCTGGTGAATATTGAGATAATTCCACTTAAGATAACCAACATGGAATCAAACCAGCCCCCCCCCCCCCCCTTTTACCCTTTCGTGCTCGTAACCAGATACAAGAACAACTACAGTAGCCCCAAGGCTTCTTTGGTGCTGACTGACAGTTCACAGCTGACAGATGACAGTCAACATTTAGGTATAAACCTAAATTTTGACTGTCAGAAGTGACAGCTGCTAAACACATGTTTTTGCAGATCATATGTTTCGGCGTAGGGATACATAATTTTGTCTGGTAACTTTTAAAAGCCATCAGCTGTCAGTCAGCACCAAAGAAGCCATGGGGCTACTGAACACCACGGGATAATTTATTACAGTGGTGACCTTGAAAAACAGAGTTCTCTGTGTCATTTAGGGCAGACACCGGCTCCGGTGGCCGCGTGGTCTAGGCCGTTACTCTCGCAGTACACTAGACTGCCGATGAAGGAAAGATCGAGGTGTACGGATGGTGGTTTTTCTAAATATAGTTTTCCATTCTCTCTCCACACAAATGCGGGTACCCTTCCTCTAAATATAAACTTTCTAATCCCTAAAAACCATGTCTGTAGTTAGTATATAAACGTATAACCCAAACGGATAGTAAAACGCGGTGCTAAAAAAAACTATGATAATGTATTAGGGTTGAGGAAAATTGAATTTAGAGGAAGTTTACATGCATTTACGTGGAAGTAGGATGGAAAAAATAAAATTAGAAAGAAAAAAAACCACCCTCAATACACCCGGCCTTGTTTCGAACCTCAATCTCCCCGTCCCCAGCCACCGAAGAGAATTTAGTTATTATTATTGTTATTAAAATTATTTGAAGTCTTTTGAGGGAAGGTAGAGGACTACTAGCCCCATTCTACCCTCCTCCAACTACGCCACTGATGTTCTCGTAGGGTTACCTGGCGGTCTAGGGGGCCGGGGTTCAATCCTCGGTCCCGGCACAGATTTATCTGGATTTCCAAACCCTTCCTTCACCTCTGACAAGACATCTTGTGAATGTGGGGAATGTCAGGCCTCCACCGTGGTTCGGATCCCACGTTAAACTGTAGGTCCTCCATTTCATCTCACAATCACCCTACCATTACACATTAGCGTAAGTGCGTATAACCCGAACGGGTAGTAAGACGCGGTGATGATAATAATAATAATAATAATAATAATAATAATAATAATAATAATAATAATATTCTCGTATGTTGGATACTTACAAGAAATGGGTGCTTGTGATATATCCAGATGACGACCACACAAGATGATGACAAGACTAGTTTAGTTTCTATTATTTTCCAAACAATTTATATTTAGTAAAAAAAAAAAAAGAGAGAGAGAGAAAGAATACCTATGTAAATAGAAAATTTATAGTTTTTTTTCGTAAATTAAAAAAAAAAAAGCCGCAAAAGCTTTCACTTCACTTCACTTTCAAATCACCACAAAACAATGCGAACAAACGTCCAAAATAACCACAAAAACAAACCACACACAAAAAAAAAAGAGGGGGTTGATATCGGAAATCACGAAAGTACATGAGACAAAAGTTATTTTTTATTCTTCTTTTTTTTAAGTAAGAGAGATAAAGTTGCGATAGAGAAGTTACGATACACAGAGATGTACCGTGGTGAAAGACTTGTTGTCGACTAAACGTCTAGCCCGCTTCTGAACACAAGAGACGTGTTTGTCTTTGGAGAGAGTGTTTTTTCTAACCGTGAGGAGTATAGTAGGATCGCTGAAATAAGGCGGCTTTATCTGTGCAAAGAAGATAAGAGTAAGCGGCTCGCATATAGGCACTGCGGAACTGCAGCACCCCTTATTTCCTTAATATAATGAGTACTTTTTACTTTAATTCTTTCTTTATTTTTGTAGTACAATATATATTCCTTAAGTATAATTAGAGTACTTTAGTAGCCATCCCCCAGTTTATGAAAAAGATACAAACATCTTTGTATGGAACTGTGTGCTCCACAGTGCCAGCGACGTGGTGTTTAACTGCTGTGCGCATGCGCATATAGCAGTGGGGTGTGGGAGAAGACGGGACTGCCAGGTAGAGAAAGCTCTGTTGCTCTCGCAGTGCCGGCTCTGGCATGATTGTGGAAGGAAGTTTTATTTTACTCAGCGTGTGTTTTGCTTAAAAACCATGAACCATATTCTTGAACATGATAAAGTGTAGAAGAGTGTAGAATTAGATTATTATTCTGCTTCCAGATATTTTATTTGATTCATTTTTTTTTCGGTTCTTTTATTTAACAGCAAGACTAAATGCACTTGCAGTACTTTCAATGGAGAAAAATTTCCTCAATCGTCATCCAGAAATCAATGAAGAATTTATTGAACTTTTTGCGCACATTAAAACAAGAAGAATGCACTTCATTTTTAAATGAATAGATCAAGCTTGAATTGTAACAATTTATGTTAATGTAAGAAAAAAAGGTGTGTTTTTTTTGTTAATATTTTTATCAAGTTCCTGAATAAATTTTCTTTTTATACATGTTTTTCCCCTTTTACACAATTTTAAATTATTATTATTATTATTATTATATTATTATTAGCACCGCGTCTTACTACCCGTTCGGGTTATACGCACTTACGCTAGTGTATAATGGTAGGGTGATTGTGAGATGAAATGGAGGACCTACAGTTTAACGTGGAATCCGAACCACGGTGGAGGCCTGGCATTCCCCACATTCACAAGATGTCTTGTCAGAGGTGAAGGAAGGGTTTGGCAATCAGATAAATCTTTGCCGGGACCGAGGATTGAACCCCGGCCGCCAGCATAGAAGTCTGACACCTTACCCCTAGACCACCAGGTCACCGACCACAATTTTAAAACAAAGGCTGGAGCAGCACCCCCACTAATTTTATCTACAAGCCGCCACTGAGTTGGACACATTATAGTTGCTGTTTTTATTGTATGTTCGTTAAAATAAGACGGCTTTATTATTGAAATAAACACACTATAGTGTTTTTATAGTAGGTTCGCTGAAATAAGGCGTCTTAGTTGGTTCGCTAAAATAAGATGGCTTTATGTTTGAAATAATATAGGACACACTATAGTGTTTTTATAGTAGGTTCGCTGAAATAAGGCGTCTTAGTTGGTTCGCTAAAATAAGATGGCTTTCTGTTTGAAATAATATAGGACACACTATAGTGTTTTTATAGTAGGTTCGCTGAAATAAAGCTTCTTTGTTTATGCAATTCGAGATAACACACTATTGATTTTTTTATAGTATGTTCGCTGAAATAATGCGGCTATGTTTGTGCCACCCCCTCTTCTATTACATAGTGTTTATGTCCAAACGTTGTAACAATGACCTTGAAAGAAAATCAATACAAGAAAAAAAAAATGGATAACTTTCTTAGGATTTAATAAAAGGTTTTCACTTTTAGAAATACTTACTATTAAAATAAGTAAATAATATAAATGTGCATATTACCACCCGAGTTCAGGATATCAATTTATTATCACAATTAGATTGGGATAAATTAGAAGGAATGTACCAGAAATTGCTTAAAGGAAATGTGAGAAACTATTTTTTTTGGGTAAAAGCCCCTTTAGTACACTCGAACTGGAATCAAAACTATATTTCCCCATCGATATAAAAATCAGTTGGAAAATCGCCTTTTTCTGGTGACCCAGAGTTTATCCAAACAACCGCCTCAATACATCTACCTTATTATAGTATAATATAAGGCAGTAATATTCAACATAGGGTACGCGAAGATATTTTTAGGGGGTACGTAAAATTTTATATACAGGGTGTTTTCGTGGTGATAAGTCAAAATTTGAGGGATAATGTTGGAGGACAATGTTGAAGCAAAATGAGATAGGAATGGTGGCCCGGAAATGTTTCGGTCAAAAGTTTTAGGTGAAAAACGCGGGGAAGTAATATGTGTGTATGTGTATGTATATATATATATATATATATATACACACACACACACATTATAGCGTCTGTAATTCGGACTAAATGGGGAATGACCCAGTATTTTAAATGATATAAATTTATTTATAAATATATATAATATATTATGTATATTTATAAATAAATAAAATAAATAAATATTTATAAAAATGTATATGATTTAAAACTTATTATTTAATATATTATTTTGGATGTAGCCTATTTAATTTATTTTACATGTCGAGTATAGAATAATTTTAGATTGCATTATGAGCCAAAAACTTTGGGGTACAAATTTGAAGAAAAATTATATCTGGGGGTAGACTAGCAAAAAAAAAATAAAAAAAAATAAAAAAAAAAATTGAAAAACATTAGTCAACCTCAGTGGTATTGGAATAAAGTGCTCGCAGAAGGGCCCGAGGTACATGGATTCAAACCCAGCCGAAGTCAACGGATTTTTCTTGAGCGATAAAAATCCGTAGCACAACTTCCTTCGGAGGGGAAGTAAAGCCGTCTGTCACATGTCGATTGTGTACATGTAAAATAACGCTGGAAGGTATGTTAGAATACCTTTCCCGGTAAAAATTTGGTATGCTCTTTAGCTTTCGCTCATAGAAATTCTCGTGTTCTGATTTAATCAGTCGGTTCAGAAATTACACGTTAAATACAAGCACAGTTAAAAAAATATCCATTGATTTAATGTACACCGCCTCAATACGTCGACTGTGGTATAATATTACGTACAGTCTAATATGTTTATGAAAGGCCGCATCGTATACAGTCAGTAGGTCATTAAAGTATCTTTCTGTCACCTCTTTGGTTCGTGGTAACTCTATCGCTCTTATACAAGGCGGCCTTGCAAACAACATTCCGACACAAGACACCGACCACCTTGAACCAATACCAAACCAAGGTGCGCAGTCCAAACTTCACAGGAAGGACCTTATCTGACAGCTAGAGAACTCACTACTTCTACTCTCACTTATGGATACGTCAAACCATGTGACCTGCGGACGTTACCTTTGATAGATATTATCAATAACTATAAAATAGAACCGATAATTTTAGTAAAATGTTATCAATGCTGGCCATAATTTGTATTTTTCCAAAAAAAGTTAAGGTCCTTCTTGTGAAAATTGAACTGTAGTCTTATCTTTGGCTAGTTCGACCTTGAGCCTTAGAAACGATCTCATCAAGAATACGATCTCTTTTTAATTTATCATGTATTTAACTTGCACTTTTATGAACACATGAACAGCTTACAAACTAACTTAACCTAGGACAGTACATCTAAAACTACACACCTAGCACTAGCTCCTAAATATTTTCTAAATGTATAGCAGAACTTACAAACTAGCTTAATCTAGGACAGTACGTCTAATACTACACGCCACCCTAGCTCCTAGATATTACTAGTTGTATAGCAGGACTTACAAACTAACTTAATCTAGACAGTCCGTCTAATACTATACAGCAGTCTTAGTTCCTAGATATTTACTAATTGGATAATAGGACTTACAAACTAGCTTAATCTAGGACAGTACGTCTAATACTACACACCCAGCCCTAGCTCCTAGATATTTACTAATTCTATAACAGGACTTACAAACTAGCTTAATCTAGGACAGTACGTCTAATACTACACACTAGCCCTACTCCTAGATATTACTAATTCTATAACAGGACCAACACTCTCAAATAGTGTCTTCTTTAGAAGCACCCAAACCACTTAGCCATGGTCACATAAACCAGTATTAATCCCTTGTTTAACAGAAGATACATCTACAGAAGCGGTGGCCGCATGATCTAAGGCGTCATTCTCACCATAGACTGAACTGCTGATGGAAGAGAGATAATGGTTCGAATCCCGGTGCTGTGTACTGAGGGTAAAATTTTCTAATACGATTTGACATTCTCCCTCCAACCAAATGCAGGTGCACTTTCTATAAACTCAATCTAACACATCCATAACCAATTAGATTAATTAGTGTATAGGTGTATAAACGAAACAGGAAGTAGGTGACCTGGTGGTCTAGGGGTAAGGTGTCGGACTTCTGTACTGGGGGTCGCTGGTTCAATCCTCGGTCCCGACACAGATTTATCTGATTACCAAACCCTTCCTTCACCTCTGACAAGATATCTTTTGAATGTGGGGAATGCCAGGCCTCCACCGTGGTTCGGATCCCACGTTAAACTGTAGGTCCTCCATTTCATCTCACAATCACCCTACCATTACACATTAGCCTAAGTGCGTATAACCCGAATGGGTAATAAGACGCGGTGCTAATAATAATAATAATAATAATAATATAATAATAATAATATATAATTATTATTATTATAATGAAACCGGTAGTATGACACGGATCAAAAAAAAATTAAGAACCCCTCCCTCCCTCCAAAAAGAATCCAGAATTTAGTTTTCCAAGAGTAACTGACCTAGGTCACAGGCTAGAAACAGTAATGGATGTAAAAGTAAAAAAAAAAATCAAGAGCAAAATTTTTTTTTTATTTTTTAACTCTTACTTTTCCTATATTCGATCTTCTCACCCATTACTTTCGGTTCGGTAAACCGAAATAACTTTCCAAATAGAAATAATATCTGACCGAGGGAGTTGTTATTCCGTCATGCGTATGAATCATACCACCCTCCAGATTTTTCCCACAAGTCCTTAAACCATAAGAAACTTCCACAACACTGATTCAAAAAGTTGTGAATGGCTGGCACCGAACCGATGGTTGGTTATTCCTCTATATTTTAGTGAAAAATAAACCAACATATAGTTCTGGAGAACTTTATAGTTGATTTCAAGAAAAATAATATGTTTTACGTCAGGCTTAGCGGAAAAGTTGAAGGTGTGTAAAGATTCATATATATCAAAGTTGAGATTATTTTAACTTTTTTTTTTATCACCGCGTCTAACTATCTGTTCACGTTACACGCATAAATGATAAATAGACTTTGCTCGTTGGGGGCTCCACCCAAACCCCCGGTGGGTTTTCTTTACGAGTGGATGTAAACTAATTTAATTCCAGAGCCGTTTTTTGATAGGTCTTACCGTTTATCCACAAGAGACCTCCAAAGAAAGGTCCGTACCGACTTTAAAGTTGCTCCGACATTTTGAATTATTTTTTTCGGGGGTTAAAAATCAAATATTTTAACTTTTTGGAATTTTCCCGTCAGTTAAAGGCTAAAAGCTATAAATTTGCCAAGTTCCAAGTTTCTATCTCATCTGGAAGTGGGTCAATATAATGTCAGTGAGTGAGTCAGCCGTGTGGCTTTATAGTAGGATAATTACTCTAATGTAGTAGGAATGAGGAAAGAGGCATATTAGTATAAATTACCCTCAGTAGACCCAACCAGGATTCAAACCCCGACATCCGTCATCGGCAGGCCAATCCAACAAATACGAGTGAACATTTCTCATATTCTGAATCCCCTAAATTTGTTTTATAGCACCGCGTCTTACTACCCGTTCGGGTTAAACGCTCAAGTAAAAATTACGCTGACGGTTTTAGGGATTCGGAAGGTTATATTTGGAGGAAGTGTACCCGCATTTACGTTTAGTGAAAAACCATTGTGTAAAAATCACCCTCGGTACACCCGACCGAGTTCGAACCTCGCTCCTCCCCGTCATCAGCAGTCTAGTCTACTGCGAGAAGAGAGCTTTCACCGAAAAACAAGCGCAGAACAGAAGCGTGGTCACGTGACGAGCTCTAAGCCAATCACAAGATTTCCACCTCATCGGCGCGAGTTGTTCTGCTGAAGTTCAACTATTCTCTACTTTGTCCGCTCTGCTCGAGATGTTTGGCACAAGAGAACCAATCAAATCAAGAACCAACCATCTCAAGCCAGTGCGCATGCGCTGTAGAGCTAGAAGCGAGCAGACAGCTTCGTTGGTTGTTGCGAGGAGATTTGAAATAACCCGTTAATGTAACGCTTGTATCGATGTATTGGATTGAGCCACGACACAGCGTTATAATTTGAAAACATACATCGGGAGAATTATCTAAAATATATGTTTACCACTAGAAAATAAAATATATTGAAAATCAGCTGTTTTAAAACGTTGAAATGCATTATGGGTCAACTTAAATTGTGTGAATTACTGCGCAGATTCTGCTTTATATTTTGCGCCATCTATGGTGTCACGTTCTTACACTGTCAAACAAAAGCTATAAAAACTGAACCAACAAATCCCCTATTCTAGAAAACTTTATTTAACATTCTTGGTATATTGGGGGATTTAATAAAGATCGTTAAATTAGTTTTGAAATGAGTAAAATCTTGAAAAAAATTAATAACTAATAGACTTCGAATTATCCATTTATTTCCTTCTAAATTTCTAATTAAATTTTATTTTTTAGTACAGGCCTATATATTTAACATTATTATCATCATTATTATGATTATTAGTACCGAGTCTTACTACCCGTTCGGGTTATACGCACCTACGCTAATGTGTAATGTAGGTGATTGTGAGATGAAATGGGGGACTACAGTTTAACGTGGATCCGACCCGGTGGAGCCTGGTATTCCCCACTTCACAAGTTGTGATTAATAAACGTCTTGTCAGAGTGAAGGAAGGGTTTGTCATCAGATAAATCTGTGCCGGGACCGAGGATTGAACCCCGGACCCAGCACAAAAGTCGGACCTTACCCCTAGACCACCAGATCATCCAATAATGTCTTGTAAGCATTTTGGCATCGTACCAAGTTGTAGTATAATAGTACGAGTTCAAATAACAGGGCTGACAATTCACCATTTGTTAGTGTTGGTTAGGACACCGGATCGTCCAATACGTGGGATGGGGTTACCATTCATGCAAAGTACCAGAGTTCTAACCATGTAGGATAACTAGAGTGTCGTCAGGCTATTGGCTAAGCATTCTTTACATTATTATTATTAGCGCGCGTCTTATACCCATTCGGGTTATACGCACTTACGCTAATGTGTAAATGGTAGGGTGATTGTGAATGAAATGAAGGACTAAGTTTAACGTGGAATCGAACCACGGTGGAGGCTGGCATTCCAAATTCACAAGATGTCTTGTCAGAGGTGAAGCATTCTTTACTATATTTCGTTTTGTCACTAGCTCCCGAATAAGTGTTTTAAAATCCTTTTTTTAATATATTTCTAGTAACTTCTTAACATCATCACGTTTTTTTTTAGTACATCAATTGGGAACTCACACAGTCATATATCTAAGTGACCCCCCTTATCCTCGGATGCAACCCATCCTAACAAATTAGGCCCACAAATGGAAAGCGTTATTTATATTGAAAATTATTTGTTTACCTATTAAAATGTTTGATATAAAAACTGAAAAAAAAAAAAAAACAATCACCTTTAATCACGTACCTTAAATTTACACCTTAAAGAGACATATTTAATATTTAGCATTTCACGTTTTTGTATTAGATAATGATCAAATATTCTTTCATTCATTGTTACTACTTATTACTAAACTTACAAGGATTCAACGTACCAACCTTTGAGAAAAACTGTTTCAAAGAGTAAGAATATATATAAAAGAAAAAAAGATTGTTGTTGATAATCTCACTAGATAAGATTTCACAAACTTTCCAATTGTATGAAATAAAATCAATCATCTTTAAATAAAGATAAGACTTGAAGATGGTGAAAAATCACCGAAACATGTGGTCGCCATAGAAGAAAAGTATAAAAAATAAAGAGAAGGGAATAAAAAAGAAGATATAACCTTACTATCAATATATAAAAGAGTTATCTCTTTGTAACTAGATAATATGGGTATCTATAAATAATTTTTAAATATATTTTATAGCCTAAAAAAAAGGTCATATTTCAATAAATAACATAGGGAATGTTTGGTTCTGTTTGAATTAAATTAGTATTCTTCTTCTTTATTTTTCTATCTTGTAAAGTTGCATTTTTATCGTTCAAGCGTTTCACCTTCAACCCATTCTCTCTCTTTTTTTTTTAGGAAGGGAAATAGGAGGTTTCAAATCAATAAATATCCCCCCCTCCCCCACGATTTCTGCTGGGCTATGTGCCAAGCCTGAACGATTGACATGTTAAATCTTTCCGCAAAAAAAAAAAAAGGATGGGGGGGGACAAAAGTTTATGGAGCCGAGAGGATGTATTTGGTAGCTTGTTAAAAAAAGGGGGGGGGGGCGAAGAGGGGGGTTGAAGGGAAACCGAAAGCAATAAAATTAATAATTCTTATAGCTACTAAATGATAAAACGTTTCGAAATAAAACAACAGTTTATTGATCGAAATTGGGTATTTTTTATTATTATTTTTATTCATTTATTGGGTCATCGATTTCATTTTTTGTCAGAGTCGCAAAGCTTTATATTCTCGATTTGCAACAATTTTCAGACATTTCTTAAGGAATTCTGAAAGAAAACATGAGCTAAGGTCCGTATTTTTTAACAGTTTTTAAAAAAAGTTTTTGGTCAAAATAAATAAAATACTTATTACAGTATTCTATAAATTGAAAAATGACATTTCGATACGGGAATAGAACCCGGGACCTTTGGCTTACTCAGTACGCCAAAGTTCTTACCACTGATCCATCCAGGAATCGGCCCATGCTAAGAGTAATTCTTCACTCATATTTTAAGGCAAAGTCTGTAATGGACGTGTGGAAATCGTCAGTTATTATTTAGATGACGATTTTCACACGTCCATCATAGAATCTGCCTTAAAATATGAGTGAAGAATGACCCTTAACACGGGAATATTCCTGGATAGCTCAGTGGTTAGAGCACTGGCGTAATGAGACAAAAAAACCGGGTTGATTCCCGTGTCCAGGTGTCATTTTTAAATTTAAAGAATATAATTATGTAAAGATAAATTATAGAGCTACCGTATTTAATAGGGAATTATGTTTAGAAGCTTTTGGTATTTTTTTACCCGTCTAGGTGGCGTAGCTGGCTAACGCGCTAGTTTCGTGTTGAGCTAGACTGCCGAGGACGGAGAGATCAAGGTTCGAATCTCGGTCGGGGTTCTTAAATGTTTTTCCACTCTCCCTCCTCACAAATGCGGGTTCACTTCCTCTAAATTCAACCTTCCCAATTCTTGGCCCATTGGCGTAATTTAGTACCAAAGCATATAACCCGAACGGGTAGTAAGACGCGGTGCTAAAATTTAATTTAATTTGGTACATTTTTAGATGAACTTTATGATTAATAAAACCAAATAAGACATATTTCTAGAATAACAAATGTCATTGAAATTCCAATTAAGGCGGGAGGTAAAAAGTATGCTTCCTATAAAAAAAAAATCAGGGTTTTACTTACCATCACCGTTAATGTAGAAAAATTATACTAATCTAGTGGTTGTCCCGGGTTCGACCCCAGTTCTTGTCTTTGAGACCATCGCTATGCCTTGATAACACACAAGAGCTCACAAAAAAAATATACGGGAGGAATATAAAGAGTAAATACCGTAATAAATACACCCACATCAGTTTGGTAAAAAAAAAATAATCAAATTTGAACATCACCTTAAATCGCAGACTCCGGGATTCAAGCCCCGACCTTACAGACTACCAGAAATGAAAGGTGGGTCTCTAAATCCCTCGACCACCATTTGCGAATACAGTTCGATTCATATGAAGAGTCCTATTCGACTTGAGTGACTAGATCTTATTTTACTTTATCCAATTCGAGGTATTTTTTTTAATTTAGCACCGCGTCTTACTATCCGTTCGGGTTATACGCTTTAAGTACTAATAACGTTAATGGATTAGGAATTGGGAGGGTTGAATTAGAGGAAGTGAACCCGCATTTTCATGGAGGGAGAGTGGACAAACCATTTAGGACTAAACCACCCCCAGTTCACCCGACCGAGATTCGAACCTCGATCTCCCCGTCCTCGGCAGTCTAGCTCAACACGAACTAGCGCGTTATCCAACTACGCCACCGAGGCGGGTTCGAGGTAATAACATGTAACATAAATATTAAGGTTGAAAGAAATTAATAAAACATTTCAACTGTAGTCCAGACACTGACAGAAAAAGAATAGATAGGCTAATAGGAAAATAGACAGAGAGGGAGAGAGATAATAAAACTGTAAGAGGTGACCTGGCGGTCTAGGGTAGGTGTCGGTCCGGGGTTCAATCCTCGGTCCCCGGGACAGATTTATCTGATTTCCAAACCCCTCCCTCACCTCTGGCAAGACATCTTGTGAATGTGGGGAATGCCAGGCCTCCACCGTGGTTCGGATCCCACTTTAAACTGTAGGTCCTCCATTTCATCTCACAATCATCCTATCTTTACACATTAGCGTAAGTGTTATAACCCGAACGGGTAGTAAGACGCGGTGCTAATAATAATAATAACTGTAAGAGCCATTTCTTTAAGCTCGGAGACACCTCAAACGGTAAGCTCCTCCATATGCTCAAGGGACAACAATGTTCATGATTACAATATTATCTTCTCGTGGAAAAAAAGAAATATAAGAAGAAATAAAAGATGGAGCAATTTGTGCTTCCAAAGATTCTGTCTTCAACGCTCGTACCCTCATTCTAACAAATAAACCCCCCCTCCCCCCTCACTCGCTCTGTCTTATTTTCTACTGTATCGGAAACCGAATCACGTGCTGTGATATAAAGATCACCATCGCCCATGAATCGGAACTACTTTATTGGATTTAACGTGTCGGAGGATTTCTTAACCAATGTTTTACCCTCTCTGATTTCTGTTCTCTTATATATACAGTCCAATGTTCATAGGAAGGAGCATTTATAAAATACAAACAACGATTCCCTAGATACAGTCCAATGTTCATATCAAAGTGGACATGTGTTAAACACTCGCTATAGCACCAGCAAACTGAGTGTGTGTGTTATATAACGGTTGGGCACCATTACACTCATGTCCATTACATCGCGTTTTTGAACAAATACATTGCAGGTCTAACACGTCGCATTTTTCCACACCTCTACAAACAGCTAACCATATTGGCCAACACAATCCTAACAAGTTGTGTTACAATATAAACGCACTCCCAACTTGTTGGTGATGTTGACCAACATATTGGTGTTGGGCGAGCCGGTCAGTAGCCAACAAGTTTAGCTTGGGTCTGTGTTTCATTTGTTAAATATACGACCACCACATGTTGCCGAGTAGAGGTTCTGCCACATGCCCTATCGAGTGCAATGGTGCTAACCTTGGTAAAGCATGTGTTTTATCATCAGTTCTACTCGGCTTGCATACTTTGTGATCTGAATGGCCACTAATACAGTAACCTATTGATTATTCTGATGACAAATACACCTCACCATTGAAACCCGGACGTGTCAGGTTCATTTCATTTTAAGATTAATATTTGATGAGATTACTAAAAGTTAATAATATATATTCGGCTACATAGATCTAATTGTTTTATGAAAGTATTTTGTTTTTTGTGAGAGCTATTGACAAAGATCGTCCATTTACAATGTAGGTAATTATTTATTCCAATGTCTTACTTTATTCGACGTCTGAAACAAAAAACTTTGAACGCCCTACCTTTCTCTACCTATTAGTTCGGCAAGAGTACACTTCTATCATCACATAATGGACGCAGTACCTTTATTTGCTGAAATGTGTAATGTAAAAGTAGCGCTCCACGTCTTTCTCCGCAGGCTGACCGATAGCAAATGACGCCAGCTCTCCAACAGTGGCAATCAGCCTTTCATTTTTTCCCTCCCCACCCCCTCTCCCCCAGAGCAGGGGTTGTTCATCCTGGTTTTCCCCCTCCCCCGGTCATTACCTTCTGGGGGGCGACGTACCGAGCAATAACCTCCATTCACCTTGAGGAGTCATTGTGTTTCTCAAAATAGACACCTGTACTCTAATTATGCACAATCAGGGGCCTCGGAATCCACATTTAGGGGCCACTACCCCCCGTCACAAGTCTACTAAAATTGGTTGTTTGGTAGCGTCTGTCGAGATGTCTGGAAATGTACCTCCACCCGCAGCTCTCGGATCGGACAACCTGGGTATTTTCCTATGCCGTAATCATTGCGTGTTATGTCGCAACTCTAATTATGCACAATCAGGGGCCTCGGAATCCACAGTTAGGGGCCACTACCCCTGTCACAAGTCCACTAAAATTGTTTGTTTGGTAGCGTCTGTCGAAATGCATGGAAATGTTCCTCCACCCGCAGCTCTCAAAACCGGACAACCTGGGTATTTTCCTATGCCGTAATCATTGCGTGTTATGTCGCAACTCTAATTATGCACAATCAGGGCCTCGAATCCACAGTTAGGGCCGCTATCCCCCGGCACCAATGTATACTAAAATTGTTTGTTTGGTATCGTCTTTCTCAATGCATGGATGTGTGTAACCGTCACGGACCGGAGGAGTAAGTTAGAATGGTTCCAGCGTTTATGTGGTGTGAGGGAGTGTATAAAACCACCATCCCCCCTGAGCAAGATATGAATCCACTGCCTCCAACGGCCATAACGTGTACCCGACCCTCCCAATACTTCTTAAACAAATAAATGTAATGTTTCCGTACATAAAAAAATGCATAAGTAATGACCGTAAATATATATCAGGGCTGAATACATGGCGACAGTTTGGTGGGTCGTCAAGACAAGAATGATGGCGCCAGGTTGGTGGGCAGACAAGTCAGGACAAGAATATATCGTGACCTCGACAACCTTGGGTTTTCCCAATGACGTAATCATCGCGTGTTATGTCGCAACCCTGGCGCCAGTATGTCGGCACAACAAGACGAGTTGAGACAAGCTTAAATATCGAGGTCATCGACACGGGCGCCAAGTTGGCGGGCAGACAAGACAAGAATATATCGTGTGACGTCAAACGAGGGAGGGGGGTGGCTATAAAGAGGGGGCCCGCTTGGTTGTCTATTTATAAACGTTTGTAGAGGGGCCAATATGGACAAGTTACAGCAGCTGGTAAATATCGTCGACGCGGTGCAGACCGTCAAATTGTGTGATCTAGCCGTAGATCAAAAGTACTCGGTTGATAAATTAAAAGCCGTCAATACAAAGTTCGGAGACGTCTAATAGCCTATCTAGACGGCGAGTTTTGTGTATTTTTACCCTGCCGATTTGGTACTCTTACAGATGAAGACGTGTGTGAGTTAAATAAAGAAAAACTGGTATTTACCTGCGCCGGAGTAAAACCCGGTTCACCTACCATTGTGAACTTTGAACGCGTTTAAGAGACACGGCAGTTAACAACAACAACGGGCACGGAGCACTCTACAGGACGTTTAGCTCTCAGGTACGCTCACCATGCTTCGATCCGGCTATATTAATTTAATGTTTGTGGGCCATACGATGGAGGGGCGTGCCTATATGACGGGAGAGAATGTTCACAGTGTCGAGGTGTGTGATAGACAGGTAATTTACAAAGTAGATGAGCGAGGCTACATAGAGTTTTGTGACTCTACCTGTCACACGATACGGGCGACGGAAGTACTAACCCTACGAGAGAATCGTGGAAACGTATATGTGTGATGTAACGTGCGCCGTTTACAATTTCCGCAAGGGGGACGTGGTAGCTGTGTTACCCCGACCTCCACCGCCCCCCTTCCGAGCTCCACACCACCCGTCACCGTACTTCATGCCACCGCCACCCTCAGAGAGACAGCCGTACACAGCCCCAGAGTCACAGCCGTACCCAGCCCCAGAGTACCCACCACCGGAGTCGTCTACCTACCAGACGTCACAGGCGTACCCGTCGTCAGAGTCGTCTGTCTACCAGTCAGTAGAGTCACCTGCGTGCCCACCGTCCGAGGTGTCTACCTACCAGGCGTCAGATTCACTGGCGTATCCACAGTCAGAGTCGCCTGTTTACCAGCCAGCAGAGTCAGCTGCGTGCCCATCACCACCGCCGGAGGTAAAGTCCGAAGAACCTGTAAATCTCGAGGATTTAACAATTTACAAAAATTATTCAAATGTTAAAATTATAGGTGAAACTCCCGCCGACTACATACTCGGTCTGGGCAGTTTCGGTAACGTTTTCCTTCCAAAGTCAATATATTATTTGGATTGTAAGCGCTTTAAATCTAAAGCACGCTGTATTATATATCTCGGAGGACAAAGTGTGATGTTTAAAAGTGAATTAATAAACTAGACGTATTCTGCTGCTGTCATCGGAGCTAGTGGTGAAATTTTGAAAAAAACACGTTAAGAGCGAGTGTTTATTTCTTTTGCTGCATCTCCAATTGACATTATGCCGTTTAAAATGCTGCGTTTGTGATGGATCCTACGCAAAGCTATCCAATCTTATTCGGCACAAAATTCAATGTCATCAAACTGCTGCTCACCAGGATACCTGTTGGGACGAGGAGGTATTATGCAGGGCGTTAGACATGATCGAGAAAGAGGAATACAGCCGTGTCAAGTGCTTAAACGAACTTGAGAAAAACAAAAGTTATAACGTTGTGCTATCGGAAGAGCCCGAACCTAATGTTATTGTGCTTGAGTTTGTTGGAAGAGTAAGATTGCCAGGTAAAAACTGTGGAGACATTATCAATATACACTCTAGCGTCTCTCAACGTGTCTTGAACTATTTTGGAGGTGGCTCCTACTCATTTCTAGATGATAGATGTCTTTTATATGTATTGGACAAAACACCTAAATAATATTGCTGCTTGTTGTGAATGTTTTAAATTAACCAATTGTTGATTGACAATAAAATTGACTCCTACTCATTTCTAGCTGGTAGATGTCTTTTATATGTATTGGTCAAAACACCTAAATAATATTGCTGCTTGTTGTTGTTGTTTTAAATTAATCAATTGCTGATTGTCAATAAAAAAAAAAAACTAGCACTAAAATGTCGTTATTATTTTTAAATCCTCGGCTGGACAATCAAAGACCTGAAGGAGACGCCAACATTGTTGTGACTTAGTTTGCTATCCAGGGTTGAATTGCTAATCAAATCCATAATATATATTTACGAGTATATCTTACCCCCTTAATGTGAACAAACCAGTATACGTACTAAGATACATATGTAAGCCAAAGTTTCCAGGGTTCGATTCCCTTGTGCAGGTGTAATTTTTTTTAAGAATATGATATGTATTAAAAGGGTGAAGAAGAAAATACTACATATAAAGGAGGCAACAGCTTTCTCATCACGGTGTTAGGAAGACTGCCCGCTGCGCCAAGTGTCCAGAAAGAATGTATAACTCTCTCTCCTCTGTGAAGGGAGACATGTATTTGTCTGTTAATCTATGTCGCGTGGTCAACGGTCAAGACGTCTAAGGAATCACTTGGCCACGAGGCGTTAGCATGTCTGTCTGTCCCCACCAGAGTCAAGTGTCCAGGCTTCGATTCCCTGTATGACTGAAAATGTTGGTTCAAGAGGGGGGAATGGGAACTAGTACACCAATTGAAGCAAAGAGATGGCTTACACATGTCAGGGGTTCGAAACCCTATATTAGCCACATGTCATGATTTTTTTTCGGGGAGAGCGGATTCCTGTAAGGTGCTTCCCTGTCTCACTCTCCGTGCAAAAGTTGGGGTTCACTTCCATGTCCTTTCAAAAAAAGTAATTATGTTGCTACCAACCCTATGTCAAATATGATCCTTTGAGCTGGTGGCAATCATCCAGTGGACCAGGATTCGAACCCCTGTCCTTGTTCTCGTCACTGCGTGTGAAGCGTTAGGATGTCTACCCACGGCGACAAGTGTCCAGAAAGAATGTATCAGTCTCTCTCTCTGTCTGTGAAGGGAGACTTGTATTTGCCTGTTAATCTATGTCGCTTGGCTATTGTCAATGGGGCTTTGTACTTAACTAGACGGTCTTACACCCATAATGCTTGAGACGGAGCTTCTATGATAGTAGAGAGGGTGTAGACGTTAAAACATAACAGTTTTATAATATTTATTACCGCAACACTTAAACAAAAAAAATCACAAGTAATACACTTATGAAGATCTTGAAATTATGTTATGTTTTAAATATGAAACTATATATGCGGACATAATATATATAACATTTACGCTAAACAAATTTTCCACTTCACAAAAATAATATATTTAACATATACAAAAACCCGCCTCAGTGGCGTAGTTGGTTAAAGCGCTCGGTGTATTGAGCTCGCTGCTGAGGACTGGGAAGATCGAGGTTCGAATCTCGGTCGGCTGAACTGAGCGTGGTTTTTCCAAAAGCATTTACTGTCAGCATTTCTTATATTAATTAGAGCGTTCTTATTAATCAACTCTTCTGGAAATGAAATATAGCTGCAATCACCCAGAGGAATATATTTAGCTCTAAGTATTTCACACGGTCCTCGGACCCACCACTTCCTTTGTGGCGGAAAGAAGAAGCTGCTTTAATCATGTAAGTGCATGCATACTCAATCTGTGATTTTAATTCATCAGGACTTAGAGTGACCATGCACTGAGACTGAGCTTATAAGCTATATGAGCTTTTATTTATAGGAAAAGAAGAGAGGTGTGGGTATAGACGTTAAAACACAAACATAATAATTTTTACAATATTTATTTGGTCACGAAAAAAGTATATACACAGTGTAAAGTATACTGTGAATATTTACAATATATAATTATTAGTTATAAACATAACTGGTTTTGTTTACAATATTTATTTACACACAGTGAAAAGTATACTGTGAATATTTACAATATATAATTATTAGTATAGACATAACTGGTTTTGTTTACAATATTTATTTACACACAGTGAAAAGTATACTGTGAATATTTACAATATAGGGGAATAGTGGCCTCGGTACTAAAAGAAAATAAATATATATGTGAATAGATTTAAAATAAAAATATATACAATCAGTCTACCATATTTGACTGAAAAAAATATATACAAACAATGTATTAGATTTAAAATAAAAATATATACAATCAGTTTATCAGAAAAAAAATATATATACAAACAATGTATTAGATTTAAAATAAATATATATATACAAACATTTGGCTAGAATTAAAATATATACAAGTAACTAATTGACTAAAAAAAATCAGGTAGGCAGAGGACTGTACTGGCAAATAAAAAAATATAAAAAAAAGTAACCCGGTGCATAAAAAAAATATAAAAAAATATGCTTGTTTTCATGCAGAAAAAAAAATATGAAAAAAAATCTCAAATCTTTGAAAAATGGTATGTCAGTGGAACTGTCTAGAGTGAAAGAAAAAAAAAGATGATTATTCAGCCCGTCTAAATGATCACCTTTATTCGTGGCGAGCGCGTTTACAAGGACTCTGATACCCAAACGGCAACGTATTAAAATCATCTGTTATCCGGCGTTTGGTGTACACGGGCCGGTAAACTTTAGCCTGCGAAACGGTACATACAGTCGCAAGACCTTTTCTTACAATTTTGTGCGGTATCTGTATGTATCTTTCCGCAGCCTGTTCGGTGACCATCGCTTTCAAAACTTCAAAATTAACATCGTTCCGGTTGCCATAGTTTATGGTGATCCCGCGAACCTTGCACACCGTTTTTGTTTTGGCAGGATCACGCCAACGCAAACTCGGTAAGCGTAATTTTTGGGACCGCCAGATACAAAGGCGCTAATGTAGCTTTCCGGACCGTAATCCTGAAGTTCATCAGTGAGGTCACCTAAAAAGTCTCCGGTCGGTGGACTCCAATCGCCGGGCGTTCGGTGAATAGAACGCTATCTGTATCATGATATAAAACGCGGTCCCCCAATTGTTCAAGGATGCTGTATAAGTGCAACCTAGCCATAGCAGTCGTGTAGCAAGCCACCGCCACACTCGTGTTAGGGTTAGGGCGCAACGCGTCACGCGCATCCTTGTAATTGAGGAACATAACTCATCATTTACATCAATGACGCTGTCCACGGTGATGTACGGATCCGTCAGGTACTTGTGGACGCCCTGATAGTCGTTGACAACGGCTACGTGTGGTAAATCGGGTCTTTGCCCAAACTTTCCCCATAGTGAATTTAAAAAAAGTTTAGCCAGAGTGCGGAGACCAGGGTTTTTACAAACAGAGCCGAAATCGAGTTTTACCCCTTCCCTTTCCTCATAATTTTGAATGTAAGCTAACTTTTCCTCCTGTGAGGTACACCACTCTGGCCATCCGCTGGCTTCTTGTTTAATTTTCAAAAAAGTATCAATGTACCCGTGAAACAGGCCGCCAGAACGCGTCTGACGGTCATAAACAGATACATTGTACTCCCACACTTCGTGCACTGCTTCAACGGTGTAGCCTTTCTCAACGGCTTTCCGGATCTCGTCAATCACCCAGACGCCTGTCAACCAGCGATCTTTTTTGTTTGTTGTGCTGACACGCGCCTTGGTTTTTCTCCTCCCCGCATTTCCTGCACAAGATGAACATTAGCTTGTCGTGCATCCTGGTAGGCAATACGGGCAGAATAAATCTCGCGGAGGCGTCACTGTAACTTTGGCTATGCCTTCTACTTGATCTATAGACGGACAATTTGGTTCCAAGTGAATTTTGGGGTGGCCGACTGGGTATTTTTTGTACTTGCAAACGTATGGATACAATGAACACACATCCAAGTACTTGATCTTCTCCCCACAAGAAAGGTCTGTTTCGTGGAAGAGCTTGATACAATTTGTACGCCCGCCAAAGAATGCATCCCTGGGACTGAGAGGTTCCTTGGTATACACCTCGTGCCGGAGTACAAATTGCTGCAAGTCCTTGTCTGTGCGTTTCATCGCATTAAACATGCACTCCCACATCTCTACGACCGTGTAGCCGGCATTCTTAAACTTTTCCAAACAAGCCATGGTCGCTTCATAACGCGTCTCCATGGTCTCGTGGGGGCTATTTTTGACGGGGGTGGTCCTGTCAGGGTAACAGAGAGGGCACCCGTGCCAATAACAGCCCCAAAACTGGAAGACGGTGGTGGTATCTCCAGCTTTAACAACACCGTCTACACGTCGCCCTAACACATATTCCTCACGGCCGTTACCCGCATGAAGAATAGAGACACCGCGTTGATGGGCCTCCCAGCAGAGCCATTGTACAGCGACGTGCGACTGTTGGTCTGCGCACCGATAGCCACCGTTAGGGATAATACCGATAGTATTCTCCTTAAGATGACTTCGGCGGTAAACCAACATGGCCGCTCCAGCTATCGTACACGTCTCTCTGAAGGATCCACCTTTGCTTTCTCCATGAGCATCTCTCTAAACTTCAGGCAGGCCTTCCGTAGGATCTCTACATCTTTCACACAATACAGTTCCAACTCGCGTTTAAAATCAAAGACATAGTTATCTTTGACCAACGCGTCATACCACTTCTCAAAGTGCTCCTTTCCCTCAACTGACATCTCACCGATGCCGTAGTCCTCCTTTGGCGGCAAGGGACCCCTATACCCCGCGTTTTCTTTTTTATTGAAAAATGGGGGAAATGTCCCTTGGCCAAAGACTCGTCCAAGCCGAAAGTTTTGGGCAATTTGGACAGCGACATCGGGAGAAAGTTCAGTGAGTCAATAAAGTGGAGCGGGCCGTAACGCATGGACATGATTTTCCCACCGTTCATTATAAGTTCTGGGGTCCATTTTTTTACCTCCATCATATATTTTAAAATAAAATTACCATCATAGGATTTAGCGTTATGGCCGAGGAGGGTGATATCCTTAAATTTTGAAGCTTTAATTTGTTCTATAAATTTAAAAAATTGGGCCATTGTGGTATCACCCTTGAATATGCGAGTCCTATCGCCCCCACAGTTGGTGCAATGGTGATCATTTGCATCTATATGAACACAGGCCTTACAACACGTTTGCACGACACATAGGTTTGGTTCGTGTAAGTACGTGCTGACCGCACCTTGAAGAAGCGTTTCTTGTCTGCATTCAAAATCATAGAACACAAACATGAAATTGCTCTTTTCCAGTGACGGCTTGGATGGGGCCTGCTTCATATAACAGAAATGACCAAAAGGACGATATGAATCGCATACTCTACAAAAAGTCGCATAACACCTATGTGAATAATTTGATCTTTCCAAACTGAAAAATTGCCCGCATACCTCGCAAACCTTTTTGACATCACAGACCGACCTGTGACCACTGAAAAAACCGGGACGTTTATGGTTATCAAAGCACGTCTGATTTGTGAACCAACGCCCGCAGTCTTTACAGACCACAGATCGGCCTCCGCTACAAACCGCTTTAGCGTGGCACTTTTTGCACGCGGATTGACACTTTAGCTTATAAGCTCAGTCTCAGTGCATGGTCACTCTAAGTCCTGATGAATTAAAATCACAGATTGAGTATGCATGCACTTACATGATTAAAGCAGCTTCTTCTTTCCGCCACAAAGGAAGTGGTGGGTCCGAGGACCGTGTGAAATACTTAGAGCTAAATATATTCCTCTGGGTGATTGCAGCTATATTTCATTTCCAGAAGAGTTGATTAATAAGAACGCTCTAATTAATATAAGAAATGCTGACAGTAAATGCTTTTGGAAAAACCACGCTCAGTTCAGCCGACCGAGATTCGAACCTCGATCTTCCCAGTCCTCAGCAGCCGAGCTCAATACACCGAGCGCTTTAACCAACTACGCCACTGAGGCGGGTTTTTGTATATGTTAAATATATTATTTTTTGTGAAGTGGAAAATTTGTTTAGCGTAAATGTTATATATATTATGTCCGCATATATAGTTTCATATTTAAAACATAACATAATTTCAAGATCTTCATAAGTGTATTACTTGTGATTTTTTTTGTTTAAGTGTTGCGGTAATAAATATTATAAAACTGTTATGTTTTAACGTCTACACCCTCTCTACTATCATAGAAGCTCCGTCTCAAGCATTATGGGTGTAAGACCGTCTAGTTAAGTACAAAGCCCCATTGACAATAGCCAAGCGACATAGATTAACAGGCAAATACAAGTCTCCCTTCACAGACAGAGAGAGAGACTGATACATTCTTTCTGGACACTTGTCGCCGTGGGTAGACATCCTAACGCTTCACACGCAGTGACGAGAACAAGGACAGGGGTTCGAATCCTGGTCCACTGGATGATTGCCACCAGCTCAAAGGATCATATTTGACATAGGGTTGGTAGCAACATAATTACTTTTTTGAAAGGACATGGAAGTGAACCCCAACTTTTGCACGGAGAGTGAGACAGGGAAGCACCTTACAGGAATCCGCTCTCCCCGAAAAAAAATCATGACATGTGGCTAATATAGGGTTTCGAACCCCTGACATGTGTAAGACCATCTCTTTGCTTCAATTGGTGTACTAGTTCCCATTCCCCCTCTTGAACCAACATTTTCAGTCATACAGGGAATCGAAGCCTGGACACTTGACTCTGTGGGGACAGACAGACATGCTAACGCCTCGTGGCCAAGTGATTCCTTAGACGTCTTGACCGTTGACCACGCGACATAGATTAACAGACAAATACATGTCTCCCTTCACAGAGAGAGAGAGTTATACATTCTTTCTGGACACTTGGCGCAGCGGGCAGTCTTCCTAACACCGTGATGAGAAAGCTGTTGCCTCCTTTATATGTAGTATTTTCTTCTTCACCCTTTTAATACATATCATATTCTTAAAAAAAATTACACCTGCACAAGGGAATCGAACCCTGGAAACTTTGGCTTACATATGTATCTTAGTACGTATACTGGTTTGTTCACATTAAGGGGTAAGATATACTCGTAAATATATATTATGGATTTGATTAGCAATTCAACCCTGGATAGCAAACTAAGTCACAACAATGTTGGCGTCTCCTTCAGGTCTTTGATTGTCCAGCCGAGGATTTAAAAATAATAACGACATTTTAGTGCTAGTTTTTTTTTTTTATTGACAATCAGCAATTGATTAATTTAAAACAACAACAACAAGCAGCAATATTATTTAGGTGTTTTGACCAATACATATAAAAGACATCTACCAGCTAGAAAATGAGTAGGAGTCAATTTTATTGTCAATCAACAATTGGTTAATTTAAAACATTCACAACAAGCAGCAATATTATTTAGGTGTTTTGTCCAATACATATAAAAGACACTATCATCTAGAAAATGAGTAGGAGCCACCTCCAAAATAGTTCAAGACACGTTGAGAGACGCTAGAGTGTATATTGATAATGTCTCCACAGTTTTTACCTGGCAATCTTACTCTTCCAACAAACTCAAGCACAATAACATTAGGTTCGGGCTCTTCCGATAGCACAACGTTATAACTTTTGTTTTTCTCAAGTTCGTTTAAGCACTTGACACGGCTGTATTCCTCTTTCTCGATCATGTCTAACGCCCTGCATAATACCTCCTCGTCCCAACAGGTATCCTGGTGAGCAGCAGTTTGATGACATTGAATTTTGTGCCGAATAAGATTGGATAGCTTTGCGTAGGATCCATCACAAACGCAGCATTTAAACGGCATAATGTCAATTGGAGATGCAGCAAAAGAAATAAACACTCGCTCTTAACGTGTTTTTTTTTCAAAATTTCACCACTAGCTCCGATGACAGCAGCAGAATACGTCTAGTTTATTAATTCACTTTTAAACATCACACTTTGTCCTCCGAGATATATAATACAGCGTGCTTTAGATTTAAAGCGCTTACAATCCAAATAATATATTGACTTTGGAAGGAAAACGTTACCGAAACTGCCCAGACCGAGTATGTAGTCGGCGGGAGTTTCACCTATAATTTTAACATTTGAATAATTTTTGTAAATTGTTAAATCCTCGAGATTTACAGGTTCTTCGGACTTTACCTCCGGCGGTGGTGATGGGCACGCAGCTGACTCTGCTGGCTGGTAAACAGGCGACTCTGACTGTGGATACGCCAGTGAATCTGACGCCTGGTAGGTAGACACCTCGGACGGTGGGCACGCAGGTGACTCTACTGACTGGTAGACAGACGACTCTGACGACGGGTACGCCTGTGACGTCTGGTAGGTAGACGACTCCGGTGGTGGGTACTCTGGGGCTGGGTACGGCTGTGACTCTGGGGCTGTGTACGGCTGTCTCTCTGAGGGTGGCGGTGGCATGAAGTACGGTGACGGGTGGTGTGGAGCTCGGAAGGGCGGCGGTGGAGGTCGGGGTAACACAGCTACCACGTCCCCCTTGCGGAAATTGTAAACGGCGCACGTTACATCACACATATACGTTTCCACGATTCTCTCGTAGGGTAGTACTTCCGTCGCCCGTATCGTGTGACAGGTAGAGTCACAAAACTCTATGTAGCCTCGCTCATCTACTTTGTAAATTACCTGTCTATCACACACCGCGACACTGTGAACATTCTCTCCCGTCATATAGGCACGCCCCTCCATCGTATGGCCCACAAACATTAAATTAATATAGCCGGATCGAAGCATGGTGAGCGTACCTGAGAGCTAAACGTCCTGTAGAGTGCTCCGCTGCCCGTTGTTGTTGTTAACTGCCGTGTCTCTTAAACGCGTTCAAAGTTCACAATGGTAGGTGAACCGGGTTTTACTCCGGCGCAGGTAAATACCAGTTTTTCTTTATTTAACTCACACACGTCTTCATCTGTAAGAGTACCAAATCGGCAGGGTAAAAATACACAAAACTCGCCGTCTAGATAGGCTATTAGACGTCTCCCGAACTTTGTATTGACGGCTTTTAATTTATCAACCGAGTACTTTTGATCTAACGGCTAGATCACACAATTTGACGGTCTGCACCGCGTCGACGATATTTACCAGCTGCTGTAACTTGTCCATATTGGCCCCCTCTACAAACGTTTATAAATAGACAACCAAGCGGGCACCCCTCTTTATAGCCACCCCCCTCCCTCGTTTGACGTCACACGATATATTCTTGTCTTGTCTGCCCGCCAACTTGGCGCCCGTGTCGATGACCTCGATATTTAAGCTTGTCTCAACTCGTCTTGTTGTGCCGACATACTGGCGCCAGGGTTGCGACATAACACGCGATGATTACGTCATTGGGAAAACCCAAGGTTGTCGAGGTCACGATATATTCTTGTCCTGACTTGTCTGCCCACCATACAAACGTTTATAAATAGACAACCAAGCGGGCACCCCTCTTTATAGCCACCCCCCTCCCTCGTTTGACGTCACACGATATATTCTTGTCTTGTCTGCCCGCCAACTTGGCGCCCGTGTCGATGACCTCGATATTTAAGCTTGTCTCAACTCGTCTTGTTGTGCCGACATACTGGCGCCAGGGTTGCGACATAACACGCGATGATTACGTCATTGGGAAAACCCAAGGTTGTCGAGGTCACGATATATTCTTGTCCTGACTTGTCTGCCCACCAACCTGGCGCCATCATTCTTGTCTTGACGACCCACCAAACTGTCGCCATGTATTCAGCCCTGATATATATTTACGGTCATTACTTATGCATTTTTTTATGTACGGAAACATTACATTTATTTGTTTAAGAAGTATTGGGAGGGTCGGGTACACGTTATGGCCGTTGGAGGCAGTGGATTCATATCTTGCTCAGGGGGATGGTGGTTTTATACACTCCCTCACACCACATAAACGCTGGAACCATTCTAACTTACTCCTCCGGTCCGTGACGGTTACACACATCCATGCATTGAGAAAGACGATACCAAACAAACAATTTTTGTATACATTGGTGCCGGGGATAGCGGCCCCTAACTGTGGATTCCGAGGCCCCTGATTGTGCATAATTAGAGTTGCGACATAACACGCAATGATTACGGCATAGGAAAATACCCAGGTTGTCCGGTTTGAGAGCTGCGGGTGGAGGAACATTTCCATGCATTTCGACAGACGCTACCAAACAAACAATTTTAGTGGACTTGTGACAGGGGTAGTGGCCCCTAACTGTGGATTCCGAGGCCCCTGATTGTGCATAATTAGAGTTGCGACATAACACGCAATGATTACGGCATAGGAAAATACCCAGGTTGTCCGATCCGAGAGCTGCGGGTGGAGGTACATTTCCAGACATCTCGACAGACGCTACCAAACAACCAATTTTAGTAGACTTGTGACGGGGGTAGTGGCCCCTAACTGTGGATTCCGAGGCCCCTGATTGTGGCATAATTAGAGTACAGGTGTCTATTTTGAGAAACACAATGACTCCTCAAGGTGAATGGAGGTTATTGCTCGGTACGTCGCCCCCCAGAAGGTAATGACCGGGGGAGGGGAAAACCAGGATGAACAACCCCTGCTCTGGGGGAGAGGGGGTGGGGAGGGAAAAATGAAAGGCTGATTGCCACTGTTGGAGAAGCTGGCGTCATTTGCTATCGGTCAGCCTGCGGAGAAAGACGTGGAGCGCTAGCCCCGGGTGGCTCTATGCTTCAGCAAATAAACTACAGCGCCCTAATTGATGAATAAAAAACACCTCTATCCTACCAATCGGAGGAGAAAGACGTGGAGCGCGAGTGGCTCTATGCTTCAGCAAATAAACTACAGCGCCCTAATTGATGAATAAAAAAAACCTCTATCCTACCAATAATAACTCCAACGCCTCTATCCTACCAATTAATTAACAACCACACATGTCCGGCGTATGCCAGCAATAAAAAACTACAACACCTCTATCCTAACAATAATTAATCAAAAAAGAACCAACATGTCCAGGGTTTGTAGGGAGGGGCAGGAGGAGGGGAAAAGGGGCGGGAGGGTGGGAGCAGGGGCGGGAGGGTGGGAGCAGGGGCGGGAGCAGGGGGCGGGAGGGGTGGGAGCAGGGGGCGGGAGCAGGGGCGGAATAACGGTAAAAAACACAGCTGTGACGTAGTGGGCTGAAAGGGCGTGCTAGACTACTCCGGTCAGAGCCAACAAGTTGTGTTGGGTTGTGTTGGATCATTTGTTAGAGATAATAAACGACCAACCCAACATGTTGGCCGAGTAGGGAGGTTCTGCACATGCGCTATCGAGTTGAATGAGTGTCTAACCTTGGTAAAGCATGTGTTTTATTTTCAGATTAGTTTAACTTTTAAAATCGGGGCTTGCATAATTTTGTGATCATGGAATGGAACAAGGCTAATACAGTTAAACTAATTGATATAAATTCTGAAAATTGAAAAATTACACCTACACACGGGAATTGAACCCGGGACCCGTGTCCAGGTGTCAATTTTCAATTTTAAGAATATGATATTTAGATGGAGAATTCCTCACTAAAAAGCTTAAATAATAATATATTCGGCTACTAGATTCTTAATTGATTTATATGAAAAGTATTTTGTTCTTTGTGAAGTCTCATGTGTACAAAGCTATCAGGTCCACTTTACAAATGTAGGTAATTCATTATTCCAATGTACATACCTTCAATTCGACGTCTATAAAAAAAAAACTTTGAACGCCCTACCATTTCTTAAGTATTAGTTCTTCGGCAAGAGTACACTTCCTATCATCACAATAAATGAAGAAACGGCAAGTAATACCTCGTTATCCATGGCTAGAAATGTGTAAACTGATTAAAAAAACCAATGTTCATAGGAAGGAGCATTTATAAAATACAAACAACGATTCCCTAGATACAGTCCAATGTTCATATCAAAGTGGACATGTGTTAAACACTCGCTATAGCACCAGCAAACTGAGTAGTTGTGTGTGTTATATAACGGTTGGGCACCATTACAGCTCATGTCCATTACATCGCGTTTTAGGAACAAATACATTGCAGGTCTAACACGTCGCATTTTTCCACACCTCTACAAACAGCTAACCATATTGGCCAACACAATCCTAACAAGTTGTGTTACAATATAAACGCACTCCCAACTGTTTGGTAATGTTGACCAACATATTGGTGTTGGGCGAGCCGTCAGTAGTCCTAGCACGCCCTTTCAGCCCACTAACGTCACAGCTGTGTTTTTTACCGTTATTCCGCCCCCTGCTCCCGCCCCCTGCTCCCACCCCTCCCGCCCCCTGCTCCCGCCCCCTGCTCCCCCCCCTCCCGCCCCCTGCTCCCACCCCTCCCGCCCCTTTTCCCCTCCTCCTGCCCCCCCCTACAAACCCTGGACATGTTGGTTCTTTTTTGATTAATTATTGTTAGGATAGAGGTGTTGTAGTTTTTTATTGCTGGCATACGCCGGACATGTTGGTTGTTAATTAATTGGTAGGATAGAGGCGTTGGAGTTATTATTGGTAGGATAGAGGTTTTTTTTATTCATCAATTAGGGCGCTGTAGTTTATTTGCTGAAGCATAGAGCCACTCGCGCTCCACGTCTTTCTCCTCCGATTGGTAGGATAGAGGTGTTTTTTATTCATCAATTAGGGCGCTGTAGTTTATTTGCTGAAGCATAGAGCCACCCGGGGCTAGCGCTCCACGTCTTTCTCCGCAGGCTGACCGATAGCAAATGACGCCAGCTTCTCCAACAGTGGCAATCAGCCTTTCATTTTTCCCTCCCCACCCCCTCTCCCCCAGAGCAGGGGTTGTTCATCCTGGTTTTCCCCCTCCCCCGGTCATTACCTTCTGGGGGCGACGTACCGAGCAATAACCTCCATTCACCTTGAGGAGTCATTGTGTTTCTCAAAATAGACACCTGTACTCTAATTATGCACAATCAGGGCCTCGGAATCCACAGTTAGGGGCCACTACCCCCGTCACAAGTCTACTAAAATTGGTTGTTTGGTAGCGTCTGTCGAGATGTCTGGAAATGTACCTCCACCCGCAGCTCTCGGATCGGACAACCTGGGTATTTTCCTATGCCGTAATCATTGCGTGTTATGTCGCAACTCTAATTATGCACAATCAGGGGCCTCGGAATCCACAGTTAGGGGCCACTACCCCTGTCACAAGTCCACTAAAATTGTTTGTTTGGTAGCGTCTGTCGAAATGCATGGAAATGTTCCTCCACCCGCAGCTCTCAAACCGGACAACCTGGGTATTTTCCTATGCCGTAATCATTGCGTGTTATGTCGCAACTCTAATTATGCACAATCAGGGCCTCGGAATCCACAGTTAGGGCCGCTATCCCCCGGCACCAATGTATACTAAAATTGTTTGTTTGGTATCGTCTTTCTCAATGCATGGATGTGTGTAACCGTCACGGACCGGAGGAGTAAGTTAGAATGGTTCCAGCGTTTATGTGGTGTGAGGGAGTGTATAAAACCACCATCCCCCCTGAGCAAGATATGAATCCACTGCCTCCAACGGCCATAACGTGTACCCGACCCTCCCAATACTTCTTAAACAAATAAATGTAATGTTTCCGTACATAAAAAAATGCATAAGTAATGACCGTAAATATATATCAGGGCTGAATACATGGCGACAGTTTGGTGGGTCGTCAAGACAAGAATGATGGCGCCAGGTTGGTGGGCAGACAAGTCAGGACAAGAATATATCGTGACCTCGACAACCTTGGGTTTTCCCAATGACGTAATCATCGCGTGTTATGTCGCAACCCTGGCGCCAGTATGTCGGCACAACAAGACGAGTTGAGACAAGCTTAAATATCGAGGTCATCGACACGGGCGCCAAGTTGGCGGGCAGACAAGACAAGAATATATCGTGTGACGTCAAACGAGGGAGGGGGGTGGCTATAAAGAGGGGTGCCCGCTTGGTTGTCTATTTATAAACGTTTGTAGAGGGGGCCAATATGGACAAGTTACAGCAGCTGGTAAATATCGTCGACGCGGTGCAGACCGTCAAATTGTGTGATCTAGCCGTAGATCAAAAGTACTCGGTTGATAAATTAAAAGCCGTCAATACAAAGTTCGGGAGACGTCTAATAGCCTATCTAGACGGCGAGTTTTGTGTATTTTTACCCTGCCGATTTGGTACTCTTACAGATGAAGACGTGTGTGAGTTAAATAAAGAAAAACTGGTATTTACCTGCGCCGGAGTAAAACCCGGTTCACCTACCATTGTGAACTTTGAACGCGTTTAAGAGACACGGCAGTTAACAACAACAACGGGCAGCGGAGCACTCTACAGGACGTTTAGCTCTCAGGTACGCTCACCATGCTTCGATCCGGCTATATTAATTTAATGTTTGTGGGCCATACGATGGAGGGGCGTGCCTATATGACGGGAGAGAATGTTCACAGTGTCGAGGTGTGTGATAGACAGGTAATTTACAAAGTAGATGAGCGAGGCTACATAGAGTTTTGTGACTCTACCTGTCACACGATACGGGCGACGGAAGTACATACCCTACGAGAGAATCGTGGAAACGTATATGTGTGATGTAACGTGCGCCGTTTACAATTTCCGCAAGGGGGACGTGGTAGCTGTGTTACCCCGACCTCCACCGCCGCCCTTCCGAGCTCCACACCACCCGTCACCGTACTTCATGCCACCGCCACCCTCAGAGAGACAGCCGTACACAGCCCCAGAGTCACAGCCGTACCCAGCCCCAGAGTACCCACCACCGGAGTCGTCTACCTACCAGACGTCACAGGCGTACCCGTCGTCAGAGTCGTCTGTCTACCAGTCAGTAGAGTCACCTGCGTGCCCACCGTCCGAGGTGTCTACCTACCAGGCGTCAGATTCACTGGCGTATCCACAGTCAGAGTCGCCTGTTTACCAGCCAGCAGAGTCAGCTGCGTGCCCATCACCACCGCCGGAGGTAAAGTCCGAAGAACCTGTAAATCTCGAGGATTTAACAATTTACAAAAATTATTCAAATGTTAAAATTATAGGTGAAACTCCCGCCGACTACATACTCGGTCTGGGCAGTTTCGGTAACGTTTTCCTTCCAAAGTCAATATATTATTTGGATTGTAAGCGCTTTAAATCTAAAGCACGCTGTATTATATATCTCGGAGGACAAAGTGTGATGTTTAAAAGTGAATTAATAAACTAGACGTATTCTGCTGCTGTCATCGAGCTAGTGGTGAAATTTTGAAAAAAAACACGTTAAGAGCGAGTGTTTATTTCTTTTGCTGCATCTCCAATTGACATTATGCCGTTTAAAATGCTGCGTTTGTGATGGATCCTACGCAAAGCTATCCAATCTTATTCGGCACAAAATTCAATGTCATCAAACTGCTGCTCACCAGGATACCTGTTGGGACGAGGAGGTATTATGCAGGGCGTTAGACATGATCGAGAAAGAGGAATACAGCCGTGTCAAGTGCTTAAACGAACTTGAGAAAAACAAAAGTTATAACGTTGTGCTATCGGAAGAGCCCGAACCTAATGTTATTGTGCTTGAGTTTGTTGGAAGAGTAAGATTGCCAGGTAAAAACTGTGGAGACATTATCAATATACACTCTAGCGTCTCTCAACGTGTCTTGAACTATTTTGGAGGTGGCTCCTACTCATTTCTAGATGATAGATGTCTTTTATATGTATTGGACAAAACACCTAAATAATATTGCTGCTTGTTGTGAATGTTTTAAATTAACCAATTGTTGATTGACAATAAAATTGACTCCTACTCATTTTCTAGCTGGTAGATGTCTTTTATATGTATTGGTCAAAACACCTAAATAATATTGCTGCTTGTTGTTGTTGTTTTAAATTAATCAATTGCTGATTGTCAATAAAAAAAAAAAACTAGCACTAAAATGTCGTTATTATTTTTAAATCCTCGGCTGGACAATCAAAGACCTGAAGGAGACGCCAACATTGTTGTGACTTAGTTTGCTATCCAGGGTTGAATTGCTAATCAAATCCATAATATATATTTACGAGTATATCTTACCCCCTTAATGTGAACAAACCAGTATACGTACTAAGATACATATGTAAGCCAAAGTTTCCAGGGTTCGATTCCCTTGTGCAGGTGTAATTTTTTTTAAGAATATGATATGTATTAAAAGGGTGAAGAAGAAAATACTACATATAAAGGAGGCAACAGCTTTCTCATCACGGTGTTAGGAAGACTGCCCGCTGCGCCAAGTGTCCAGAAAGAATGTATAACTCTCTCTCTCTGTGAAGGGAGACATGTATTTGTCTGTTAATCTATGTCGCGTGGTCAACGGTCAAGACGTCTAAGGAATCACTTGGCCACGAGGCGTTAGCATGTCTGTCTGTCCCCACCAGAGTCAAGTGTCCAGGCTTCGATTCCCTGTATGACTGAAAATGTTGGTTCAAGAGGGGGGAATGGGAACTAGTACACCAATTGAAGCAAAGAGATGGTCTTACACATGTCAGGGGTTCGAAACCCTATATTAGCCACATGTCATGATTTTTTTTCGGGGAGAGCGGATTCCTGTAAGGTGCTTCCCTGTCTCACTCTCCGTGCAAAAGTTGGGGTTCACTTCCATGTCCTTTCAAAAAAAGTAATTATGTTGCTACCAACCCTATGTCAAATATGATCCTTTGAGCTGGTGGCAATCATCCAGTGGACCAGGATTCGAACCCCTGTCCTTGTTCTCGTCACTGCGTGTGAAGCGTTAGGATGTCTACCCACGGCGACAAGTGTCCAGAAAGAATGTATCAGTCTCTCTCTCTGTCTGTGAAGGGAGACTTGTATTTGCCTGTTAATCTATGTCGCTTGGCTATTGTCAATGGGGCTTTGTACTTAACTAGACGGTCTTACACCCATAATGCTTGAGACGGAGCTTCTATGATAGTAGAGAGGGTGTAGACGTTAAAACATAACAGTTTTATAATATTTATTACCGCAACACTTAAACAAAAAAAATCACAAGTAATACACTTATGAAGATCTTGAAATTATGTTATGTTTTAAATATGAAACTATATATGCGGACATAATATATATAACATTTACGCTAAACAAATTTTCCACTTCACAAAAATAATATATTTAACATATACAAAAACCCGCCTCAGTGGCGTAGTTGGTTAAAGCGCTCGGTGTATTGAGCTCGGCTGCTGAGACTGGGAAGATCGAGGTTCGAATCTCGGTCGGCTGAACTGAGCGTGGTTTTTCCAAAAGCATTTACTGTCAGCATTTCTTATATTAATTAGAGCGTTCTTATTAATCAACTCTTCTGGAAATGAAATATAGCTGCAATCACCCAGAGGAATATATTTAGCTCTAAGTATTTCACACGGTCCTCGGACCCACCACTTCCTTTGTGGCGGAAAGAAGAAGCTGCTTTAATCATGTAAGTGCATGCATACTCAATCTGTGATTTTAATTCATCAGGACTTAGAGTGACCATGCACTGAGACTGAGCTTATAAGCTATATGAGCTTTTATTTATAGGATAGAAGAGAGGTGTGGGGTATAGACGTTAAAACACAAACATAATAATTTTTACAATATTTATTTGGTCACGAAAAAAGTATATACACAGTGTAAAGTATACTGTGAATATTTACAATATATAATTATTAGTATAAACATAACTGGTTTTGTTTACAATATTTATTTACACACAGTGAAAAGTATACTGTGAATATTTACAATATATAATTATTAGTATAGACATAACTGGTTTTGTTTACAATATTTATTTACACACAGTGAAAAGTATACTGTGAATATTTACAATATAGGGGAATAGTGGCCTCGGTACTAAAAGAAAATAAATATATATGTGAATAGATTTAAAATAAAAATATATACAATCAGTCTACCATATTTGACTGAAAAAAATATATACAAACAATGTATTAGATTTAAAATAAAAATATATACAATCAGTTTATCAGAAAAAAAATATATATACAAACAATGTATTAGATTTAAAATAAATATATATATACAAACATTTGGCTAGAATTAAAATATATACAAGTAACTAATTGACTAGAAAAAAATCAGGTAGGCAGAGGACTGTACTGGCAAATAAAAAAATATAAAAAAAAGTAACCCGGGTGCATAAAAAAAATATAAAAAAATATGCTTGTTTTCATGCAGAAAAAAAAATATGAAAAAAAATCTCAAATCTTTGAAAAATGGTATGTCAGTGGAACTGTCTAGAGTGAAAGAAAAAAAAAGATGATTATTCAGCCCGTCTAAATGATCACCTTTATTCGTGGCGAGCGCGTTTACAAGGACTCTGATACCCAAACGGCAACGTATTAAAATCATCTGTTATCCGGCGTTTGGTGTACACGGGCCGGTAAACTTTAGCCTGCGAAACGGTACATACAGTCGCAAGACCTTTTCTTACAATTTTGTGCGGTATCTGTATGTATCTTTCCGCAGCCTGTTCGGTGACCATCGCTTTCAAAACTTCAAAATTAACATCGTTCCGGTTGCCATAGTTTATGGTGATCCCGCGAACCTTGCACACCGTTTTTGTTTTGGCAGGATCACCGCCAACGCAAACTCGGTAAGCGTAATTTTTGGGACCGCCAGATACAAAGGCGCTAATGTAGCTTTCCGGACCGTAATCCTGAAGTTCATCAGTGAGGTCACCTAAAAAGTCTCCGGTCGGTGGACTCCAATCGCCGGGGCGTTCGGTGAATAGAACGCTATCTGTATCATGATATAAAACGCGGTCCCCCAATTGTTCAAGGATGCTGTATAAGTGCAACCTAGCCATAGCAGTCGTGTAGCAAGCCACCGCCACACTCGTGTTAGGGTTAGGGCGCAACGCGTCACGCGCATCCTTGTAATTGAGGAACATAACCTCATCATTTACATCAATGACGCTGTCCACGGTGATGTACGGATCCGTCAGGTACTTGTGGACGCCCTGATAGTCGTTGACAACGGCTACGTGTGGTAAATCGGGTCTTTGCCCAAACTTTCCCCATAGTGAATTTAAAAAAAGTTTAGCCAGAGTGCGGAGACCAGGGTTTTTACAAACAGAGCCGAAATCGAGTTTTACCCCTTCCCTTTCCTCATAATTTTGAATGTAAGCTAACTTTTCCTCCTGTGAGGTACACCACTCTGGCCATCCGCTGGCTTCTTGTTTAATTTTCAAAAAAGTATCAATGTACCCGTGAAACAGGCCGCCAGAACGCGTCTGACGGTCATAAACAGATACATTGTACTCCCACCTTCGTGCACTGCTTCAACGGTGTAGCCTTTCTCAACGGCTTTCCGGATCTCGTCAATCACCCAGACGCCTGTCAACCAGCGATCTTTTTTGTCGTTGTGCTGACACGCGCCTTGGTTTTTCTCCTCCCCGCATTTCCTGCACAAGATGAACATTAGCTTGTCGTGCATCCTGGTAGGCAATACGGGCAGGAATAAATCTCGCGGAGGCGTCACTGTAACTTTGGCTATGCCTTCTACTTGATCTATAGACGGACAATTTGGTTCCAAGTGAATTTTGGGGTGGCCGACTGGGTATTTTTGTACTTGCAAACGTATGGATACAATGAACACACATCCAAGTACTTGATCTTCTCCCCACAAGAAAGGTCTGTTTCGTGGAAGAGCTTGATACAATTTGTACGCCCGCCAAAGAATGCATCCCTGGGACTGAGAGGTTCCTTGGTATACACCTCGTGCCGGAGTACAAATTGCTGCAAGTCCTTGTCTGTGCGTTTCATCGCATTAAACATGCACTCCCACATCTCTACGACCGTGTAGCCGGCATTCTTAAACTTTTCCAAACAAGCCATGGTCGCTTCATAACGCGTCTCCATGGTCTCGTGGGGGCTATTTTTGACGGGGTGGTCCTGTCAGGGTAACAGAGAGGGCACCCGTGCCAATAACAGCCCCAAAACTGGAAGACGGTGGTGGTATCTCCAGCTTTAACAACACCGTCTACACGTCGCCCTAACACATATTCCTCACGGCCGTTACCCGCATGAAGAATAGAGACACCGCGTTGATGGGCCTCCCAGCAGAGCCATTGTACAGCGACGTGCGACTGTTGGTCTGCGCACCGATAGCCACCGTTAGGGATAATACCGATAGTATTCTCCTTAAGATGACTTCGGCGGTAAACCAACATGGCCGCTCCAGCTATCGTACACGTCTCTCTGAAGGGATCCACCTTTGCTTTCTCCATGAGCATCTCTCTAAACTTCAGGCAGGCCTTCCGTAGGATCTCTACATCTTTCACACAATACAGTTCCAACTCGCGTTTAAAATCAAAGACATAGTTATCTTTGACCAACGCGTCATACCACTTCTCAAAGTGCTCCTTTCCCTCAACTGACATCTCACCGATGCCGTAGTCCTCCTTTGGCGGCAAGGGACCCCTATACCCCGCGTTTTCTTTTTTATTGAAAAAATGGGGGAAATGTCCCTTGGCCAAAGACTCGTCCAAGCCGAAAGTTTTTGGGCAATTTGGACAGCGACATCGGGAGAAAGTTCAGTGAGTCAATAAAGTGGAGCGGGCCGTAACGCATGGACATGATTTTCCCACCGTTCATTATAAGTTCTGGAGTCCATTTTTTTACCTCCATCATATATTTTAAAATAAAATTACCATCATAGGATTTAGCGTTATGGCCGAGGAGGGTGATATCCTTAAATTTTGAAGCTTTAATTTGTTCTATAAATTTAAAAAATTGGGCCATTGTGGTATCACCCTTGAATATGCGAGTCCTATCGCCCCCACAGTTGGTGCAATGGTGATCATTTGCATCTATATGAACACAGGCCTTACAACACGTTTGCACGACACATAGGTTTGGTTCGTGTAAGTACGTGCTGACCGCACCTTGAAGAAGCGTTTCTTGTCTGCATTCAAAATCATAGAACACAAACATGAAATTGCTCTTTTCCAGTGACGGCTTGGATGGGGCCTGCTTCATATAACAGAAATGACCAAAAGGACGATATGAATCGCATACTCTACAAAAAGTCGCATAACACCTATGTGAATAATTTGATCTTTCCAAACTGAAAAATTGCCCGCATACCTCGCAAACCTTTTTGACATCACAGACCGACCTGTGACCACTGAAAAAACCGGGACGTTTATGGTTATCAAAGCACGTCTGATTTGTGAACCAACGCCCGCAGTCTTTACAGACCACAGATCGGCCTCCGCTACAAACCGCTTTAGCGTGGCACTTTTTGCACGCGGATTGACACTTTAGCTTATAAGCTCAGTCTCAGTGCATGGTCACTCTAAGTCCTGATGAATTAAAATCACAGATTGAGTATGCATGCACTTACATGATTAAAGCAGCTTCTTCTTTCCGCCACAAAGGAAGTGGTGGGTCCGAGGACCGTGTGAAATACTTAGAGCTAAATATATTCCTCTGGGTGATTGCAGCTATATTTCATTTCCAGAAGAGTTGATTAATAAGAACGCTCTAATTAATATAAGAAATGCTGACAGTAAATGCTTTTGGAAAAACCACGCTCAGTTCAGCCGACCGAGATTCGAACCTCGATCTTCCCAGTCCTCAGCAGCCGAGCTCAATACACCGAGCGCTTTAACCAACTACGCCACTGAGGCGGGTTTTTGTATATGTTAAATATATTTTTTTGTGAAGTGGAAAATTTGTTTAGCGTAAATGTTATATATATTATGTCCGCATATATAGTTTCATATTTAAAACATAACATAATTTCAAGATCTTCATAAGTGTATTACTTGTGATTTTTTTTGTTTAAGTGTTGCGGTAATAAATATTATAAAACTGTTATGTTTTAACGTCTACACCCTCTCTACTATCATAGAAGCTCCGTCTCAAGCATTATGGGTGTAAGACCGTCTAGTTAAGTACAAAGCCCCATTGACAATAGCCAAGCGACATAGATTAACAGGCAAATACAAGTCTCCCTTCACAGACAGAGAGAGAGACTGATACATTCTTTCTGGACACTTGTCGCCGTGGGTAGACATCCTAACGCTTCACACGCAGTGACGAGAACAAGGACAGGGGTTCGAATCCTGGTCCACTGGATGATTGCCACCAGCTCAAAGGATCATATTTGACATAGGGTTGGTAGCAACATAATTACTTTTTTTGAAAGGACATGGAAGTGAACCCCAACTTTTGCACGGAGAGTGAGACAGGGAAGCACCTTACAGGAATCCGCTCTCCCCGAAAAAAAATCATGACATGTGGCTAATATAGGGTTTCGAACCCCTGACATGTGTAAGACCATCTCTTTGCTTCAATTGGTGTACTAGTTCCCATTCCCCCTCTTGAACCAACATTTTCAGTCATACAGGGAATCGAAGCCTGGACACTTGACTCTGGTGGGGACAGACAGACATGCTAACGCCTCGTGGCCAAGTGATTCCTTAGACGTCTTGACCGTTGACCACGCGACATAGATTAACAGACAAATACATGTCTCCCTTCACAGAGAGAGAGAGTTATACATTCTTTCTGGACACTTGGCGCAGCGGGCAGTCTTCCTAACACCGTGATGAGAAAGCTGTTGCCTCCTTTATATGTAGTATTTTCTTCTTCACCCTTTTAATACATATCATATTCTTAAAAAAAATTACACCTGCACAAGGGAATCGAACCCTGGAAACTTTGGCTTACATATGTATCTTAGTACGTATACTGGTTTGTTCACATTAAGGGGTAAGATATACTCGTAAATATATATTATGGATTTGATTAGCAATTCAACCCTGGATAGCAAACTAAGTCACAACAATGTTGGCGTCTCCTTCAGGTCTTTGATTGTCCAGCCGAGGATTTAAAAATAATAACGACATTTTAGTGCTAGTTTTTTTTTTTTATTGACAATCAGCAATTGATTAATTTAAAACAACAACAACAAGCAGCAATATTATTTAGGTGTTTTGACCAATACATATAAAAGACATCTACCAGCTAGAAAATGAGTAGGAGTCAATTTTATTGTCAATCAACAATTGGTTAATTTAAAACATTCACAACAAGCAGCAATATTATTTAGGTGTTTTGTCCAATACATATAAAAGACATCTATCATCTAGAAAATGAGTAGGAGCCACCTCCAAAATAGTTCAAGACACGTTGAGAGACGCTAGAGTGTATATTGATAATGTCTCCACAGTTTTTACCTGGCAATCTTACTCTTCCAACAAACTCAAGCACAATAACATTAGGTTCGGGCTCTTCCGATAGCACAACGTTATAACTTTTGTTTTTCTCAAGTTCGTTTAAGCACTTGACACGGCTGTATTCCTCTTTCTCGATCATGTCTAACGCCCTGCATAATACCTCCTCGTCCCAACAGGTATCCTGGTGAGCAGCAGTTTGATGACATTGAATTTTGTGCCGAATAAGATTGGATAGCTTTGCGTAGGATCCATCACAAACGCAGCATTTAAACGGCATAATGTCAATTGGAGATGCAGCAAAAGAAATAAACACTCGCTCTTAACGTGTTTTTTTTTCAAAATTTCACCACTAGCTCCGATGACAGCAGCAGAATACGTCTAGTTTATTAATTCACTTTTAAACATCACACTTTGTCCTCCGAGATATATAATACAGCGTGCTTTAGATTTAAAGCGCTTACAATCCAAATAATATATTGACTTTGGAAGGAAAACGTTACCGAAACTGCCCAGACCGAGTATGTAGTCGGCGGGAGTTTCACCTATAATTTTAACATTTGAATAATTTTTGTAAATTGTTAAATCCTCGAGATTTACAGGTTCTTCGGACTTTACCTCCGGCGGTGGTGATGGGCACGCAGCTGACTCTGCTGGCTGGTAAACAGGCGACTCTGACTGTGGATACGCCAGTGAATCTGACGCCTGGTAGGTAGACACCTCGGACGGTGGGCACGCAGGTGACTCTACTGACTGGTAGACAGACGACTCTGACGACGGGTACGCCTGTGACGTCTGGTAGGTAGACGACTCCGGTGGTGGGTACTCTGGGGCTGGGTACGGCTGTGACTCTGGGGCTGTGTACGGCTGTCTCTCTGAGGGTGGCGGTGGCATGAAGTACGGTGACGGGTGGTGTGGAGCTCGGAAGGGCGGCGGTGGAGGTCGGGGTAACACAGCTACCACGTCCCCCTTGCGGAAATTGTAAACGGCGCACGTTACATCACACATATACGTTTCCACGATTCTCTCGTAGGGTAGTACTTCCGTCGCCCGTATCGTGTGACAGGTAGAGTCACAAAACTCTATGTAGCCTCGCTCATCTACTTTGTAAATTACCTGTCTATCACACACCGCGACACTGTGAACATTCTCTCCCGTCATATAGGCACGCCCCTCCATCGTATGGCCCACAAACATTAAATTAATATAGCCGGATCGAAGCATGGTGAGCGTACCTGAGAGCTAAACGTCCTGTAGAGTGCTCCGCTGCCCGTTGTTGTTGTTAACTGCCGTGTCTCTTAAACGCGTTCAAAGTTCACAATGGTAGGTGAACCGGGTTTTACTCCGGCGCAGGTAAATACCAGTTTTTCTTTATTTAACTCACACACGTCTTCATCTGTAAGAGTACCAAATCGGCAGGGTAAAAATACACAAAACTCGCCGTCTAGATAGGCTATTAGACGTCTCCCGAACTTTGTATTGACGGCTTTTAATTTATCAACCGAGTACTTTTGATCTACGGCTAGATCACACAATTTGACGGTCTGCACCGCGTCGACGATATTTACCAGCTGCTGTAACTTGTCCATATTGGCCCCCTCTACAAACGTTTATAAATAGACAACCAAGCGGGCACCCCTCTTTATAGCCACCCCCCTCCCTCGTTTGACGTCACACGATATATTCTTGTCTTGTCTGCCCGCCAACTTGGCGCCCGTGTCGATGACCTCGATATTTAAGCTTGTCTCAACTCGTCTTGTTGTGCCGACATACTGGCGCCAGGGTTGCGACATAACACGCGATGATTACGTCATTGGGAAAACCCAAGGTTGTCGAGGTCACGATATATTCTTGTCCTGACTTGTCTGCCCACCATACAAACGTTTATAAATAGACAACCAAGCGGGCACCCCTCTTTATAGCCACCCCCCTCCCTCGTTTGACGTCACACGATATATTCTTGTCTTGTCTGCCCGCCAACTTGGCGCCCGTGTCGATGACCTCGATATTTAAGCTTGTCTCAACTCGTCTTGTTGTGCCGACATACTGGCGCCAGGGTTGCGACATAACACGCGATGATTACGTCATTGGGAAAACCCAAGGTTGTCGAGGTCACGATATATTCTTGTCCTGACTTGTCTGCCCACCAACCTGGCGCCATCATTCTTGTCTTGACGACCCACCAAACTGTCGCCATGTATTCAGCCCTGATATATATTTACGGTCATTACTTATGCATTTTTTTATGTACGGAAACATTACATTTATTTGTTTAAGAAGTATTGGGAGGGTCGGGTACACGTTATGGCCGTTGGAGGCAGTGGATTCATATCTTGCTCAGGGGGGATGGTGGTTTTATACACTCCCTCACACCACATAAACGCTGGAACCATTCTAACTTACTCCTCCGGTCCGTGACGGTTACACACATCCATGCATTGAGAAAGACGATACCAAACAAACAATTTTAGTATACATTGGTGCCGGGGGATAGCGGCCCCTAACTGTGGATTCCGAGGCCCCTGATTGTGCATAATTAGAGTTGCGACATAACACGCAATGATTACGGCATAGGAAAATACCCAGGTTGTCCGGTTTGAGAGCTGCGGGTGGAGGAACATTTCCATGCATTTCGACAGACGCTACCAAACAAACAATTTTAGTGGACTTGTGACAGGGGTAGTGGCCCCTAACTGTGGATTCCGAGGCCCCTGATTGTGCATAATTAGAGTTGCGACATAACACGCAATGATTACGGCATAGGAAAATACCCAGGTTGTCCGATCCGAGAGCTGCGGGTGGAGGTACATTTCCAGACATCTCGACAGACGCTACCAAACAACCAATTTTAGTAGACTTGTGACGGGGGTAGTGGCCCCTAACTGTGGATTCCGAGGCCCCTGATTGTGCATAATTAGAGTACAGGTGTCTATTTTGAGAAACACAATGACTCCTCAAGGTGAATGGAGGTTATTGCTCGGTACGTCGCCCCCCAGAAGGTAATGACCGGGGGAGGGGGAAAACCAGGATGAACAACCCCTGCTCTGGGGGAGAGGGGGTGGGGAGGGAAAAATGAAAGGCTGATTGCCACTGTTGGAGAAGCTGGCGTCATTTGCTATCGGTCAGCCTGCGGAGAAAGACGTGGAGCGCTAGCCCCGGGTGGCTCTATGCTTCAGCAAATAAACTACAGCGCCCTAATTGATGAATAAAAAACACCTCTATCCTACCAATCGGAGGGGAAAGACGTGGAGCGCGAGTGGCTCTATGCTTCAGCAAATAAACTACAGCGCCCTAATTGATGAATAAAAAAAACCTCTATCCTACCAATAATAACTCCAACGCCTCTATCCTACCAATTAATTAACAACCAACATGTCCGGCGTATGCCAGCAATAAAAAACTACAACACCTCTATCCTAACAATAATTAATCAAAAAAGAACCAACATGTCCAGGGTTTGTAGGGTAGGGGCAGGAGGAGGGGAAAAGGGGCGGGAGGGTGGGAGCAGGGGCGGGAGGGTGGGAGCAGGGGGCGGGAGCAGGGGGCGGAGGGGTGGGAGCAGGGGGCGGGAGCAGGGGCGGAATAACGGTAAAAAACACAGCTGTGACGTAGTGGGCTGAAAGGGCGTGCTAGACTACTCCGGTCAGAGCCAACAAGTTGTGTTGGGTTGTGTTGGATCATTTGTTAGAGATAATAAACGACCAACCCAACATGTTGGCCGAGTAGGGAGGTTCTGCACATGCGCTATCGAGTTGAATGAGTGTCTAACCTTGGTAAAGCATGTGTTTTATTTTCAGATTAGTTTAACTTTTAAAATCGGGGCTTGCATAATTTTGTGATCATGGAATGGAACAAGGCTAATACAGTTAAACTAATTGATATAAATTCTGAAAATTGAAAAATTACACCTACACACGGGAATTGAACCCGGGACCCGTGTCCAGGTGTCAATTTTCAATTTTAAGAATATGATATTTAGATGGAGAATTCCTCACTAAAAAGCTTAAATAATAATATATTCGGCTACTAGATTCTTAATTGATTTATATGAAAAGTATTTTGTTCTTTGTGAAGTCTCATGTGTACAAAGCTATCAGGTCCACTTTACAAATGTAGGTAATTCATTATTCCAATGTACATACCTTCAATTCGACGTCTATAAAAAAAAAACTTTGAACGCCCTACCATTTCTTAAGTATTAGTTCTTCGGCAAGAGTACACTTCCTATCATCACAATAAATGAAGAAACGGCAAGTAATACCTCGTTATCCATGGCTAGAAATGTGTAAACTGATTAAAAAAAGGTGGAGGTCCCAGGATGTTGACCCAACAAGTTGGCTAGTTATGAGTGCGCTTATATTGTAACACAACTTGTTGGGATCGTGTTGGCCAATATGGTTAGCTGTGTATAGAGGTGTGGAGAAATGCGACATGTTGGACCTGCAATGTATTTGTTCCTAAAACGCGATGTAATGGACTTGCGATGTAATGGTGCCCAACCGTTATATAACACCAGCATAGTGGACGTGTGTTAAACACGCGCAGTCAAAGAGTTGGGGACAAACTAAGTCACTCCAAATCAACTTACATTATTTATATTAATTATTTCATAACCAACCAAAGTGTGTAAAAAATTTATCCTAAATATTAATTTGTGATCTTTAATTCAAGTTATCTTTAAATTAAATCAAACCCAATCTAATCGTTGGTAAAGAGCGTGAAACTACCTTTCACCCGAACACAATATATTTAAATATTTAAATATAGCCCCTGAACCATCACTTACGCACATACGTCCATGACGATGAGGCGGTGTACTAACCCGGTCAGAATTCGAACCAAGAGAAGCCAGGACGGAAACGACCACGTAGAGGTTTATTTTTAATTTATTTGTTATCGCCTTGTGTTAGTACCAGTTTAGTTTATACGCTTATATGATAATTACTCTAATGAGGTAGGGATGAGGAAGTAAGTAATTTAGTGGTGGTCTACCCACATTCGCATGGAGGGAGGGTGGGAAACTATTTAGAAAAAAAAAACCACCCTCGGTAGACCCCACCAAGATTCGAACTCCAATCGATCCGAAATCAGAAGGCCGGTCTAACAGAGGATTGACGCCATAGACTTTTCGGCCACTGAAGCGGGGTTGGAGGTCAATTAATTAAATAAAATTAATCAATTAGATCCAGTAAAGTTTTTTTTAAATGTCTGTAATTTAAGTTCACGTTTTACCTTCTTTTTTTTTTTAGCACCGCGTCTTACTAACCGTCTGGGTTATTATGTACTAATTAATTAGCCTCATGGTTTTAAGTATTAGAAATGTTATGTTTAGAATATTATTATTATTATTATTATTATTATTATTAGCACCGCGTCTTACTACCCGTTCGGGTTATACACACTTACACTAATGTGTAATGGTAGGGTGATTGTGAGATGAAATGAAGGACCTACAGTTTAACGTGGAATCCGAACCACGGTGGAGGCCTGGCATTCCCCACATTCACAAGATGTCTTGCCAGAGGTGAAGGAAGGGTTTGGAAATCAGATAAATCTTTGCCGGTACCGAGGATTGAACCCCGGCCGCCAGCATAGAAGTCTGACACCTTACTATGTTTAGAATAAATGTACCTGAATTCACGTGGAGGGAGAGTGGAAAATCTCTTTTTGGAAAACCGACCTTAAGTACACCCCACAGAGATTCAAACCCTCAATCTCCATTCTAATATATTGCGAGAATAGCGCCTTAAGCTATGTGGCCACCGAAGCGGGTCACTCTCTTGTTGACTCGAATTTCCGGTGACGCGGAGATCGGGGGGTTTGAATACCAGATTGGATATTATGGGGGTATTTCTTCCTAAATGGTTTTCACCTTTCCTTCCAATAAAATGCACTTACATGTCTTCTGAAATTCTAACTTATTCATCCCTACTCCTATTAGCGTATTTAATTTGTGTGTGTGTGTGTAGCCCGAACGGGTAGTAAGACACGATGGGGAGAGGGGGGGATCTATAGGTGCCCACTTACTCCAAGACAAGTCATACGTGCTAACCGTGCAGCCGAATTACACCTGAGATTAATAAGTTGGCGTTGCATGAATAACACATTATTAAAAATGTTGAAACACAAATAGATTTTTTTCTAAACTGGAAAAAAAAAACTAAAAAAACTAACTAAAAAAAAGGTTGATTTTTTAAAAAATCTCTCATCAAAAATTAAATTTAAATAAATGTTTATGGATGATTAAAATAGTACTTGTTACCGTTCCATAAACGTAATTTGTAAAAAAAAAATGGAGTTTTATGTATGGAAATGAATGAAATCGTAAAGGCAGGTGTTATCCGGATTAAAACAAGATAAAAAAATCTGTAAAAAGAAAGGTAAAACCAAAGTGAATCAAAACAAAGGGATGGAGTGATTAGAACGAGAATAATAAAATGCCAGTAACATAATTACCATAAATAAATTATTATTAGCACCGCGTCTTACTACCCATTCGGGTTATACGCAATTACGCTAATGTGTAATGGTAAGGTGATTGTGAGATGAAATGGAGGACCTACAGTTTAACGTGGAATCCGAACCACGGTGGAGGCCTAGTATTCCACACATTCACAAGTTGTGATTAATACACGTCTTGTCAGAGGTGAAGGAAGGGTTTGGTAATCAGATAAATCTTTGCCGGGACCGAGGATTGAACCCCGGCCGCCAGCATAGAAGTCTGACACCTTACCCCTAGACCACCAGGTCACTTCTAGCGCTTACAATTTTTTTTTTATGTTCTAATAAACGTTTACAACGTTTTTTTTAATCAGAATATTAAATACCTCCGCGACCACACCCCCTTTGGTGACGGCCTGATCACGGTTCGTTTCTCGGTCGGATATGAGAGTAGGTTTTTTTAAAAGAAAATGTCCACGCAAATACGGATAAACTTGCTTCTAAATTCAACCTTCCTCATCCTTATCTAACTAAAGTAATAAGTACATAATGCGTCAGACCTGAATAAGATTCTAATCTCAGTTTATTTGCGAGTCTGATCCCTTAGAAGGCGTGATCAACGATGATAAAAACCACTCCCTCTCTTTGACACACATCATACTGAAGACTAAAAGACAAGTTACTAGAAGGAAAAGAAACTTTAGAACAACTCTCAGTAAATGTATGTATACAGGGTGTTCGGAAACTCGGAGCCCAAACTGCACATATAGTTTGTTTTAACCAAAAGTAATACAAAATCCTTATACTCTTAAATTCGGAAAACTTTGCTAGTACCATTAAATTGTGTCCAAATTTCGGCGTATATCGCTGGGAGAGCAAAGCTGTTCAAGCATGCGTGTACAACAGGTTGCATAGGAGTTAGGCGCGCGGCATTTCACATCTAATAATGGCAAGCTCTTTCTGTGATTTAGAACCTTTAATTATGATCCTCAGATCGTATTCTCATTTTTAGGTGGGCCAATTCGTTGCTTACTATTAATTGTGGTATTATCTGCTGCCCTGCTCCAAGATGTAGAGGTGTGTAGTGCCACACGCCTAGCTCCTATGCAACCTATTGTACACGCATGCTTGCACAGCTTTGCTCTCCCGGCGATATACGCCGAAACTTTGGACACAATTTAATGGTATTAGCAGAGTTTATTGGATGTAAGAGTATAAGGATTTTGTATTATTTTTGGGGCTATGGGTTTTCCAAACACCCTCTATATAATCTTTTTCTCTACTATGATGCTTCTTGTACAGAAATCTTCTTAAAAAAAGTTTCCCGACGAAACACTGAAACGTGCTCTCCCGAGGGACTTGACCGCCTTTCACATCGACAGTAAATATCTTGGAGATGACATGGTACCTTCATCCGAGTTTGATGTACCCCACCCCGGCTATCAAGGGTCAGCCCACATTACTTGTGTATGTTGTGTGTGTGTGTGTGCGCGCGCGCGCGCGCGCGCACCGCTTCTCACTCCGGGGTCACAGATCATTAATACAAACCAAACCATTCAGTCGGAGGAAAAAAAAAAGTAAGTAAAAGTTTGAACCTCACAGATCATTTATATAAAACAAGCATGCCTTTCAGTTTGAAAAAAAAAAAAAAAAACTTCACAGATTATTGATACAAATACACATTTGGTCCAAAAATTACAACTATTGAATTTCACAGATCATTATTGCAAAATATTCATTCGTTCAAAGTAATCAAAATTAAATATTTTAACTCCACTGATAATTAAAAATTATAGTTTATTGAATCCATAAAAAGAACACTTGAATTTACAGATTATTAGTATAAACATTAAATATATCCAAACAATTAAAATAAAACATTTAAATTTCATAAATCATTAAAGCAACAATGCATTATGACACGATAATAATAATATTATAAAAATCTTGGATTTAGCAGATATTTACAAATTATTATTATTATTATTATTATTATTAGCACCGCGTCTTACTACCCGTTCGTGTTATACGCACTTACGCTAATGTGTAATGGTAGGGTGATTGTGAGATGAAATGAAGGACCTACAGTTTAACGTGGAATCCGAACCACGGTGGAGGCCCTGGCATTCCCCACATTCACAAGATGTCTTGTCAGAGGTGAAGGAAGGGTTTGGTAATCAGATAAATCTGTGCCGGGACCGAGGATTGAACCCCGGCCGCCAGCACAGAAGTCTGACACCTTACCCCTAGACCACCAGGTCACCTATTTACAAACCTAAAAGTGTTCTCAAAATTAAAAGCTTGATTTCGCAGATCATTTATACAAAAAGGAAACTTCATTGGATCCATGGAATAAAATAAAAACGCTTGGACCTCACAGATCATTAACATAAACATTCATTAACTCTCAATAATAAAAAAAAGGCTTAAATTTCACAGATCATTATTACAAACATGCGTTCAGTCACTATAATAAAATTAAAAGCTTGAACTTCACAGATCATTAATACAAAAATAAAAAAACGCTAGTACGGAATGATTTTTATTTTATAATGGAACAAAAAACATCCAATAAACGTAGCGTGGTATAAAGGGTAGAGTTGGAGGAGGGAGGGATTCCCATTAAATGAAAGCGAACAAAAGAACTTGAAACGAGCAAAAGAAGTGAATTGAATGGATATGGAGGGAGGAAAAAAAAACCTCTCTTTATGAATCTTTTCAATGAGAAGCATTTATAAATCTATTAGTTACCACGTGGGTAATAATTTGACATACTATTTCGTAGCTGATAAAAAAAAATTGTAATTTTTGATAAATAATAATTAAATATATTTGCTTAACAAATTAATATTTTAAAAAGTATTATATAAAAAAACAACACGATTATAAAGGTAGTTTATTTGTACTTTCAATTTATTTGTTATTAAATACCACCCCTAGCAAGGTAATTAAAGGAAACATAATTAATTTAATTATTATTATTAAGATAGGAAACTTCGAATCCTCAAATCTTTGAATCCTCGAATCCTAAGTACTTGAGAACTTCAAGATTCTTAAGAATCCTAGAAAAAACTATCTCGAATACACAGAAAAAAAGGACAAAATAATAACAGTATTTCTAATTTAATCAAAAAAGGGTTAATATTACTGTTATAATGACGTAACAGATGGGTCAGTGATAACAAGAATTTAACAACTTTTTTAAATTAAATTTTTAATATTTCGATTAAACTAAAAGTGTACATTTTTAAAAATTCAAGGATTCTAATTTGGATTCGAGATTGGAAAAAAAAAAAGGATTATAATTTGAAACATCTCTTAATTGTTACTTTTAAAGGATGTATAGAAAATTTTGCAGTCAACAATGATAAAATATTACAATATTATTATTGTTATTTATAGATATTGATTGATATCTATCAAAAGTGAAAGCTGAAGATCACATGTATTGACGTATGAATACGTGAAAGTATATCTAGTAACATTTCTAGATGTCAGATAAGGTTCTTTCTATGAACATTGGACTGTAGTAACGTTTCTAGCTGTCAGATAAGGTTCTTCCTATAAAAAACTTCATTCACGGTAGGAATTACTCTCTGAAAGGTCTTTTTTCCTAACAATATCCTACTATATAATAGATTTCTGGCAGGAAAAAAGGTCTTTCAGAGAACAATTACATCGGTGAACGGACTTTATGAACATTAGACTGTAGTAACTGTTCTAGCTGTCAGATAAGGTTATTCCCATGAACATTGGACTGTAGTAACGTTTCTATCTGTCAGATAAGGTTCTTCCTATGAACATTGGAGTTTAGTAACTTTTCTAGATGTCAGATAAGGTTCTTCCTATGAACATTGGACTGTAGTAACTTTTCTAGCTGTCAGATAAGGTTCTTCCTATGAACATTGGACTGTAGTAACTTTTCTATCTGTCAGATAAGGTTCTTCCTATGAACATTGGACTGTAGTAGTTTTTCTAGCTGTCAAATAAGGTTCTTCCTGTGAACATTGGATTGTAGTAACTTTTCTAGCTGTCAGATAAGGTTCTTCCTGTGAACATTGGTCTGTAGTAACTTTTCTAGCTGTCAGATAAGGTTCTTCCTGTGAACATTGGACTGTAGTAACTTTTCTAGCTGTCAGATAAGATTCTTCCTGTGAACATTGGTCTGTAGTAACTTTTCTAGCTGTCAGTTAAGGTTCTTTTTTGAACATTGGACTGTATAACTTTTCTAGCTATCAGATAAGGATCTTCTATGAACATTGGACTGTAGTAATCTGTTCTAGCTGTCAGATAAGGTTCTTCCTATGAACATTGGACTGTAGTAACTTTTCTATCTGTCAGATAAGGTTCTTCCTATGAACATTGGACTGTAGTAGCTTTTCTAGCTGTCAGATAAGGTTCTTCCTGTGAACATTGGACTGAAGTAACTTTTCTATCTGTCAGATAAGGTTCTTCCTATGAACATTGGACTGTAGTACTTTTCTAGCTGTCAGTTAAGGTTCTTCTTTTGAACATTGGACTGTAGTAACTTTTCTAGCTATCAGATAAGGTTCTTCTATGAACATTGGACTGTAGTAACTTTTCTAGCTATCAGATAAGGATCTTCTATGAACATTGGACTGTAGTAACTGTTCTAGCTGTCAGATAAGGTTCTTCCTATGAACATTGGACTGTAGTAACTTTTCTATCTGTCAGATAAGGTTCTTCCTATGAACATTGGACTGTAGTAGCTTTTCTAGCTGTCAGATAAGGTTCTTCCTGTGAACATTGGACTGTAGTAACTTTTCTAGCTGTCAGATAAGGTTCTTCCTGTGAACATTGGTCTGTAGTAACTTTTCTAGCTGTCAGTTAAGGTTCTTCTTTTGAACATTGGACTGTAGTAACTTTTCTAGCTATCAGATAAGGTTCTTCCTATGAACATTGGACTGTAGTAACTGTTCTAGCTGTCAGATAAGGTTCTTCCTATGTAAATATCACTATAGCTATATTGATTGCGAGAGGCTGTATTCTTGAGTTAATCGCCCGGAAGCAACACGAGCTAATTGCGGGGTCCTCGTTGAACAGAGTTACGTAACAAGAACACGTTCCTTGCCAAGATCCGGAGAATTACGGTGATCCTTCATTTTTTACAGAACCTGATGAGTCCTCGTCTCAAGAGCGTCGATAAGATATTCATGAGCCGACAGGGATGGAAATAGAAACCACGACAAAAACCGTCAAGTTATGCGGGAATCACTGGTTAAAGTGGTTATATAACCAGTCTATACTTGATATCATCGCTGAGTGAACTGCGAGTTTACAATAGGGGGAAGAGCTTGTAATTCTCTTGATTTTGTGTGGTCAAACCTTCCTCAAATATAAGACAAGTTTGGCAACGCTGGTCAGTCGAGGTTGCCAGTAGCTCAGTTTTACCCCAGAACACCACCTTGAAACATAATTTTAAATTATTATTATTATTATTAGCACCGCGTCTTACTACCCGTTCGGTTGTACGCACCTACGCTAATGTGTAATGGTAGGGTGATTGTGAGATGAAATGAAGGACCTACAGTTTAACGTGGGATCCAAACCACGGTGGAGGCCTGGAATTCCACACATTCACAAGATGTGATTAATACACGTCTTGTCAGAGGTGAAGGAAGAGTTTGGAAATCAGATAAATCTGTGCCGGGACCGAGGCTTGGACCCCGGCGGCCAGCACAGAAGTCCGACACCTTACCCCTAGACCACCAGGTCACCAACATAATTAATATTATTAATATTATTATTATTAGCACCGCGTCTTACTACTCGTTCGGGTTATACGAACTTACGCTGATGTGTAACGGTAGGGTGATTGTGAGATGATATGGAGAGACGGTAGACTACCACACGTCAAAGTAAACTAATAATCGTCTGAGAGCAGTTCATCCACGAATACCGAATATAGAGTATTTGTGGACAGAAGAGTAGTGGAACTGTGGGTGACTTTGCCCCCCTGGAATAAATCCTCCACCTCTCTCCCCCTCATATTTATTTCAATTCCTCTTATATTATAGAATATGTAATTGAAAGATTGCCTTAAATAAAACTCCAAATGACTTCTAGATTCATTATATTGACAAAAAATTGCGAAAAAATGACCGTATCAAATAACTAATAGACTAAAGGCATCTAACGGCAGAAAAATTCAGAAGAGGAAAGCTCTAAATAGCTTCCAAGGTCAATCAAATTTCAACAATGTCTAGGGTAAGACAACTCCAAATATCTTCAAGATATATGTCATTTTGAAGAATTTTCAGGCGAAGACCACCCCAAATATCCTAGTTTCTGAAATAATTCAATTTTCAAAATGTTGTCGGTGGAAGACCACTTCAAAGACTATCTTATATAGGTATCTAATTTTCGTAAAAATTTTAGGTGAGGATCACTCTAAATAGGTTCGAGGGGGATCCAAATTAAAAAAAAAATTCTACGACTTATAAAAAATCGAATTAAAAAATCAAGGGGTAGACTATTCATAGCTTCAAGAGTGAACCGTTTAAAAAAATAATTGTTTAGAAGGAAGGACACTCCTAATTAGAGAAAAAATTAGAGAAGATTACGGTTTAAAACATACATAATATCAAATATGAATAAGAAATTATTAAATATTTTAAAGAGAAATCTAACATTGCAAGTGGTTTTTATAATTATGACCTCCCTATGAAAATGATCTGGATCCACCCCTGGTGACTTATATCCACCATCAACTCGTGGTGACTTATATCCACCATCAACTCGTGGTGACTTATATCCACCATCAACTCGTGGTGACTTATATCCACCATCAACTCGTGGCGACTTAAATCCACCATCAACTCGTGGCGACTTATATCCACCATCAACTCGTGGTGACTTATATCCACCATCAACTCGTGACTTATATCCACCATCAACTCGTGGTGACTTACATACACCATCAACTCGTGGTGACTTACATCCACCATCAACTCGTGGTGACTTATATCCACCATCAACTCGTGGCGACTTATATCCACCATCAACTCGTGGCGACTTATATCCACCATCAACTCGTGGCGACTTATATCCACCATCAACTCGTGGCGACTTATATCCACCATCAACTCGTGGCGACTTATATCCACCATCAACTCGTGGCGACTTATATCCACCATCAACTCGTGGCGACTTATATCCACCATCAACTCGTGGCGACTTATATCCACCATCAACTCGTGGCGACTTACATACACCATCAACTCGTGGTGACTTATATCCACCATCAACTCGTGGTGACTTATATCCACCATCAACTCGTGGTGACTTATATCCACCATCAACTCGTGGTGACTTACATACACCATCAACTCGTGGTGACTTATATCCACCATCAACTCGTGGCGACTTATATCCACCATCAACTCGTGGCGACTTATATCCACCATCAACTCGTGGCGACTTATATCCACCATCAACTCGTGCGACTTATATCCACCATCACTCGTGGCGACTTATATCCACCATCAACTCGTGGCGACTTATATCCACCATCAACTCGTGGCGACTTACATACACCATCAACTCGTGTGACTTATATCCACCATCAACTCGTGGTGACTTATATCCACCATCAACTCGTGGCGACTTACATACACCATCAACTCGTGGTGACTTATATCCACCATCAACTCGTGTGACTTTATCCACCATCAACTCGTGGTGACTTATATCCACCATCAACTCGTGGTGACTACATACACCATCAACTTCGTGGTGACTTATATCCACCATCAACTCGTGGTGACTTATATCCACCATCAACTCGTGGCGACTTATATCCACCATCAACTCGTGGCGACTATATCCACCATCAACTCGTGGCGACTTATATCCACCATCAACTCGTGGCGACTTACATACACCATCAACTCGTGTGACTTATATCCACCATCAACTCGTGGTGACTTACATACACCATCAACTCGTGGTGACTTACATACACCATCAACTCGTGGTGACTTACATACACCATCAACTCGTGGTGACTTACATACACCATCAACTCGTGGTGACTTACATCCACCATCAATTCGTGGTGACTTATATCCACCATCAATTCGTGGTGACATATCCACCATCAACTCGTGGTGACTTATATCCACCTCAACTCGTGGCGACTTATATCCACCATCAACTCGTGGCGACTTATATCCACCATCAACTCGTGGCGACTTATATCCACCATCAACTCGTGGCGACTTATATCCACCATCAACTCGTGGCGACTTATATCACCATCAACTCGTGGCGACTTATATCCACCATCAACTCGTGGCGACTTATATCCACCATCAACTCGTGGCGACTTATATCCACCATCACTCGTGGCGACTTATATCCACCATCAACTCGTGGCGACTTATATCCACCATCAACTCGTGGCGACTTATATCCACCATCAACTCGTGGCGACTTATATCCACCATCAACTCGTGGCGACTTATATCCACCATCAACTCGTGCGACTTATATCCACCATCAACTCGTGGCGACTTATATCCACCATCAACTCGTGGCGACTTATATCCACCATCAACTCGTGGCGACTTACATACACCATCAACTCGTGGTGACTTATATCCACCATCAACTCGTGGTGACTTATATCCACCATCAACTCGTGGTGACTTACATACACCATCAACTCGTGGTGACTTACATACACCATCAACTCGTGGTGACTTACATACACCATCAATTCGTGGTGACTTACATCCACCATCAATTCGTGTGACTTATATCCACCATCAATTCGTGGTGACATATTCCACCATCAACTCGTGGTGACTTATATCCACCATCAACTCGTGGCGACTTAATACCACCATCAACTCGTGGTGACTTACATACACCATCAACTCGTGGTGACTTACATACACCATCAACTCGTGGTGACTTACATACACCATCAACTCGTGGTGACTTACATACACCATCAACTCGTGTGACTTATATCCACCATCAACTCGTGGCGACTTATATCCACCATCAACTCTATGAGTTACACCCCCTCACCCTCCAGATCCACCTCCCCCAGTCTACAGACCCTGTGGTTTAGCTCTACTACACCTTCAGAAGCTAAGCTGGGATTACATACACTCAGTAGCAACACGTCACAGGAGACACGGCGGGACAATCTACACTCACGGGGTAATCTCTTCCTCAACTGATGAGCAGTGACGGCTGGAAATGGTTGCTTTAGGGTGAATCCCCTCCCACCCCAACAATGTAGGTACAGTCACTTCACGGTAACATTGACCACTTAAAAGTTGATTGAAAAATATGGTAAGAAAAATTCGTCCTATATGAAACACACATAGATGAATTTTAGTAAAAGGAGGGAAGGGGGGACCTTAAATAAGTTTTGCCGACAAAATCAAACATTATTTTAGTAATTATTTGAAAATTTCTTTATAATGTGAATTTTAAATATAGTTGTTAGATAAATTTATTTTTAAATGTAAAATTTACAAAAACAAATTAAAAATCATCAGTAATCTACCTGGATAAAAAAAAACATTATTATGTATTATGCAATGTCATAACCAATAAAAGACCAAAGTTACCGTGAACAGATTATATCAGCCACTATCTCTACGAATGCCGGTATATCCCTTAGAAATTATTACTTTCCGCACTTTTACCACCATTTGAAAAAAAAAATTGTTTTGTTAAAACATTTAAAATACTGACTAAATTTAAAGTGTAAGTGTGAAAAGGTAGCCGCATTAGCACGAAGAAAGGATAGGAATGAAATATATTATTAATTATTATTATTATTATTTAGCACCGCGTCTTACTACCCATTCGGGTTATACGCACTTACGCTAATGTGTAATGGTAGGGTGATGGTGAGATGAAATGAAGGACCTACAGTTTAATGTGGAATCCGAACCACGGGGAAATATATTGATAAATCACTTGGATAAAATATAGCTTGCAATGAACCAATTGGTGATAATTCGGTCTGTCGCGAGACTCGACCTTGGTCCTGATTTATACAATAACAAGTAGCGCCTTAAAAACAAAGTTGTTAGACAACCACGTTTGGAAGATGCGCAGGTGTACGGCTGGGTTACCTATGTCACCTTTTCACGGCGCCAGCTTGCAATTCTCATGGAAAGACATAAAACTGATGGCTAGAAAAATTGTAATATAATAAATAAAATTAATAATATAGTAAAATATTATCAGTATTAGTAACCGGCACCGTGGTGTAGTGGTCAGTGCACCTGGCTACGAACCTAGGGGTCCCGGGTTCAATACCCGGCTGGTACCTTTGGTACTTTTCCTGAAAGGAGAGTTACCCCAACGGTCACCAAGGTTTGGTGAGGTTAGGTTAGGTTTGGTTAGCTAGACTTTAGCTAAGTTTTTTTCTACTTGTTCCACACCCTCATACTCACTATCACCCTCATACTAACTATCCCTCATATCACCATCGAGACATATAAAGAGCCTCCACAGAAAGGATGTACTATCAGTACATTAGTACTGGCTAATATTTCCACCACTGAGCTACGAGTGATGTAGGCCAGACATACAATATCATTATAATATATCGATGTTAATCACAAAATATAAGTTTGTCTTTTCAAAAAGGTTCTTTATAGCAAAATAGTACTGTAAATATATTACGACAGCGACTGAATGTAATTAAATCACATGTTATATTCTGGTATTCCTTCGAGTTTGTACCTTAATACATTCCTTCCCTTTCCTCCCAGCACCTTCTCAGAAGGTCCGTAGTCCATTCTAATTAGAACAAGTGGTTAAATTTAAATAACTCTACCACCAGGGCAGAGACAACCAAACAAAGGATTGCACCATACAGTTAGGTCTGATGAAGACTAGAGTGGTAGAGCGCATTTCATCCCATGGGCCCAATATGACTATAAGAGTAGGTTTGCACCACGGGTTGAAGGTATAATAAGGCCCTTGGCCCGGTCGAACGCAAGTCTAAACCCTATTTTGTGGAATCGGGGGCGGGAGGGTGAAAGGTATGACGTGGCTTCACAACCGACCAAAGTATCCTTCCACGCCAACAAGAATAGATGGATCACGGAAACCATAGATGACGCTAGCTACCGGACAGATCTTCCGTAAAAAAAAATAGTACGTTTGGAAATGTAAGTTTTCTCGGGAACGAGTGAAATTTTTCTGTTAATATTTTCAACGCCCCTTCTGAGATAATATATCGATGTTTATTAATTGTTACATTTTCTTATTTTTTGTTATGAAGCCGGCAGTATTATATTGAAAAATGTCGATTTTATCGATATTTGATCACTGTTAAAATTATAGAGGAGGTGTGTGATGACTTAGACCAGTGTGGTCTCACACTCAGACCCTTGTGCAAGAGCTGAACTATATCGTCTTATATCTACAACAGGTTAGAATATTAAAAAAAAAGTAAATAAAAAAATCAGCCCCACATGAAACCAAATCTGCAAGCTTCAGCTCGTCTTTCACCGACGTTAAAAAAATAAAATGATCGGCTGTTTTAAAACAGGTTCTAGAAAATTCGATTGTAATGTAACTAACAGGAAGAGACCTCCTGGGACAATGGAAACCATTAATTCATGTACAGTTCATTGTTTTAAATCAGTGTTCTCGAACTCAGACCCTTGGCATGCAGGGCCACTTTCAAGTTTCGAAGGAGCATAAAGGGTCGCATCAATTTCTTACGAATAAATATCAACTTTACAAAACTATGGCTTGACACTAGAGTGGGATAATATGTATAATTATCGGTAAATTAATAATAAAAACAAACGCTTCATTAGTTACTGTATTTCTATCACATTGTATCACTGAAAACTATCATTTTTATATAACAATATATTTTCACTTAAATGTTTAAAAAGAATCAAAAAATTTACCAACTAGACAGGTTGAAGAAAACATTACATTTTCTGACTAGAAATATGTGCCCGCTTTTCGATATTTGGAAAATGCTACTTTCAAAGTGAGCATAAGTGAAGGTCACTTAACCTATTTCACTCAAGAGATTTTATTTTATTCGTGTGATTAGTCAGCATTATAGCAAAATGGAGACATGAATATATTTAAAATATTTTCCATGTATTTTGAAAAATTCAAACCATCTGTTGAAATCCTCTTGGATTCGAAGACAGTACGTCGGAGGTAGACACACCTGCGCCTTAAAAAAAATATTATTTTTGAGTCAATAATAGGCATGCTTAAATACTGCTGCTCTATTCGTAAATAAACTTGTTAATTAAAAAGATAGTGGGTTTGCAAAGCATTAGTATGTTTATATTATATTTACTATATTTACTTGAAAAAAGAATAATTTATTTTTATTTTGGAATCATTTATGCGGGTCACCAAACCGTTGGGCGCCGGGCCGCATACGGCCCGTTGGCCGTTAGTTTGAGACCACTGCCTTAGACTATTCGACCACAGAAGCATGTCTAGAAAAAGTTAATAAGTCTCGCTTTCACGTATTCATACGTCAAGTCATGTGATCTTCAGCTGTCATTTTTGATAGAATACTTACCTCATTACCTATAAAATAACAATAATAAAGTGTTTTTTTTAGCACTGCATCCATTTACTAATTACACTCTTGTGTTAGGGTTTAGGAAAGTTGAATTTAAGAGGAAATGTACCAACAATTGCTTGGAGAGTGGAGAAAATCTCTAGGTGAAAACTACACTAGTTAAACACTCCCGGGATCGAACCACAACTATTCCCGTCTTTGGTAGTCTAGTCTGTAGCGAACGTTGCATCTTAGACCATGCAACCATAATATAGTAAAATATTATCAATTTTGACCTCAAATAAAAGTTTGTGTTTTCTAAGTGATTCATCCTTTCAGAATCATACTGTACGAACGTAAGGGCAGACAGACAGACAGTCAAAGGGGTGGACGGGATCTTAAAACAGACTTTTTTCTAAATTATTATTATTAATTATTATTATTAGCACCGCGTCTTACTACCCGTTCGGGTTATACGCTCTTACCCTAATGTCTAATGGTAGGATGATTGCGAGATGAAATGGAGGACCTACAGTTTAACGTGGGATCCGAACCACGGTGGAGGCCTGGCATTCCCCACATTCACAAGATGTCTTGTCAGAGGTGAAGGAAGGGTTTGGTAATCAGCTAAATCTGTGCCGGGACCGAGGATTGAACCCCGGACACCAGCACAGAAGTTTGGTAATCAGATAAATCTGTGTTTTTTCTAATTAAGAGGTCACATTAAACGTAAAACGTATATCATAATCTAGAGGTAGAAAATGTTCTCAATTACAATACTTTCTCTATATATGAAATCTAGCTGTTGCCCGTGAGTTCATTCGCATTTTCACTATCTTTTTTTTTTAAATGACTCGCGCGCCACCTATTGTAAAATCCGCAAACTGAGGGTAAAATAACTTTGGTTTTTATTGAAAAAATCCGGCCTTATTCCTTGTCTACATCATAAATGGAACCTCTGTGCAAAATTTCAGCTTTCTAGGTCTAAGGGTTTGGGCCGGGCGTTGATGAGTCAAATATATATATATATATATATATATATAAATATATATATATATATATATATATATATATATATATATATAGAGAGAGAGAGAGAGAGAGAGAGAGAGAGATAAACCCAGTTTAATAATTTGATAAATTTATTTTACAGTCCGACAACTTAACTCAGTCAGTAGTGCGTTTAGCTATTGAACTAATTTAAGTTTCCCTTTTTAAACAGTGATGAATTAACGGCCGGAGGACTGGGTGTTGTGTTTGTTCTAGATTTAATTTGGTTTATAAGTCGTATTCTGATGTAATCGGTCGGTTCAGAAAGCGAACGTTAAATATCTCAACTAAATGGAAAATGACAGATTTATACGTCATCGGCATGATTGAACCGCCTTGAGCCATTATAACATATGACATCATACCACTTTAGTTAAGACCTATTAAACCTGAGATAAGTAATTAGAAACAAACCCCTAAGGCAGACCTACTACACAGTTTAGAACTGTATTCTGTTTCCGGCGGTAATTTAGCGATTGCGTGCGTTAACCGTGGTTTTGTTTTACAACTAAGATACTACAAAATATGGCTTCAGGGCTGAACGTAAGGTCCCATTTCACGACCAATTAACCGGGGTATTAGTTACAAAATAACGTTATAATGATAAAACGTATTCAAGTGACGTTTTATGCATTCTTAATTGGATGGAGTTATGCAATAGTAGACCAAGCGCCAGTTGACTTGAATTGATAAATGAAAGGTTTTACAAAACACTAATTTAAAAGTACTTATGACACTGCTACCAATCATTAATGGTATTAATTTGAAAGAATAATATAGAAAATTAATTGTTTTAGTGTGTTTTTGCTTTATATATGGATTTAAATAACACTTTTTAAATTAAATGGTGCTTAGCTTATATTTGCTTTATTATATTAACACAATTCAACGTTACGCAATAGTAGACCAACAACCATTTGGCATTTGGTCTCTGAATGCATAATACAAAAAGTAATGTATGGTACATAGTTTTAGATAAACAAAATCATACAGTGTAATTATTTATACATATAGACTATTATAATCTTTATTTTATTAATAAACAAAAACTTAAGTTCAATGTTTATATTTTAACAATAAACTAGAAAATAGTTTTAGTATTTATCTCGAGAAAAATTTATTGAATCTTTTACATGTAAAATATTATCTTTGTTTTATGTTTGTCACTGATATTAAAATAGTTTGGCAGCTACAAATACTTTTTATGACATGTTATTATACATAAAATATTTCACTCTTTATATACATTTTATTTCCAACAAACAAGCTAATAATTTTCATCAATTTCAAAATCTGGTTCTCCACTGAATCCATCAATGTCATCAGTAATATCGGGGCTACCAATTAGTTTCTTGTAAAAATATTTGCAATCATTCGGGATCAAATGCAGAAGTGACTTCAGGTCATTTAATTTTGGGGTACTTATCGGCTTTCCTTCTGGCCAAAGGGGTTTTAGAAGTACATTGAACATTCTTCGTTGTTTCGCTGGTCGTCCCTGTTGTTTTGAAATATCCACTTCAGTTGATATTTCTTGGTTGAGGTCAGTTTTCAAAAAAATAGAAAATGGTTTAGCTTTTTTAAGTTGAATCTCTCGACAGTGAAGCCAATTAATTTTGTCACCATTAATGTCTTTCTTTCTATTTGTAATTGACTTCTCTAAATCTTCAGAACTAAAAAAATCTTCTTTTGTCATTTTTTTAACTATAAAGGGATTTTTTTCCCTGCATTTTTCCATTATAGAAATATAATCACTTGGGAGGTAAATTCTTTGCTGGAGCTTAAGAGCACACTCAATATCCCCAAAATCAGAATCATTTGGTAGGAAACTATGGCCTGAGACAAGAAAACGTTGTGTTATCACTTGCAGAGACTCATGTTCATCCAAAACGCTCTTTAGAAACAAAACCATTTTTATGTTGCTGTTTTGGCCGCCACAAGAGTCTGACCATAGCACTAGTTCTGTATTTGTGTTTCCGATGTTTTCTTTAATGTATTTTCTTAAACATGATCCCACTTCTTGCGCTCCTCTTCCTGCATCCCCTTCAACCCACACATAGCAAAAACCTTTGTTTTTTGATCCATTGTGAATACCACAGTTATAAAACCATAACTGCCGTTTATAGAACACTATATTAGTTGGTATTCGAGGCAATGGTAGGGTTTTTTCTAGATCAAAGGTGAGACATTCCAAAGTGTTGTTAGACTCTTTCGCTTTTTTCATATCATCTGACATCATTTTTTGAGCTGCTTTAGCCAGGTCAATGTGAGTTTTGTGTTGATTTTCAAGTTTATTTTTTTGTTCTTGGGAAGAAGAAGCCTGTATTTGTGAGTGTAGAGAATCACAAAGATTGCAAGTATCCTTCTTTAACTTCTTCCGCTTTAAATTAAACTTTGTTAGAAATATCTTTTGGTATGTACTGAAGGAGACAGGATTTATGTATTCACTTGAGTACATGTTATACATTAGGGGTAAAGTAGTATCAGACGGTAGAAATTCCAGTTTTGTTTGAGAACGAGAGTAGTGGGATACATATCGAGGGTACTTGTTTATATGATCGATGACTTCTCTAGTTTTACACTCCTCCAATTTATTGTGTCCACCAGCTTTACCTCGGTTATCCTTGACCACGAAATTTGATTTAATTTTTTTGAGTGCTTTGTCTACTACACAACTAGAAATCCTTAAAGTTTGCAGGAAAAATGTCTTACAAACTATGACTCCACAAATATGATATGTTCTGGTATTCATCCTTTTTTCTGATACCTTTGACCGTCTTCTTGTAATACTACGTTGTGAAATCATCACACCTAACATTAACGCCCTTGCTTCATAGCTTCCAATACTCCAAAACTTTGAGAACTCGTTTTTTCTTTCTTCGATGCTTAATTTTTCGTTACATTTGCAATTACAGTGGTAGTCCCTGAATTCCTTAGGATCTACTTCTGTACCTTTGGTATTAATGTATCTGTTATTCGTATTTCTTTTTTTCTTTTTTATTTCCCTAGTCTGACTGGCATGTTTTCTTTTCCGACCTTTTTTTGGCCTACCTTCACTTTGCATTATTTCAACGCTTTCACTGGTATTTTTAAAATCTTTAGTATTTCCACCCTGAGAAGATTGATGAGCCACAACTAAATCATTAACGGTACTTTCTCCATCACAAAAAATTAAAGAATTAGTCTCTTTCAATTTGCCTGTATCCCTGTTTTCAGCATTCTCCTCAGTAGTCGTTTCAATAATATTAGTCGTATTTTTAATTAAATTATTTTGATGTGAATAAGAATTGTCAAGTCCCTCAAACTCAGTAATTATGTCCTTGTTCTTGTTCACTCTGATCTGGAGTTGATTCACTAATCATAGTCAAATAAGATTCAAAGTTGTTTTCTTCAACACTGCAAAGTGTAGTTACATTATTCTCAATAATAACTCCATTAAGTGTTTTTATATTTTCATTGTAGTTTATCTGCTCAACATCAGGATAGGTGTTGGAATGAGAGCCTGAATTTCCATTATCCAGCTGTACAGCAGCAGTAAATGGTACAGGAAGCAAAGGAGATAATGAAGTACAGGCCTACAAAAATAATAATTATATACATTAACACTACTTTACTAACTGCTAGAATAATACTACAAATATACAAATATCCACACAACCACAAAATAAATAATGTTAAAAACGACTAAACAAATCCTTAACCAAATTCTTATTAATTTATTTTGTTAATTTTTGTAAGATTAACTTATTTTAATCTCAAAATAACGTGATTTGGAAATCATATTGTTAGATTATAATTAATTTTAATCTAATAGGCTAGAATAAAAAAAAGCTAAGAATCCATGTAATTAAAATTAATTTAATAATTATAATTTGTAATACTATAATAAAAACTAACCTCGAAACCATTATCTTGTTCATGGCGATTCTCCAGCAATTTTCCATTGTCAATTTCAAAATTATTTTTACCATATTCCACTCCTAGCATACCCAAAATTTTCTTTGTCCTTGAAGATATTACATCACTCATTTTTAAGTTAATATCCTCTTACTAAACACTCATAACATAAATATTCAAAATAGAATAACAGCTTTCAAGCATGAACACAACCAAAGAAGAATACAAGTCTAAAATACATTATTACATGTTGCATGGTCTACCATTGAACACCAGATGTGACTTGGTCTATCATTGCAAAATAAGGGAAGCTCGATTGTAGTGCTGGCACTTAGGTTTTTCCTCAATAGATCGCAGTACGTGCAAATAAATTAAGATTTATATTTTTTTAATGATAGTTTGGACCATTAGTCACAAGATGGTGTTACAATCGTCTAATTTTAAAAATTGGCACTTGGTCTCCTATTGCATAACTCAGTCCAATTTATCAACAGCGAGTATCAGTTTAATCTTTTTTTTTATATATATATTTATTGTTTCTGATCTGGTTGTATTTTTTTTTTAATATAGTAAAACGGTTTCACCGGCATTATTTAATTGTTTACCAAAGTATAATAAAGAAGACCACATCGAATTACCTACCTTAGTTAAGTGTTATCTGGGGGGTGAGACGGGCTCTTAAGACGTCTGGTTCTAGCTGTATTGTCTAGCTAAGTTAGGTGTTATCTGGGGGTTGAAACGCGCTCTTAAGACGTCTGGTTCTAGCTGTATTTCCTACTTAAGTTAGGTGTTATCTGGGGGGTGAGACGGGCTCTTAAGACGTCTGGTTCCAGCTGTATTACCTACCTAAGTTAGGTGTTATCTGGGTGTGAGACGGGCTCTTAAGACGTCTGGTTCTAGCTGTATTACCTAGCTAAGTTAGGTGTTATCTGTGGGGTGAGACGGGCTATTAAGACGTCTGGTTCTAGCTGTATTACCTACCTAAGTTAGGTGTTATCTGTGGGGTGAGACGCGCTCTTAAGACGTCTGGTTCCAGCTGTATTACTTACCTATGTTAGGTGTTATCTGGGGGTGAGACGCGCTCTTAAGACGTCTGATTCTAGCTATATTACCTACCTATGTTAGGTGTTATCTGGGGGTGAGACGCACTCTTAAGACGTCTGATTCTAGCTGTATTACCTACCTATGTTAGGTGTTACCTGGGGGTGAGACGGGCTCTTAAGACGTCTGGTTCTAGCTGTATTACCTACCTAAGTTAGGTGTTATCTGTGGGGTGAGACGGGCTATTAAGACGTCTGGTTCTAGCTGTATTACCTACCTAAGTTAGGTGTTATCTGTGGGGTGAGACGGGCTATTAAGACGTCTGGTTCTAGCTGTATTACCTACCTAAGTTAGGTGTTATCTGGGGGTTGAGACGGGCTCTTAAGACGTCTGGTTCTAGCTGTACTACCTACCTAAGTTAGGTGTTATCTGGGGTGAGACGGGCTCTTAAGACGTCTGGTTCTAGCTGTATTACCTACCTAAGTTAGGTGTTATCTGTGGGGTGAGACGGGCTATTAAGACGTCTGGTTCTAGCTGTATTACCTACCTAAGTTAGGTGTTATCTGTGGGGTGAGACGGGCTCTTAAGACGTCTGGTTCTAGCTGTATTACCTACCTAAGTTAGGTGTTATCTGGGGGGTTGAGACGGGCTCTTAAGACGTCTGGTTCTAGCTGTACTACCTACCTAAGTTAGGTGTTATCTGGGGGTGAGACGGGCTCTTAAGACGTCTGGTTCTAGCTGTATTACCTACCTAAGTTAGGTGTTATCTGTGGGGTGAGACGCGCTCTTAAGACGTCTGGTTCCAGCTGTATTACTTACCTATGTTAGGTGTTATCTGGGGGTGAGACGCGCTCTTAAGACGTCTGATTCTAGCTGTATTACCTACCTAAGTTAGGTGTTATCTGGGGGTTGAGACGGGCTCTTAAGACGTCTAGTTCTAGCTGTATTACCTACCTAAGTTAGTGTTTATCTGGGGGTGAGACGGGCTCTTAAGACGTCTGGTTCTAGCTGTATTACCTACCTAAGTTAGGTGTTATCTGTGGGGTGAGACGGGCTATTAAGACGTCTGGTTCTAGCTGTATTACCTACCTAAGTTTGGTGTTATCTGGGGGTGAGACGCGCTCTTAAGACATCTGGTTCTAGCTGTATTACCTAAGTTAGGTGTTATCTGGGGGGTTGAGACGGGCTCTTAAGACGTCTAGTTCTAGCTGTATTACCTACCTAAGTTAGGTGTTATCTGGGGGGTGAGACGGGCTCTTAAGACGTCTGGTTCTAGCTGTATTACCTACCTAAGTTAGGTGTTATCTGGGGGTGAGACGGGCTCTTAAGACGTCTGGTTCTAGCTGTATTACCTACCTAAGTCAGGTGTTATCTGGGGGTGAGACGGGCTCTTAAGACGTCTGGTTCTAGCTGTATTACCTACCTAAGTTAGGTGTTATCTGGGGTGAGACGGGCTCTTAAGACGTCTGGATCTAGCTGTATTACCTACCTAAGTTAGGTGTTATCTGGGTGTGAGACGGGCTCTTAAGACGTCTGGTTCTAGCTGTATTACCTACCTAAGTTAGGTGTTATCTGGGGGTGAGACGGGCTCTTAAGACGTCTGGATCTAGCTGTATTACCTACCTAAGTTAGGTGTTATCTGGGTGTGAGACGGGCTCTTAAGACGTCTGGTTCTAGCTGTATTACCTACCTAAGTCAGGTGTTATCTGGGGGGTGAGACGGGCTCTTAAGACGTCTGGTTCTAGCTGTACTACCTATGTAAGTTAGGCTTTCATCTCCAACCTATCCACTAATTCCGTCCAAGCATCCTCTTGATTATCCTTAATTTCACAGTAGGGAACATCAAAGTTCCATAAAAACAAGCCGGTCTCTGAAGGCATATATTAGTTTTAAAACGCTTTCATTTGACCATTCCAATACAAAAAGATAGTTAGAAAATTAATAATTCAGTAATTTAAAAAAAACTTTACTACACCATAAGCATCTCAACCATATAATAATCACCGCTCATACTAAACTATGAAGAAATTTTTTTTTGTTTGATGTCACTCCTCCCCCCATCCCCCCCCGAGTGACATATGTATAAATAAGAAAGTTTTAAGTGTAAAGCGTGACTTGACAATGGTCAACCTTCACGAGTTTATTGCTTTTGTAAAAGAAAGGTAAAAATAGATATCTGGATTAATATTATGTTTTAATAATAATGACTTTGTATTTGAAAACGCGAGGAAAAAAGTGTTGATTTTTTATTTATTTTTTGTAATTTTCAAAGCAAAACTTTATTTTTGTTAAAATAAATAAAATCGCTCTCCATTAGAGTTTTTTTTTTCACATGGTGATATCAACAGTTGTTGAATATCTGTCATGAAAATAGCAACATTATATGAGAAACTATTAAAATTAAGAGAAAATGTTGTCATTAAATTTCAGGACACACTCAGCAATATATTCAACAACTGTTGATATCACCATGTGAAGAAAATTATACTCTCGTTTCTACTGGAGAAATATTTGATTTATTTTTACAAAAAAAAAAAATTCTATAAAATCTGCAAAAATAATTACCTTTTCTCGCGTCCCCTACAATCCTACCATAAGTTATGTTTAATTTATTTTTCATTTTAAAACACTCAAACTTGAGATTTTATCAATCAAACCATGTAATCATATGTACTTAAGTTAATTTAAGTACCTACATGTTAAAAGAGAAAAATATTATTTTATAATTAGCCAGGTTCATTATAAAATGACGACGCTTTGCAATAAGCTGAATTTTACAATTCTTCTACGGATTTTTTTTTAGCACCACGTCTTACTACCCGTTCGGGATATACTTATTTACTAATTAAGCTAATGATTTTAGGGATAATAAATGTTATATTTATATAAAGTATACCCACATTTTCGTAGAGAGAGAGAGAGAGAGAGAGAGTTGAAAACCGTTTAGAAAAAGCCCACCTTCAGTACACCCGACCGAGATTCGAACCTCGATCTCCCCTTCATCGGCAGTCTAATCCACTACGAGAGAAGCGCGTTCGACCTCACGGCCATCGAAAGCGGATCACTTCTAAGACGACATTTACATGGACGAATTGCCCTCTAGACATGAATAAGGGTGTCTCTGACCACTGAGCTAAGGGTTACCCGGTAACTCAAATTGGCCCCAAGACGTTAGTGCACCCTTGTTACCAAACAAGAAGGGAGTAAGGGTGAAGGGAGGGTGGGGGAGAAATGGAAGCTTCATCTCAGAACGAGGGAAGTAATCTCTCGGTAGTTTAAATGCAAATTAGGCGCTGGATGGGCAGGAGAAAGGGTGGGGGAAGGCTGTCACACCTTAAAAAAAGGGGGGGGGGGGAGGAAAGAGGAACTAGTTAGATGTTCCTTCAGTTGGACCACTCTCCTCTAACCCCACCCCCCGCTCTCTCCACAAACTCCCCGCGGTATCTTGTTCTCCCACGCCAAAATGAAGAAATGTAAATCACTTCGAACGGAAGTAAAAGTGTCTATCAGGGTTGCCAATATTTTTCATAATAATAAAAAAAAAAATCCTTGTGTGTATGTTTTTACAATCCAGGTTTCTCAAAAAAGAATAATCTCTCCCTTTTTTTTTTTTAATTTGTAATAAAAATTCTCAATATTAAATAAGCTTGAACCAAGCTTCAATATTTCGAATTCAAATAATGTCAGGTAGAGATTTCGTCCGTTTGAAAGATTCGTTTTGTCTTCGAAATTTCAAATCCAGATCACTAAGAGTATATAAAATTCAATTCAAAATTTGAATTTCAAAAGTCAAACATTTGAATTCATTAACTTTTTGGAACCCACTACGGTGGCCGTTTGGTCTAAGGCGCTACTCTCGAAGTAGACTAGACTGCTGATGACAGGGAGGTCAACGATCGAATCTCGGTCGGGTGTACTGAGAGTGGTTTTTATAAAATAGTTTACCACTTTTCCTCCACGCAAATGCAGGGTCACTTCATATATATATATATATAAAAACCTCCTATTCCCCAAAATCACTATCGTAATTAGTACATAAGCAGTTCCGAAAAAAAAAATATATATACTATAGGACTTTAAATGTGCTAAGATTTTTTAAATTTAATTCCAAAAATAATTAGTGCCTTAAATATTTTAATATTTTGTTAATTTTCTGTCTTCCAAGAATTCTTTATGGCGCCCACCAGTGCACAAATAACTAGAATTATATAAGAAGTAATATGCTATATGAAAATATGGGTCAACCTAAAATAGAGGTCAAAGGCATTAATGTGTCTAAGCGAACAAAAATTTTACATTTTAACTTTCATACATTTGAAATATGAAAAAATAAATCTGTTAATTCATACAGCAAAGAGAGGGTCACAACAGAACATTCTAAATAATTGAGGATTGTTTTAGTGGTTTCGAAACTTCAGAACTGACATTACCATAAGAAATACAGCAGTGTGAGGGTCACAACAGAACATTCTAAGATAATTGAGGATTGTTTTAGTGGTTTCGAAGCTTCAGAACTGACATTACCATAAGAAATACAGCTGTGTGAGGGTCACAACAGAACATTCTAAGATAATTGAGGATTGTTTTAGTGGTTTCGAAACTTCAGAACTGACATTACCATAAGAAATACAGCAGTGTGAGGGTCACAACAGAACATTCTAAGATAATTGAGGATTGTTTTAGTGGTTTCGAAGCTTCAGAACTGACATTACCATAAGAAATACAGCAGTGTGAGGGTCACAACAGAACATTATAAGATAGTTGAGGATTTTTTTAGTGGTTTCGAAGTTTCAGAACTGACATTACCATAAGAAATACAGCAGTGTGAGGGTCACAACAGAACATTCTAAGATAATTGAGGATTGTTTTAGTGGTTTCGAAGCTTCAGAACTGACATTACCATAAGAAATACAGCAGTGTGAGGGTCACAACAGAACATTCTAAGATAATTGAGGATTGTTTTAGTGGTTTCGAAGCTTCAGAACTGACATTACCATAAGAAATACAGCAGTGTGAGGGTCACAACAGAACATTCTAAGATAATTGAGGATTGTTTTAGTGGTTTCGAAGCTTCAGAACTGACATTACCATAAGAAATACAGCAGTGTGAGGGTCACAACAGAACATTCTAAGATAATTGAGGATTGTTTTAGTGGTTTCGAAGCTTCAGAACTGACATTACCATAAGAAATACAGCAGTGTGAGGGTCACAACAGAACATTCTAAGATAATTGAGGATTGTTTTAGTGGTTTCGAAGCTTCAGAACTGACATTACCATAAGAAATACAGCAGTGTGAGGGTCACAACAGAACATTCTAAGATAATTGAGGATTGTTTTAGTGGTTTCGAAGCTTCAGAACTGACATTACCATAAGAAATACAGCAGTGTGAGGGTCACAACAGAATATTCTAAGATATTTGAGGATTGTTTTAGTGGTTTTGAAGCTTCAGAACTGACATTACCATAGGAAATACAGCAGTGTGAGGGTCACAACAGAACATTCTAAGATAGTTGAGGATTTTTTTAGTGGTTTCGAAGTTTCAGAACTGACATTACCATAAGAAATACAGCAGTGTGAGGGTCACAACCGAATATTCTAAGATATTTGAGGATTGTTTTAGTGGTTTTGAAGCTTCAGAACTGACATTACCGTAAGAAATACAGCATTGTGAGGGTCACAGGAGCGTGGATTGGATCTTTGGGAATAGAATAACGTCATTTAATAAGAGGGGTCAAAACATATTGTATTTCGATTAGTATTTTCCTCCTCCCCTGTTTGTTTTCCTACTGCCGGACAGCTCCTTGAGGAATGTTTTTAATTCACTTGGTCTCTGGAACGTTTATGAATTTTTCTGATCGAGTGTTCAACTGCCTTGACGCTCTCGATTCAAGACCGGGAATGTATGTGTCATGTAACCGTTGATTAACCGTTATTTTTATAACCTCACAATATCCCAACTGGTTATTTGCGATACGTGCTAATCCCTAACAATGGCGCCCAGCATGCACCCTGCTATAACAGATAACTATCGCCAGCTACAACGAAGCAAGCTCGACCTAAAAAAAAAAAAACGGTATTCATCCATCACTTAAACCCATCTGAATGATTAATCGTTCTGTTGCGCGGAATCGTCGATGCGAAAGCGTAGATTTGATCGCCAGCGCATCCAAGCGGTGAAACGATTGAACTAAGGATCAAATGATTGTTCTATGTAGATCAGCGGATATCAAACTGGGGTACGCGGGCACCTTTCAAGGGAGGATTGGCAAAATAACAAGATACTCAGTGGCGGATCGTAGCTAAAATTAATGAGGGTGCTGCTCCAGAAAAATGTTTAGCCTTTGTTTTAAAATCGTGTAAAAGGAAAAAAAAAACTTGTGAATGTGTGGAATGCCAGGCCTCCACCATGGTTCGGATCCCACGTCCATTTCATCTCACAATCACCCTAACATTACACATTAGCGTAAGTGCTTATAACCCGAACGGTTAGTAAGACGCGGTGATGATAATAATAGTAGTAATTTAAGGTTAGGTTATCCTACCATCTTATCCTCGGTTTTATCCTGTCTGGAGGTTTTTTCGTTCTTAGTCCTTGTAACCTCAGTACTTCAATATTATAATACACCCCTTTTCGATTCAATTCTCTGAAATATGTAAGAGGAAAGTTATGTTTAGAATGTGTCGTCTGTGGAGGTTGTTGGAGGGAAGTATCCACCGGCACATGTGACGACAAGTATCCCTCTCATGTTATCATCGCCTTACCAGGAATGTCATCACCTTGTCCTCTCTTGACGTCCCTCAACTCTACCCCCCTACCTCCACCCATTTATACACCCCTTTGCACCCTTGGCGCCAGTAGCACATGTTTGCCCTCTGCTCCAAGTTGGGTTGAGGGGGAGGGGGGATTGAAATTGCATGCAGACCGCCTTCTCTACCCTGTATCTAGGAGTATAGTCTTCGCCAACAGACTGTAGTCCTCCAAACCGGTGTTTCTGTTGGTTCTAGAAACGTAGAATCATCAAATGAACGCTATGCGCACTGAAGGGCCACCGGAGCCCTGGGGGTTATTGGTAGGGGGGTTGAAAGTGATATCTAGCTAACGCCATTTTATGACTAAAAATACAAGACAAATATTAATTTAATTTCAGTCGAACCTTCATATATCGAAGTAAATGGTTCCATAAAAAATTTATATATATAGAAACTTCGAGGTATAAAAAAATATTTTTTATAATTGTTATTGTGTAGTATATTATTATTATTATTATTATTATTATTATTATTATTATCACCAAGTCTTACTAACCGTTCGGGTTATAAGCACTGTAGTCTATTGTATTTAGAAATATTTCCTAATCATTATAAGGGAATATGAATCACATTATGTACAAGTTTATAAAGATGACTACAAAGAGACAAGATTTTTTTTTTTTTACATCTTCAAGAACATTTTAGGCTAATTGAAGGGATTAGGGTAAATTCCGCCCGGGAAAATTGCGTCCTCCTATCAATCATCACACCATCAGGTGGGAAAATTGCGGGTGACCTGGCGGTCTAGGTGTAAAATGTCAGTCTTCTGTGTTGGGGGTCCGGGGGTTTAATCCTCGGTCCCGACACAGATTGATCTGATTACCAAACCCCTTCCTTCACCTCTGACAAGACGTGTATTAATCACAACTTGTGAATGTGGGGAATGCCGGGCCTACACCGTGGTTCGGATCCCATATTAAACTGTAGGATATCGAGATATCGAAGACTCGAGTTTGACATCACTAATATATATAAGGGAGTCTATTCAGTTTATTTCGCTCCTTTTATCTCGATATTCTATATTTGAAACGAAACGACAGCGAAGAGCCTTTGTAAATGTTTACAAAGGAGGCCCTTTGCCAGATATAAAGGTCAAAGGTCATATGGACCACTTCAATAATCAATTCTAAACACAATAGGTGCGAAGATAAAAAAAAAAGCGTTACAATGGCTTCACACGTTCGATGAAAAATAAGCGCAGAACATAAAAGTCGTCACGTGACGAGCTCTAAGCCAATCGCAAGATTCGCGCCTCGTTGGCGCGAGCTGTTCCATTAAAGATCCACTCATCTCTACTTCGTCCACTCAGTGCGCATGCGCTGTAGAGCTAGAAGCGAGCAGACAGCTTTTTGGTTGTTGTGAGATTAATAGAAAGTGTATGTATAGACGAAATTTATGTTTATCAACAAGAAAATAAAAATATATTGGTGATTAATCAACATTTAAGTTTGAGTTTAAGTGCATCATGGTTCAACATACAGCGTGTGAATTGCTGTAACACTCAGACGACTTCTGCTCTCTATTTTTAGTGGGTCTAGGGGGTAAGGTGTAAGACTTCTGTACTGAGAGGGTCCGGGTTCAATCCTCAGTACCGGCACAGATTTATCTGATTACCAAACCCTTCCTTCACCTCTGACAAGACATCTTGTGAATGTGGGGAATGCCAGACTTCCACCGTGGTTCGGATCACACGTTAAGCTGTAGGTCCTCCATTTCATCTCACAATCACCCTACCATTACACATTAGCGTAAGTGCGTATAACCCGAACGGGTAGTAATACGCGGTGCTAATAAGGTAATAATAATTTCCCATGAATGTGCGAATCAAGCTTTAGGTTAAGAGGAAGCAAGCGGACATCTTTTATAACGGACAGTAATTAACTTAACCCCAAAGACAGGTTTCCATTCATATCCAAATAATTATTTACTATGACAGCAACACCTTTATGAATGTCTTTCTTTTATTTATTTTTTGACGTAATAGCCGTACGATGGCAATTCAAATCCATTCATTCACTTTGTGTTTTTTTATTAATATTTGTTTTCATGAATAATGCAGTATTTTTTTTTTGTTATTGGAAAAAAAAATTTAAAATAATATGACGTCAATCGAAAGGATATACCATTTCATGCTAAATATTTTGTGTCGAAACAATTTACGGCAGCTTCGATGTCAATCATGATAGGAATAAAAATTAAGATTGATTTATTCGTTATGAATATAAACCATTAATTTGAATGGTTTCACTAAAAACATGTGCAGAAAAACGGGTAAATGTGCCACTAATTATTTATATATCGACCCGGTCTATAGGAAAATAAATTGAAGGCAATAAATAACATAAATATATTTTAAGGAGGTAAATTAAATAAATATAATTAAAAAAGTTAAGTGGATTTAATTTAATTTAAAATGTTATATTAAATTATATATATCTAACTAAACGCATTAAATCAAATACACATAATTTAAGGAGTTCAATTAAATAAATTTAAGTGAATGGATTAAAATAAATAAATACATAGTAATTTACGCATTTGGTAAATATGATTGAGGAGTTAAATTTAATTCGTATTATAGAACATGTTTAGTGTTTATATTAATAGAAGATGATTAATTTTTTATATAATATATGAGTTAAGCTATAATAGTCTTTATTGAAATATATAAGGGAAAAAAGGAATGGAAAAAATCTTAAATAGCTGAAAAACAATATGTTTCGGACATTTTTTACTCCCCCCCCCCCTCCCCATCACATCCCCTGCCCCCAAAAGGAGCACATATATCACGGCTAGGAAGATGATATTGTCGTTACTCACTTTTACTATCCTTGTCCTCTGTGCGTGCATCCACCAGATGGCAGAGCTGGCTGGCAATCAGGAAAACAAACGATCGCCTGAAATCAAACATCACATTAGAGTTCATTGTATTTAGAAATATATTGTACACATACTACAGTCCAATCCTCATAGGAAGAACCTTATCTGACAGCTAGTAAAGTTACTACAGTCCAATGCTCATAGGAAGAACCTTATCTGACAGCTAGAACAGTTACTACAGTCCAATATCCATAGGAAGAACCTTATCGACAGCTAGAAAGTTACTACAGTTCAATGTTCATAGGAAGAACCTTATCTGACGGCTAGAAAAGTTACTACAATCCAATGTTCATAGGAAGAACCTTATCTGACAGCTAGAACAGTTACTACAGTCCAATGTTCATAGGAAGGACCTTATCTGACAGCTAGAAAGGTTACTACAGTCCAATGTTCATAGGAAGAACCTTATCTGACAGCTAGAACAGTTACTACAGTCCAATGTTTATAGGAAGAACCTTATCTGACAGCTAGAAAAGTTACTACAGTCCAATGTTCATAGGAAGAACTTATCTGACAGCTAGAACAGTTACTACAGTCCAATGTTTATAGGAAGAACCTTATCTGACGCTATAACAGTTACTACAGTCCAATGTTCATAGGAATAACTTATCTGACAGATAGAAAAGTTACTACAGTCCAATGTTCATAGGAAGAACCTTATCTGACAGCTAGAACAGTTACTACAGTCCAATGTTTATAGGAAGAACCTTATCTGACAGCTAGAAAAGTTACTACAGTCCAATGTTCATAGGAAGAACCTTATCTGACAGCTTGAACAGTTACTACAGTCCAATGTTTATAGGAAGAACCTTATCTGACAGCTATAACAGTTACTACAGTCCAATGTTCATAGAATAACCTTATCTGACAGATAGAAAGTTACTACAGTCCAATGTTCATAGGAAGAACCTTATCTGACAGCTAGAACATTACTACAGTCCAATGTTTATAGGAAGGACCTTATCTGACAGCTAGAAAAGTTACTACAGTCCAATGTTCATAGGAATAACCTTATCTGACAGATAGAAAAGTTACTACAGTCCAATGTTCATAGGAAGAACCTTATCTGACAGCTAGAACAGTTACTACAGTCCAATGTTTATAGAAGAACCTTATCTGACAGCTAGAAAAGTTACTACAGTCCAATGTTCATAGGAAGAACCTTATCTGACAGCTAGAACAGTTACTACAGTCCAATGTTTATAGGAAGAACCTTAAATGATAGCTAGAAAAGTCACTACAGTTAATTTTATCAAACGTGTCTGATGTATAATTATCACATGACCTGACGTATGGATATGTGAAAGAAGATCTAGTAGCTTTTCTAGCCGTAAGATAAGTTTCTTTCTACGAAAATTGTACTGGATAATCAATGAACTATTGTAGAAATCAATGAAAGAAAAAAAAAGATGGGGAAAAAACTCGTATAGAGTGTTGGGATTCAAAGCCCTCAACCAATGGTCGAAAGAACAGACACCTCTTTTTCCCACTCTCCTTTCCAAGCTGTACGGGACACACAGACAGGAATATTTTTCTACGACGAGAAAACACACAAAAAAAAAAAAAAAAAAATTCACCCCCCGACAATTCCACCGAAACCTGCCTGCCAACCAATTAACCAAAACCATCAACCGTAACTTTTCCCTACTCCCTCAACAACCATCCACCCCAACCATCCCCGGACCACCGCTCGTTGGAATGTCTGAAAAACCGCAAAAACCCATGGGATAGTTTAATCGAGCTGAAATAAAACAAAATAAAAATATATGTGTGTAAAGAGGGAGATAGAGTAAGAGAAGAGAATAAGAGATGGTTCTAAAGTTGAACAGGAACATTGAAGGTCTAGTTGTCTATATACCTCACGGAAATATGGGTCATGAGTAGAGATAGGGTAAATTCGCTTTTGCGAAAAAAGCGAAAAACAATAAAAGGGTCGAAAATAAGGTATTTAAAAGTTTTCTTTGCGTTTCATGGCATTTGAAAGTGTTTAAAGTGATTTTTATTTCGCGAATTAACGCGAAAAATGTGATTTTGAGAGTATTTTAGCTAAATTATCTATTTAGCGAAATAGAGGCGAATTTCCTGAAAATGTTGTGCATTTAAATAAAATGCAGAGAATTTCTATAAAACGATGTGTTTCAGAGGAGATAAGTGATTAAAAAATCATTGAGTTTCACTCGTCTGTGTGCTTCAGCTCGGGTTTTACTTGCATCCTGTGCCTTCCAAAGACCATCCGGCTAATCGACACATTCAGTTAGTCTTTACTTAGCAACCAGCCACCCCCCCCCCCCCTTCCGCCAATCCTTATGAAAGCCCAACCTTTGTCTTGACGCGACAGTACTTTCTCTGGAAAGACATTTTTACCTATTTTGCTATAAAATGCTAAATTATGCCACAAAACGCTAAATTTCCAATAATTAATGCTAAAAAAAACTTAAATTAATGCTATTTTACCTTATATCTAGTCATGAGGAAATGTTGAAGGAAGAAAAGTGGGAAGTTACTGTGGATTTACAAGTTCACCCGAAAAACAAGGGAAGAACAGAAATGTTGTCACGTGACTAGCTCTAAGACAATCACAAGATTTCAAACATTATCGGCGTTGTTCCGCTTTCTTTTCTTGGACGATTATAATATTTTTCCCCACTCATCAAAAATCTGCGATAGTTTTTTTTTTATATATAAGGTTTACTATTATATTTAATTATTTTCATTTGTTTTTGTAGCACCGCATTTTACTACACGTTCAGGTTATACGCTTATGTACTAACTAAGCTTTGCGTAAGGAGAAAAAGTGGAGAGCAATCCGGGGGGGGGGGGGGGCGGGGGGGGGGGAATCTCGGTAAACCAAACCAGGATTCGAACCTCGATCTCTGCAGTCCATTCTATTGCGAGAGTTGCGCCTAACTCTTAAGACCACGTAACCAAAGAAGCGGGTAAAGAGAGAAAAATATTATTAAAACTCATTGGTTGGTCGAATACCCTTTGAAATTTCTCGCAAACATTTGTCTAGTGGTTTATTTATAAAGGTATCTTTGTTCACGGAATAGAAATAACAAACAATAAATTTATCTGATTGCCAAACCCTTCCTTAACCTCTGACAAGACATCTTGTGAATGTGGGGAATGCCAGGCCTCCTACCGTGGTTCGGATTTCACGTTAAACTGTAGTCCTTCATTTCATCTCACAATCACCCTACCATTTACACATTAGCGTAAGTGCGTATAACCCGATTGGGTAGTAAGACGCGGTGCTAATAATAATATAATAATAATAATAATAATAAACAAAGCAATAAAACTACGTAACTCATGGTCGCTATAATCCCAGTCTTTAGAAGGAGGGGTTTGGTTTATGGAGAAACAGGGTTGAAAGGGTAAAGGGGGGACTGGTGGCTGGCTACACAACCAGTGTTACTATTTCATTCTACTCCTCTTTACAACGTTCCATATTTAATTCTAGGTCACAAGACAAATAATATACCCAGACACTCGACTTACAGGTTAAAATGGTTGCGTTCCTTTTGGAAGCTTGAGTCCTTCACCACTAGGATCACTTCATTCAGTACTCACATCAGCGAGACTAGCGAATCCCAGTGTTCAAGGAGTAAAGCTAAATAAAAAAAGGAGCGCAGTGAAAACCCCGTAAGGTTGAGACTCTAGTTTATTTCTTGCTGTGGCCGTGGTCTTCCCACACGAGCGATAAATGTCTTGCTAAAGGCCGTTTTACACGTAACAGTCTGCACCGCTGTTTTCTGACATTGTTTTACAGCGCTGTAAGATTATTGTGTAATATAAATAAATGAACATGCGCGTATCAGAAAGATGGTATCGCGAACATCAAACGAGTTTAGTAATTCCTGATCACACGACTGCTTTCTGCGCTAATTTCTTGAATTTTGTAGCGCGCATGCGCAAACACGAGACAAACAAAGGTACCAGTGGATCGCCATCTTTTGTTCACAGGCGTGTGTTTATATTTTCTAGTGTGTGGTCTAGTATCTTGTGACCGAGTCACAACATGGAAAGAAAAAGATTGCATGGACTCACCAACTCTGCCTCCATTTGGCTGTTCTACGAGGACACACACAAACACATCGTCTCACCACCCAGATTGTTTTCAACTGAGACGAGTAACCGTCAGCAAAGCCACGCCTCCAGCCTGCCCCACCCCAAGAAAGAATAAATAAAAGACGATCTACATGCGTGGACCCGTGCGCGCCTAGTGACAGTGCTCTGAAGTTAACGGCCGGTCGAGCGACGCGAGATTTGAAATTTCGTCCTGAACATCTGAGAATCTTCCCGAACAGTGCACTCCCCTTCCCCCTTTCTCCTACCTTGCTTCCCGCGCTCTGAGACCACGTGACGCTACCTTGGTTGTATATAATGGCAGGACTCTAGTGCCATGACACACATTTCTCCGCATTCTCTAGGTGAGGCACTTGGTGTCAATTTTAGATTTAATTTACTTGTATCAAAATTCTGTTTTGAGTAACGATGAATTCTAAATTACGTTTTGGTCGATATTTATTTACAATTTAACTTTATTTATTATATATTGGAACTGCGACTTTTTGTAGAGCTCATGGCAGCGCAGTTTGAATTTAGGGATATTATTATTCAGATTGACGTATCTAATCCGCTTCACGGATTGTTTTGGGTCTATTTACTCCGCCATGTTTGATGTGCGGGATGTTTGGTTATATCGTACCTTTTGAGTATTTGGGTAAAATCATATTGAACGATCAATGTTACTGTCATTATTGGGGGGTTGAATTTCCATTGATCCAAACTTTGTTGGTTAAACCTGGGGTCGCGAACCCACGCTCTTAGTGTATTAGTATTGTTAATTGCAAGGTTATTCATTTTTAAGGATGCATCTATATAATGGATCTTGGTTTCATTTCTTGAGCTTTAGAATAGCTGTGATGATAACCTTTTTTGGGGACTCTCTTTTTCATAAGTTATTGGGGAGTCACCGATGGCGAATTGTCTATGTCTAATGTTTATTGTTAGTGTGCGGGCTATTGTTCCTATATTCATTCTTTATCATTATACTTTACGAATTTGTATGGAGGTCAATTTAAATATTTGTTTATGCTGTGGGTACCTACGGCGGCCATCTTATTGCTTGGGGTCGTGCCCCATATCTTTGTTTGTATATGAGTTGTAATGGCCTTATTTTACCTACGCCTAACTCCGGGCTTGTCCCACTCTTTTCTCATCGAGTATTGTTTATATTGAAAATAAATAAACTCTCTTGTGACCAACCTGACCTTTATTTGGTATATAAATAAAAGGGGGGGTTACAATCTCAGTACTTCATGACAAATGTAACAAACTACAGCAAACAGTTTTTGACTAAATTGATTTATTGAATTGTACCAAACAATGCCATGTTTGTGGAGAATTAAAAAGGTGATAAATACATTGGTCGTTTTGAGTAAAGAGAAGGCTTTGCAAGAAATGGTAGCATAAGTTCATGGAGGTGGACAAAGACACAATAAAATAGATCAGTAACCAAGAAAATGAACTCATTACAAGCCTCCTGGAGCAAAGAAAAAGAAAAAAAACCTTTCTTTCCATTGAGCAGCGAGATGATAATTTGTCAGAAGGCAGAGCGTGTGTGTGATATGTATCGCTCAGATTTGTCGGTTCGCAGCGCTGCAACCTGATGCGCGTAATACGGGCCTTGGATATGATGTAGCACTATGCAACGGGCTTTTATGGAACTATTTGTCTAATCTTGCAAGCGGCAGGGTCTTAAGGATTTACTGATTTGGAGCCCACGATTTACCAATAGTAGTCCTTGATACATACAACTCTAGTGTGATTAATAATTCATAGGGTGACCTGGCGGTCTAGAGGGTAAGTTGTCAGACTTCTGTGCTGGGGGGTCCGGGGTTCAATCCTCAGTCCCGGCACAGATTTATCTGATTGCCAAACCCCTTCTTTCACATTTGACAAGACGTGTATTAATCACATCTTGTGAATGTGGGGAATGCCAGGCCTCCACCGTGGTTCGGATCCTACGCTAAACTGTAGGTCCTCAATTTCATCTCACAATCACTCTACCATTACACATTAGCGTAAGTGCGTAAACCTCGAACGGGTAATAAGACGCGGTGCTAATAATAATAATAATAATAATAATAATTCATAGGCAAAAAAAAAATATAGTAAGTCATGATTTTATAAATCTTTTAACGCTATTATTTTCTTAGAATTGGAGATAAAACAATTTAATCATCCGTGAAGTAAAATGATCAATAAGGTTTAGTGTAATTTGGTTCGATTCCAGTGAGTATCTAATAATATTATTACTTTTGTACAACCGCTTAACGCATCTGGAGGCGTAATGCTAGGTGTATTTTTATATGAGAAAAAAAAAATGCGCAGGATGTTAAAGGTGCACTTTCCAAATACACCTATTATATCCGCACACAACTTATAAACTAACTTAACCTATAACAGCACTAAACACTCAAGATGTAGCAAATATATACAGTATTTACATGTATTTTTTTTTCAATCCCGATGTATGTGGACGCATTATTGTCAACGTCAAAATTATTTACTGCCAATTATTTCACTTTTTTCTAAATAAATATTATTATTATTATTAGCACCACGTCTTACTACCCGTTCGGGTTATACGCACTTACGCTAATGTGTAATGGTAGGGTGATTGTGAGATGAAATGGAGGACCTACAGTTTAACGTGGAATCCGAACCACGGTGGAGGCCTGGCATTCCCCACATTCACAAGATGTCTTGTCAGAGGTGAAGGAAGGGTTTGGTAATCAGATAAATCTGTGTCGGGACCAAGGATTGAACCCCGGACCCTCCAGCACAGAAGTCTGACACCGTACCCCTAGACCGCCAGGTCACCTCTAAATAAATAAAATAAATCACATTTAATTAATTTTAGAGACCCACAATAAATGTGTTCTCAGTCGGGATTTTTCTAATTTTACCCAAGGAATAGCATATTTACACTAATGAGGTATGGATGAAAAATGAGTAAATGTAACAGCATTTTCACTGGAAAGCAAAGGGAGAAATCACTTAGATTTAAAAAAAAAAAGTCAATACACCCAACCGAGATTCGAACCTCGATCTCAAACCAACAAAACAGATCAGACGAGTTCAACGCTCTAACCCACGTAGCCCACAGATACGATGGCCGTATGGTCTAAGGCATTACTCTCTCGATACATTAGACTAGCAATGACGGGGAGATCGAGGTTAGAATCTCGGTAGAGTATTCTAAGGGTGATCCCCCCCCCCCCCCCCAAAGATGATTTTCAATTCTTCAACCACGCAAAATAACCTTTCTAACCCCTAAAACCATTAACGTAAGTGCGTTTAATCCGAACGGGTAGTAAGACGCGGTGATAAAAAAAAAAGATACTGGGTGAACCTGGCTTAAGCGCGGCTTCCTCCATATTATTATTATTATTATTATTATTATTATTATTTTTAGCACCGCGTCTTACTACCCGTTCGGGTTATACGCACTTACGCTAATGTGTAATGGTAGGGTGGTTGCGAGATGAAATGAAGGACCTACAGTTTAACGCGGGATCCGAACCACGGTGGAGGCCTGGCATTCCCCAAATTCACAAGTTGTGATTAATACACGTCTTGTCAGAGGTGAAGGAAGGGTTTGTAAATCAGATAAATCTGTGCCGGGACCAAGGATTGAACCCCGGACCCCCAGCACAGAAGTCCGACGCCTTACCCCTAGACCACCAGGTCACCTTCCTCCACATCGTTAGACTATATATTCCCTCCTGGAAAAATTTCCCACAGAAGTGAAGTGAACCGTGTAATGAGGGCAGTGCCCGTTCGTTGGAGCGGTACACGGTCTTTGGGAGGGTAGGGTTGTGAGAGGTGGGGAGGGGGTAGAGAAGGGAGAGGAGAGTCCCCAAGAAGGGATGCTAACGAGTAACGACAAACTCACGTAAACCCCTTCCCTCTCGCTTTCCACATGAGGTATGACTCGGATTACCTGGTTCGTTTCCTCTACCTCACAACCCCTTTTTTTCCCGAGGTAATTCCCGTTACAAGCTAACTAATAAGACCTTCTACATCCCTTTACCACGCACCCCCACAAAGTAATTAAACAAGCCTACGTAACATAACCTAATTTGGTTTTCAAGAACCGGCCAAGGTGATCTTGGGGTAACGTGCTCACCTCAGTAGCCGAGGTTCGTGGTTTCAAACCCAGCTGAGGTCAATGGATTTTTCTTGAGCTATATAAATTTAGTAGCACAACTTCCTTCGGGGTGTGAGGTAGGAGGGAGAAGTAAAGCCATTGGTCCCATGTCAATTGTGGCGTGTAAAATAACCCTGGAACGTATAGGAAAATACCTCTCCCAGCAAAATTGGTAGTACCTTTCACTCTCGCTCATAGGAATTCTCGTGTTCTGATATAAATCAGACACTTCATTGAGTGCACGTTAAATATCTCAAATAAATTAAAAGTAAAATAAGATATTACTTTGATAACAACAAAAAAAAGCCTCTTTTAATGGTCTAACGTGCTACTCTCACAATATACTAGACTGCCAATGACGGGGATCGAGGTTCGAGTCTCGGTCGGGTGTACGGAGATATTTTTTTTTTTACAAAATGGTCTTCCACTCTCCCTCCACGCAAATGCGGGTAAACTTCCTTTAAATATAACATTCCTTATCCCTAAAACAAAAGCGTAATTAGTAGGGTCTAGTGTCAGACTTCTGTGCTGGGGGGTCCAAGGTTCAATCCTCGGTCCCGGCACAGATTTATCTGATTGCCAAACCCTTCCTTCACCTCTGACAAGACATCTTGTGAATGTGAGGAATGCCAGGCCTCCACCGTGGTTCGGATCCCACGTTAAACTGTAGGTCCTCCATTTCATCTCACTATTACCCTACCGTTACACATTAGCTTAAGTGCGTATAATCCGAACGGGTAGTAAGACGCGGTGATAATAGTAATAATAATAATAATAATGTCTACATATATGTATAACCCGAACGGGTAGTAAGACAGGGTGCTTTTTTTAAAAAAACTAATGAATGTAAACATTAATATGTGTCATATTCGTTCACATTGAAATCATTTTAAGATTTAAAAAAATATTAATTCGATTAGAAAACAAAACAAGGCCTTCTCTCATTTTTTTTAAAAAAACTTACTATAAAAAAATCTCTAGTTCTAGGATTGTAAATCAAATAAAAACCCTCATAACAAAATCCATTTGTGGTTCTAGATTGTTTTCAATTTGCTTCCCAGCGAAAGGCACAGAGATGACACACTTTGGAGGGGGGAAGGGGGGGGAATATAGCGAGAGATTTTTTCCGCACAAGAGCAGCCGGATCTATATTATCACCAAAATCCATTATCCTCGACATCGTTCGTCGAAATAGGGGTGGGTGTGAGAATAAAGAGAGGGAGGGTAGGACGGAAATGAAAGCGATGATGAAGAATAAAGTAATAGATGAGGTAGCGGGGAAGGAGGGGGGAATTAAACACTGGGCGTCCCTAATTAAGTCCACGCGACTTCCGGTTTTAACTTTGAAATATCTCTTTTTGCCCAGTAATAGATTTTATACTATGTGAAAAATGAGTTCGTTTCAACAGCCATGGTAGCAGAGATATTACCAATCATATGTTGCGTTTAGGTTAAATATTGACAAAACCTTTAACAAACAGTGCACGAGTTTGTTGTTTTTTGTAATAAACACAAAACTATTTTCTATGACCCTATACATATATAGACCTGTAAAAATAGTTTTAAGGTTGACATCTCTGAAAAGACCACATATTTCTGTTGATCACTAAGAGCCAAATGTCAGGGAAACAAAAAGTAACTGTTATAGGAGCGTAGAATGGATCTTTGTGAATAGAATGACGTCATTTAATAGGGGTGTCCCAACACATTGTATTGTCATTTGTATTTTCTTCCTCCCCTGTTTGCTCTCCTACTGCCGGCCAGCTCCATCCAGGAACGTTATAAACCTACTTGGTCTCTGGGTGTCTAAGAATTTCTGATCGACTATTTTAGCGTCTTAAGGCCCTTGGCCTTGTCGAGTGTAAGTCTAAAACCTATTTTGTTGGATGGAAGGCAGTAGGGTGAAAGGCGTGGCTTCACACAGTATTCTTCCGCGACAACAAGAACAGATGGATCGCGGAAACCGCAGATGGCGTTAGCTACTGGACAGGCCTTGCGGAGAAATAATACATTTGGAAATGTAAGTTTTCTCGAGAACGAGTGAAATTTTTATGTTAATATTTTTAACACCCCTTCTGAGATAATTTATCCATGTTTATTAGGTGTTACATTTACTATTTTTGTTAGGAAGCCGGCAGTTTTCTATTGAAAAATGTCAATTTTATCGATATTTGATCCCTGTTCAATTCTAGAGTAGGTGTGTGTATATAAAAAGTAAAGCTTAATCAACAAACTTCTATTCTTGAACAAACCGTTTCCGAAAAGAAAATTTCAAAACAATAAAAAAATCTTGAAGATAACCGTTTGTTTCCATGGTTCTGCATTTCCACGCCTAATGAAAAGGGCCAATCGCCTTAAGGTGGTATGGTAGGGATTGCGTGATAAGGGCAGTATCTTTGTAGTTTTATGGCAAATACAGGAACATAAATCAAATAAATCTCCAGTAGAAACCAAGAGCTTAATTTTCTTCACACGGTGATAACAGTTGTTGAATATCTGTAAAGGGTGTCCTGGAATTTAATAACAACTTATTTTATTTATTTTGCAGAAATAAATTGTTTACTGTGAAAACAGCAAAAACACATGACCCTTCCTTATAGAAACTGTTCCCACATTTGCATTGAGAGAGAGAGAGGAAAACGATTTAAGGAAAAACCACTCTCAGTACATCCGACCAGGGTTCGAACCCCGACATTCCTGTTATCGGCAGCATAGCCTAACGCAAGAGTTACGCCTTAAACCATACTGCCAACGAAGCAGGTTGTAGATATAGTTGATTCGCGAAAGAAAAGAAAAAAAAAACAGGCTCGAAAGTGTCACACGATAACCTAGAAAAGGAAATTCAATTTTCTTCAAAAGTCTCTTAAATCTTCTTACAAGAAGATTGGAAAAAGTTTTTTTTCCCACGCACGCACGCATGAATGTGACGTATTAAAGAGCTGTGACGAACATAGGTGGGGTGGGCCTGGAAACTGATTTAATGAATAGATAAATCTACGACTAATATCTCACATCTTTCCATGCCTCAAAAAAATTATCCTCAGATGTAAGTATAGGATTACTATTACTATTTTTTTGTACAAGTCTTTGGTTTTGTATATTTTCTAATGCAGTGTAATAACCCTGCCTTAGATTGGGATGTTTGTTTAAAACTAACATAACAATGTTGAAACGAAGCGAGTGAAAGAACTGGTCTAGATTACTTATTGCGATGGATTAGTAAACATTAGGAAAGAACGCTGACAACGCATAACAACTTATCCCCGTTGTGCTCAGCATTCGGGGCCGATTTGCAGTATAAAGGGTTCTGTTTAAGAATTATCGAGGCTGACACAATAATATCTATTCAAAGGGGGGAGGGGGGGTCACTCTGCCCACTTTCGGGGCCATGGGGATTATAGAATTGGGTACTTGTGCTAGAGGGCTACCTTCATGCCCAGGGTACCGGGTTCGAATCTGTAAGGGGTGTCAGTTAAGCCAGTAGTTAGGCATTACTTTCCAAGCCACTTCTCTCACGAGCTCCTCTTTTCGTAACATCATTTTAACATAACATTTTTTGAAGCAATTCGTAGTGCTATTAATAAAACCCTAAAAACCAAAACCTTCCGTATAAATTCGAACCCAACCATCTATCTTGCCACAGTCATTACCCTTTTCCGCAAGCTATTCTGACAGATTAGGCCCAAAGGAAATGGGGTGGTCACAATACAATACTACTCGTTTCAGTGGCCGAATGGTCTATGGCGTCACTCTCATGTTGAACTGGCTTGCTGATAATTGGAATATCGATTCTACTTAGGGTAGTTTTCTTAAATGGTTTCTCATTCCCCTTCCACGCAAATTCAGGTATATTAACTCTAAAAAGTGTCCTTCCACATTAGAATAATTATCATAAATTCGTATAGTCTGAACAGATATTAGAACGCGGTGATAAAAAAACAAACATTTATATTGGGTTTTTTACTAGATGATTTTAAATATACAACTCAGGAAACCAAGGATCTATTGCTGATTGCACCGACAAATATTGTTAATATATGTTTACGGGTTTATCATTTTGAGGTAGGTCTAGTTGTGTAGTATTAGACGTACTGCCCTAGGTTAAGTTAGTTTGTAAGTCCTGCTATTAAATTAGGAGCTAGGTCTAAGTATGTATTATTATTATTATTATTATTACTATTATTAGCACCGCGTCTTACTACCCGTTCGGGTTATACGCACTTACGCTAATGTGTAATGGTAGGGTGATTGTGAGATGAAATGTAGGACCTACAGTTTAACGTGGGATCCGAACCACGGTGGAGGCCTGGCATTCCACACATTCACAAGTTGTGATTAATACACGTCTTGTCAGAGGTGAAGGAAGGGTTTGGTAATCAGATAAATCTGTGCCGGGACCGAGGATTGAACCCCGGCCTCCAGCACAGAAGT
>JBCFYV010011135.1:26952392-26989160 GCA_039000515.1 Timema cristinae
CATTACAAGCCTCCTGGAGCAAAGAAAAAAAAAAAAACCTTTCTTTCCATTGAGCTGCGAGATGATAATTTGTCAGAAGGCAGAGCGTGTGTGTGATATGTATCGCTCAGATGTCGGTTCGCAGCGCTGCAACCTGATGCGCGTAATACGGGCCTTGGATATGATGTAGCACTATGCAACGGGCTTTTATGGAACTATTTGTCTAATCTTGCAAGCGGCAGGGTCTTAAGGATTTACTGATTTGGAGCCCACGATTTACCAATAGTAGTCCTTGATACATACAACTCTAGTGTGATTAATAATTCATAGGGTGACCTGGCGGTCTAGGGGTAAGTTGTCAGACTTCTGTGCTGTGGAGTCCGGGGTTCAATCCTCAGTCCCGGCACAGATTTATCTGAGTGCCAAACCCCTTCCTTCACATTTGACAAGACGTGTATTAATCACAACTTGTGAATGTGAGGAATGACAGGCCTCCACCGTGGTTCGGATCCTACGCTAAACTGTAGGTCCTCAATTTCATCTCACAATCATTCTACCATTACACATTAGCGTAAGTGCGTAAACCTCGAACGGGTAATAAGACGCGGTGCTCATAGTAATAAAAATAATAATAATTCATAGGCAAAAAAAAATATTATAGTAAGTCATGATTTTATAAATCTTTTAACGCTATTATTTTCTTAGAATTAGAGATAAAACAATTTAATCATCCGTGAAGCAAAATGATCAATAAGGTTTAGTGTAATTTGGTTCGATTCCAGTGAGTATCTAATAATATTATTACTTTTGTACAAATGCTTAACGCATCTGGAGGCGTAATGCTAGGTGTATTTTTATATGAGAAAAAAAAAAATGCGCAGGATGTTAAAGGTGCACTTTCCAAATACACCTATTATATCCGCACACAACTTATAAACTAACTTAACCTATAACAGCACTAAACACTCAAGATGTAGCAAATATATACAGTATTTTTTTTTCAATCCCGATAATTGTGGACGCATTATTGTCATCGTCAGAATTATTTACTGCCAATTATTTCACGTTTTTCTAAATAAATAAAATAAATCACATTTAATTAATTTTAGAGACCCACAATAAATGTGTTCTCAGTCCGGATTTTTCTAATTTTACCCAAGGAATAGCATATTTACACTAATGAGGTATGGATGAAAAATGAGTAAATGTAACAGCATTTTCACTGGAAAGCAAAGGGAGAAATCACTTAGATTTAAAAAAAAAGTCAATACACCCAACCGAGATTCGAACCTCGGTCTCAAACCACCAAAACAGATCAGACGAGTTCAACGCTCTAACCCACGTAGCCCACCGATACGATGGCCGTATGGTCTAAGGCATTACTCTCTATATACATTAGACTAGCAATGACGGGGAGATCGAGGTTCGAATCTCGGTAGAGTATTCTAAGGGTGATACCCCCCCCCCCCCCCCAAAGATGATTTTCAATTCTTCAACTACGCAAAATAACCTTTCTAACCCCTAAAACCATTAACGTAAGTGCGTTTAATCCGAACGGGTAGTAAGACGCGGTGATAAAAAAAAAGATACTGGGTGAACCTGGCTTAAGCGCGGCTTCCTCCATATTATTATTATTATTATTATTAGCGCCGCGTCTTACTACCCGTTCAGGTTATACGCACTTACGCTAATGTGTAATGGTAGGGTGGTTGCGAGATGAAATGAAGGACCTACAGTTTAACGTGGGATCCGAACCACGGTGGAGGCCTGGCATTCCCCAAATTCACAAGATGTCTTGTCATAGGTGAAGGAAGGGTTTGGAAATCAGATAAGTCTGTGCCGGGACCGAGGATTGAACCCCGGCCGCCAGCACAGAAGTCCGACACCTTACCTCTAGACCACCAGGTCACCTTCCTCCACACCGTTAGACTATAAATTCCCTCCTGGAAAAATTTCCCACAGAAGTGAAGTGAACCGTGTAATGAGGGCAGTACCCGTTCGTTGGAGCGGTACACGGTCTTTGGGAGGGTAGAGGGTTGTGAGAGGTGGGGAGGGGGTAGAGAAGAGAGAGGAGAGTCCCCAAGAAGGGATGCTAACGAGTAACGACAAACTCACGTAAACCCCTTCCCTCTCGCTTTCCACATGAGGCATGGCTCGGATTACCTGGTTCGTTTCCTCTACCTCACAACCCCTTTTTTTCCCGAGGTAATTCCCGTTACAAGCTAACTAATAAGACCTTCTACATCCCTTTACCACGCACCCCCACAAAGTAATTAAACAAGCCTACGTAACATAACCTAATTTGGTTTTCAAGAACCGGCCAAGGTGATCTTGGGGTAACGTGCTCACCTCAGTAGCCGAGGTTCGTGGTTTCAAACCCAGCTGAGGTCGATGGATTTTTCTTGAGCTATATAAATTTAGTAGCACAACTTCCTTCGGGGTGTGAGGTAGGGGGGAGAAGTAAAGCCATTGATCCCATGTCAATTGTGGCGTGTAAAATAACCCTGGAACGTATAGGAAAATACCTCTCCCAGCAAAATTGGTAGTACCTTTCACTCTCGCTCATAGGAATTATCGTGTTCTGATATAAATCAGACACTTCATTGAGTGCACGTTAAATATATCAAATAAATTAAAAGTAAAATAAGATATTACTTTGATAACAACCGTGGTTCGGATCCCACGTTGAACTGTAGGTCCTCCATTTCATCTCACTATTACCCTACCGTTACAAATTAGCTTAAGTGCGTATAATCCGAACGGGTAGTAAGACGCGGTGATAATAGTAATAATAATAATGTCTACATATATGTATAACCCGAACGGGTAGTAAGACAGGGTGCTTTTTTTTTAAAAAACTAATGAATGTAAACATTAATATGTGTCATATTCGTTCACATTTTAAGATTTAAAAAAATATTAATTCGATTAGAAAACAAAACAAGGCCTTCTCTCATTTTTTTTAAAAAACTTACTATAAAAAAATCTCTAGTTATAGAATTGTAAATCAAATAAAAACCCTCATAACAAAATCCATTTGTGGTTCTAGATTGTTTTCAATTTGCTTCCCAGCGAAAGGCACAGAGATGACACACTTTGGAGGGGGGGAAGGGGGGGAAATATAGCGAGAGATTTTTTCTGCACAAGAGCAACCGGATCTATATTATCACCAAAATCCATTATCCTCGACATCGTTCGTCGAAATAGGGGTGGGTGTGAGAATAAAGAGAGGGAGGGTAGGACGGAAATGAAAGCGATGATGAAGAATAAAGTAATAGATGAGGTAGTGGGGAAGGAGGGGGGAATTAAACACTGGGCGTCCCTAATTAAGTCCACGCGACTTCCGGTTTTAACTTGGAAATATCTCTTTTTGCCCAGTAATAGATTTTATACTATGTGAAAAATGAGTTCGTTTCAACAGCCATGGTAGCAGAGATATTACCAATCATATGTTGCGTTTAGGTTAAATATTGACAAAACCTTTAACAAACAGTGCACGAGTTTGTTGTTTTTGTAATAAACACAAAACTATTTTCTATGACCCTATACATATATAGACCTGTAAAAATAGTTTTAAGGTTGACATCTCTGAAAAGACCACATATTTCTGTTGATCACTAAGAGCTAAATGTCCGGGAAACGAAAGGTAACTGTTATAGGAGCGTAGAATGGATCTTTGTGAATATAATGATGTCGTTTAATAGGGGTGTCCCAACACATTGTATTGTAATTTGTATTTTCTTCCTCCCCTGTTTGCTCTCCTACTGCCGGCCAGCTCCATCCAGGAACGTTATAAACCTACTTGGTCTCTGGGTGTCTAAGAATTTCTGATCGACTATTTTAGCGTCTTAAGGCCCTTGGCCTTGTCGAGTGTAAGTCTAAAACCTATTTTGTGGGATGGAAGGCAGTAGGGTGAAAGGCGTGGCTTCACAAAGTATCCTTCCGCGACAACAAGAACAGATGGATCGCGGAAACCGCAGATGGCGTTAGCTACTGGACAGGCCTTGCGGAGAAATAATACATTTGGAAATGTAAGTTTGCTCGAGAACGAGTGAAATTTTTATGTTAATATTTTTAACACCCCTTCTGAGATAATTTATCCATGTTTATTAGGTGTTACATTTACTATTTTGGTTAGGAAGCCGGCAGTTTTCTATTGAAAAATGTCAATTTTATCGATATTTGATCCCTGTTCAATTCAAGAGTAGGTGTGTGTATATAAAAAGTAAAGCTTAATCAACAAACTTCTATTCTTGAACAAACCGTTTCCGAAAAGAAAATTTCAAAACAATAAAAAAATCTCGAAGATAACCGTTTGTTCCCATGGCTCTGCATTTCCACGCCAAATGAAAAGGGTCAATCGCCTTAAGGTGGTATGGTAGGGATTGCGTGATAAGGGCAGTATCTTTGTAGTTTTATGGCAAATACAGGAACATAAATCAAATAAATCTCCAGTAGAAACCAAGAGCTTAATTTTCTTCACACGGTGATATCAACAGTTGTTGAATATCTGTAAAGGATGTCCTGGAATTTAATAAAAACTTATTTTATTTATTTTGCAGAAATAAATGGTTTGCTGTGAAAACAGCAAAAACACATGACCCTTCCTTATAGAAACTGTTCCCACATTTGCATTGAGAGAGAGAGAGGAAAACGATTTAAGGAAAAACCACTCTCAGTACATCCGACCAGGGTTCGAACCCCGACATTTCTGTTATCGGCAGCATAGCCTAACGCAAGAGTTACGCCTTAAACCATACTGCCAACGAAGCAGGTTGTAGATATAGTTGATTCGCGAAAGAAAAGAAAAAAAACACGGCTCGAAAGTGTCACACGATAACCTAGAAAAGGAAATTCAATTTTCTTCAAAAGTCTCTTAAATCTTCTTACAAGAAGATTGGAAAAAGTTTTTTTTTTCCACGCACGCACGCATGAATGTGACGTATTAAAGAGCTGTGACGAACATAGGTGGGGTGGGCCTGGAAACTGATTTAATGAATAGATAAATCTACGACTAATATCTCACATCTTTCCATGCCCCAAAAAAATTATCCTCAGATGTAAGTATAGGATTACTATTACTATTTTTTTTGTACAATTCTTTGGTTTTGTATATTTTCTAATGCAGTGTAATAACCCTGCCTTAGATTGGGATGTTTGTTTAAAACTAACATAACAATGTTGAAACGAAGCGAGTGAAAGAACTGGTCTAGATTACTTATTGCGATGGATTAGTAAACATTAGGAAAGAATGCTGACAACGCATAACAACTTATCCCCGTTGTGCTCAGCATTCGGGGCCGATTTGCATTATAAAGGGTTCTGTTTAAGAATTATCGAGGCTGACACAATAATATCTATTCAAAGGGGGAGGGGGGTCACTCTGCCCACTTTCGGGGCCATGGGGATTATAGAATTGGGTACTTGTGCTAGAGGGCTACCGTCATGCCCAGGGTACCGGGTTCGAATCTGTAAGGGGTGTCAGTTAAGCCAGTAGTTAGGCATTACTTTCCAAGCCACTTCTCTCACGAGCTCCTCTTTTCGTAACATCATTTTAACATAACATTTTTTGAAGCAATTCGTAGTGCTATTAATAAAACCCTAAAAACCAAAACCTTTAGTATAAATTCGAACCCAACCATCTATCTTGCCACAGTCATTACCCTTTTTCCGCAAGCTATTCTGACAGATTAGGCCCAAAGGAAATGGGGTGGTCACAATACAATACTACTCGTTTCAGTGGCCGAATGGTCTATGGCATCACTCTCATGTTGAACTGGCCTGCTGATAATTGGAATATCGATTCTACTTGGGGTAGTGTTTCCTAAATGGTTTCTCATTCCCTTTCCACGCAAATTCAGGTATATTAACTCTAAAAAGTGTCCTTCCACATTAGAATAATTATCATAAATTCGTATAGTCTGAACAGATATTAGAACGCGGTGATAAAAAACAAACATTTATATTGGGTTTTTTACTAGATGATTTTAAATATACAACTCAGGAAACCAAGGATCTATTGCTGATTGCACCGACAAATATTGTTAATATATGTTTACGGGTTTATCATTTTGAGGTAGGTCTAGTTGTGTAGTATTAGACGTACTGCCCTAGGTTAAGCTAGTTTGTAAGTCCTGCTATTAAATTAGGAGCTAGGGCTAGGTATGTATTATTATTATTATTATTATTATTATTATTAGCACCGCGTCTTACTACCCGTTCGGGTTATACGCTTATGCACCAATTACGCTAATAATTTTAGGGTTGAAGAAGGTTAAATTTATAGGAAGTGTACCCGTATTTGCGTGGAGGGAGAATGAGAAACAATATTTTTTAAACTACCCCCAGTAACACCCGACCAAGATTCGAACCTAGATCTCCCCGTCATCGGCCAGTCTAGTCCACAGCGAGAGTAGCGCGTTAGACCACGCAGCCATCGAAGCGGGTTTCTACACATTTAACTACACAAATATGATAAGGATACGACCGGTAAAAATCTATAGAAAATGTTCCCGCATTTGCTAAGAGTGTGGGGGGGATATTTTTTTTAAGGAAAAACCTCCCTAAATGCACCCTACTATGATTTGAACTCCGAACTAACTAATAACGTGGAACCAGTCACTATGAGCTTGACGTTTGATCCGCGGTACCCACCGGTGGGAACACTGGCCAAGTCCAGGCATTCTGGGGAGGCTTTATTCCTAAATGGTCTTACTACCCCTCCTGTCGCCACACAAATAGGAGAACATTTTCTATAAAATTATATTTCCCTTATAACTTCACGTATTATAGTTTTTGTATGTGGACAGATTGGATGGGTAGTAAGACGCGGAGCACAGTCAATATTTTCCAAGACGGCCCCTTCGCGCTTTTGGAGAATAAATGGGCCATTTCCTTAAAAGTGTTGTGAAAAATGTGGGGGGGGAAATCTCAACAAGTGGTATTTTGTTACGCGTCCATTTGGATGTGTCCCAACTTTTCGTTTTTTTATCCACTCCCACCCCCTAAAATTAAGGGTAATTTACTGAAGGACAAAAAGAGATAACATAAATTTTTCTTAAAAATCCGCTAGAACGATTTTGATTAAACTTTGTATCTGGACACTGTTGAACATTATAAACAAAATGGCGATCTTGATTCTCACATGGAGAAATTTCCAATTTTAATCATATCTTCGCAATTATTTGATACACGATAAAACTTACTATCGTAAAGTTGTAGTCCTATTAAAAATGAAAATCTTATATTTGAAATATATTTTTATAAAACCGATGGTTTTTGAGCAATAAGCAAACGTAGTATTTTATGGAGCACTATGAAATTGAAATTTTTGTTATGCTCTTTGGTGGCCTAAGATATTCTTTTCTCAATGTTTCTTTAAGATTGTATATAATTTAATCTATACTCTTTGGTGAAGTGTTTTTATAAAAATGTTTATTATTTCGTTGCACAAATCTTACTTGTTTTTAGTAAACTTATCGATTTTAAAACGAAAGAGAGAAAATCTATGCTATGCATCGTACTTTCTATTCTATATTAATATTATTACCATGCTATTTAATAAATTCTCTTACCTGTTACCAGCCTCGGTGGCGTAGTTGTCTAACGCGCTTGTCGTGTTGAGCTCGCCTGCTGAGGACGGGGAGATCGAGGTTCGAATCTCAGTCGGGTGAACTGGGGGTGGTTTTTCCTTAATGGTTTTCCACTCTCCCTCCACGCAAATGCGGGTTCACTTCCTCTAATTCAAAACCTTCCCAATTCCTAATCCATTAGCGTAATTAGTACTTAAAGCGTATAACCCGAACGGGTAGTAAGACGCGGTGCTAATATTATTTTTTTTCTTTCCTGTCGGAATGAATGTATTTCTTGCTAAACATAATGTCGATCAAACATCGTGTTTGACAAATATCAAATGGATATTCCAACTGGTAAAATAGTGCTGTTATACTGAAGTGTCTCCGGATAACGGAAATATTGGAAGGGCACTTAATAATATTAATTAATATACGAGGCCATCCATAAAAAGGTGCATTGATTAATTTAACGGCTAGTCTACTTCATAAAATGTAACAATGGTTATCATAGACTATTCATAGAATATAGCAATGTTTATAACATTCTACATGCTTATTAATAAAACGTAGTAATGGTTATATTATTCTATAAGCTTGTTTATAAAATACAGCCATGATTATATTATTCTATAGGCTTATTTATAAAATGTAGCAATGATTCTTTTAGTTTAGTGTGCCATAAATTAAAATTGTCTTCTCAGATATTTTACTGTACGGAATATTTGATAAAATGTCGCTGATAATTGCGCTGTGCCTAATAATTAACAGGCTATGGTGTAACTTATAAGCTAGGGCCTTAGTTTAATCATTCTAGATAAGCCTTTTATCTTTCAGGGTAGACGAAGGGTACAAGAAATAAAGAAAGCAGTTGTGATGTAAACACTGGTAATAGAATGATATCTAAAAATAATGTAACTAAACACACCATTACGTTTAACTATGTCATTAACAGCAAGTGTTGAGGATAATTACTGTTGGCGATAGGTTGAAATCCGTTCCTTGAATGGGTGCGGGTAATGACGCGCGCACAATTAGTGCGTATAATTACTTCCCCCCTCCCCCCTTTATACTTTCACAACTCTAATTATAGTCAAAGTAGAGGCAGATGCACCAAAGGTAAAGAACTTGAGATCCCCCCACCCCCCCAAAAAAAGTGTTTAAAGGCAAATGGGGACCGAACTCTAGGTATAATGATCAGTGCGGCTGGTTACTAATATATAGGTCCCGGGTTAGATTCCCAGCAGTACTTTAGGATTTTGGGTTTTTTTTTTCGGAAAGGGGAAATGCCCCTATGGTCACCATAGTCTGGTTATTTAGGTTTAAGTTAGGTTTAATATTCCCCCTGGTTCCACACCAACAAAGTCAATATCATGACGTCATATCCTTGCTGTTACGACGTGTAAACAAACTCCAAGGTATACCCTGGGACCTCCATTAAACTATAGTCCCACTTTTAAATTTTGAACTTTTTTTATGAAAAAGTTTTGTACTAATTTTGTATCTCAAAGAATAAATTTTATGCCCGTACTAGTTTTGGATAGTTAACATATTATTATTATTAGTACCGCGTCTTACTACCCGTTCGGGTTATACGCACTTACGTTAATGTGTAATGGTAGGGTGATTGTGAGATGAAATGGAGGACCTACAGTTTAACGTGGGATCCGAACCACGGTGGAGGCCTGGCATTCCACACATTCACAAGTTGTGATTAATACACGTCTTGTCAGAGGTAGAAGGAAGGGTTTAGTAATCAGATAAATCTGTGTTGGGACCGAGGCTTGAACCCCGGACTCCCAGCACAGAAGTCTGACACCTTACCCCAAGACCACCAGGTCACCCGTTAACATATCAAAGTAGGTACTCCACATTAGTATTTTTTTAATGTTCTTATCTTGATGATCAGTACCCAAATTTTGATGTAATTACATAATATTTTTGTACATATATATAGTTATTTTAATGCGATGTCTTACATATGTTATGATGACCAGAAATTTTAAGAAAAACTAAGACAAAAATATTCCATAAATGCAACTAATGTTTAATATTACCTAAAAAAAAAGCGATATCCACGCGCTACTACGTGTTTTAACATATTGTTCCAACACATTCATCATTCCTTTGATTATAATTGTTTCATGGCTAACCTGACTTAATTAATACTCGTGTCAAAAAGTTCATAAAAAAGTTATATATATATATATATATAATGTTATCTGGGAAAGCTATTTACACAACATATGTAAAATATAATTTTTCACTTGTATACAAAACAAAATTTCATGTTAAACCTTTTAAATCTGTACTAATACATTCAAGACAGGATTATTTAAATGGTTTAAAAATTTTACTATCTTCAATCACCAAAAAATGCATTAATGGTGGACAAAAAAGTTGTACAAAAATATTAACTCAAAATGAACACTTTGACATGAATATATATATTTATTTATATATTATAAAAAGAAATCGTAATACTAAAACATTACCTCATAGTAGAAAAATGTACATTATTAATAAAAATTTATTCATTAGAAAAATTTTAATCTCAAAAGTGGTACTACTGCAATAACTTGTAGTGACAACTTTGAAATACTAATAATTACTAAAAACTGTTACAGATAGAAAAAAAAAATTCTTTATGTAACAAAACGGTACAAAAATAGTACTTAACTTTGGCATTAAAAAAAAGTTCAAAATTCAAAAGTGGTACTACCCTGGGCCACATTCTGTTCCCACGGATAGAAGTCTACATACAGGGGTAATTTATATATAGGTCACCTTGACTTTCAGTTAAAAATACGGTAAAAACCTTTGGTAACCGAATTAAAAGGAGGCTGAACCGTTTTGAATAGTTAAAAGGTACCTACGTAAATCCTTTATTTGGCAGTCCAGCTACCGAAAAAAAAACATACATAAACCAAAATACAGTTAGCTGTTTCGGATACGGAAGGTTTTACTGTAGTTTTATTTATGTACATTAACATACAGGATGCCAATTATTGTAACTACGACATTGCCCGTTTGAAGGGGACCACAGTTACATTTATTTAAGTTATTTAAAAAAAAAATGACACATGGATACTAAAATAAAACCCTGGACCTTTGAGGGTAATTCTTCTTTCATACTTTTTTTTAGCACCGCATCTTACTACCTGTTAAGGTTATACGCTTATGTACTAATTATGCTAAGGAGTTAGGGATGAGTAAGGTTGATTTTAAAGAAAATGTACCTACATTTGTGTGAAGAAAGGGTGTGAAAATATTAAAGATAAAACCACCCTCATTATGTCAAGGCCAAGATTCGAACCTCAACCCCTCCCATCACTGGAAAAACCGACTATATCTGCATGGTATTTAATCTACGTGACCACTGATAAGGATGTCCTGTTATCCAATTAGTAAATATCTAGGAGCTAGGGCTGGGTGTGTAGTATTAGACGTTCTGTCCTAGGTTAAGTTAGTTTGTAAGTCCTGCTATCCAAATAGTAAATATTAAGGACCAAGGTCTGTATGAATTTATTAAATTATTTTGTAAGTGATGAGATGATATAAATTGAAATATGAAGTAATCTCACCGACAAAAAAACCACAACTAGTTGATGGGAATTAGGTCGGCGTCTAAACACGACGCCTTAACGCTCTCGACCAGTTTTCAAAGTTCTACGTCCCAGGAAATTGTGTTCGAAAGTGATTTCTCCTCAAGAGAGGAGAGGGTGATAGAAAGGGAGTGGGCGGCGCGGGGGGGGGGGGGGCTACAAGTTTAACCGAAAACATGTCTTTGTGTAGTCAGTTAGTTACAAGACACAATTGCCCTGAACAATTCCTCCAAAGTTTAGTGAGCTGGAGAGAGTTTAGAGGAGTTGAAAACAGGGAAAGGGTATAGCCCCCCCCCCCCCTTTGAGCGATTGAGAAATAAAGGAGACAACTTTCATGTGTATGTGTCGCGAGGTTCACATTGGTTTATAAAGGTTACGTTTAAAGGAAATGTACCCACATTTGCGTAATGGTAGAGTGAAAAACTGTTCTGAGGAACCCCCCCCCCCTTCTCCCTCAGTTAGCCCAACCGAGATTCGAACCTTTATCTTCCCGTCATTGGTAGTCTAGTCTTCTGCGAGAGTAGCGCCTTAGACTATGCGACCACCGAAACGGGTCTCAAATCAGGTTATGCAAAGAGTCAGCCCGCAATCAAACCCATCGCTATTATAGTGCCAACATTCGCGGATCGAGGGTGTCACGTGGTCAGCACAACGAACATTCCTGTCGTTAATCTCAGTTTTCTAGAACCCGGAACCACTACTTATTCCGTTCAAGTATAACTCCTCGTTCGTCCCCACGATCCCGTTTCTAGTCACAGAAATATCCGGAAGCCCTGGGAATCGAACCCGGTACCTCCGGGTCTGTAACCAGGAACGCTAACCACCTAGGTGTAATTGAAAGGATCGATCAGCCGTATTTACATGACAGAAACTGTATAAAGAACTTTTCAAACTTCTGGCGAGACAAGTCACATCACTTAGCGAGGGGAGGGAACAAGGAAAAAGGGGGGGGGGGCTTATTTTGATTCCAACGACGCTGGCGTTTTCGGAGAGGTATGTTATTACATGGTTGGCGTACCTGATGACACGCGGTGCGCAGTGACTTTAAAAAAAGCGTGCATCATACGTCGATCAACTCTGTGACACAGTCAGCTAGAAATAGTAAATTTACACCAACAATATTACACGTGGATCATTTCTGATTTAACATTAATGGAGATAAAGAGTTAATAGAAGTTATTAATAATGAACATTGTTCAAATATTAAATGATATTTTGATAAAAACTGTATTGAAAAGGCCGTTATTTTGACCATTTTAGAATGTCTTCACAGATAAGAACTGTGCACAAATCTTCATTCTGTCATAACAGGGACATACTGTAGTTATTAACAAGAAACTTTGTCGCTTTGTCCCCCATTGTCACCGCGGAAAATGTCGAGTAATCATTCAAATACGAATGTACTGCACACATTTCTTGTCTTTTCCTTTCCCTTTTACTCCCAAACCTCGCGCGAGCTGAGTTGGGCCTCTGCTATGAATCTTAACCTCATGTGTTCATTTCATACATATATTAAGTCAAGGCAACATCTATTCTTTCCTGGGAAAGACAAACTGTTCTCGTTATTTAAAAAGTTTGTCACCAAATGCTGCCATGCTCATGACAGATATTCAACAACTGCTGATATTAGCATGTGGAGAAAACTAAACTTTATGATTCTATAGAAGAAATATTTGATTTAGTTTGGCCAAAAGATGTTTGTGCTATAAAAACTGCAAAATTAATGCACTAAACTCGTGCTCACTAGCACCCCGCCTTAAGACATGAATGTTAAAATAACATGAATGCACAAAACATTACAAATATGTATTTTACCGTAAACGTTGATAGCATTTTATTATTATTATTATTATTATTATTATTACTAGGTTTAGGTGGTTATCAAATTTAAATGCTGCAGGTAACACAACCTGAGAGTCCGTGAAATTAAATCTTGTAACCTTTCTACGCTTCACATAATGTTCTTCCTATGAACATTGGACTGTAGTAACTTTTCTAGCTGTCAGATAAGGTTCTTCCTATAAACATTGGACTGTAGTATCTTTTATAGCTGTCAGATAAGCTTCTTTCTATGAACATTGGACTGTAGTTAACTTTTATCTAGTTGTCCAGGATAGAACTTTCACTTTGTATAACGTGAAGCGAACAACGTGTTCCTTAACAGCCAATCACGTCACGAGCAACATCAACACGGCTATTTAGTACTTCGTTTGTTTATAGTGTGCAGAAGCCTTCTTTGGTAGACATGACTGCATACCAAGACAAGCTCGGTTTCAGATTGTAATAAAACGACTCGCTCTTTTGGTTTCACTTGTCGATGCATTTGCTTTATTTTTTATTTATTTTTTCAGCATCATGGGTTGACGTATGAATTCAGTAATATTGGATGAAAAAACTTTTTAAATTAAGATAAAAAGTTGGTCATTAAATTCCAGGACACCTTTGACAGATATTCAACAACTGTTGATATCACCGTGTAAAGAAAATTAAGCTCTATGTTTCTAATGGAACAGCGCTTTATTTAATTTGAACATAAAAAAATATGTTTCTATAAAAACTGCAAAATCAATTATATTTTCTCGCATTTTACCCTCCCCCTTCCCCAAATTAACTCCAAATGACTAGTAACCCAATTGAAGTTTTAATCCTCTACCCCCGTTAGACTTTGAACAAAGGTCTTTAAAGGGGTATTTTAGTAATTGTAAGAAATTTAGTAAGGTCCTTTCTTTTACTTTTCGTTCATTAATTCATAACGAGTCGTACTAGGGCGAAAAACCATTCACGCCCTCCCCTCCCTCCCTCCCCCTTTTTTTTTTGCACCACGTTTAACCGACAATTCATTTTTTTCTTACGAAAATATATTTACTGTGCTCTTGAGACTAGGATGGTTGAATTTAGAGTAAGAGTAGTGTATCCAAATTTGCGTGGCGGGCCAAATGAAAAACTATTTTGAACAAAACAATCCTAACTACACCCGACAATGATTCAAACCCCGTTCTCGCCAGTTTAACACTAGAGTGACGCCTTAGACCATGCTGCCACTGAAGTGAGTATCAGTAAGCCGTCCAATTCAATTCATACCATCTCAGCTTTGCTTCCTCTACTATATCATGTACTCCAACATCCTCATTACATGTCCATACCTTCTCAGTCTTGCTTCCTCTACTATCTCATGTACTCCAACATCCTCATTACATGTCCATACCTTCTCAATCTTGCTTCCTCTACTATCTCATGTACTCCAACATCCTCATAACATGTCCATATCATCTCAGTCTTGCTTCCTCTACTATCTCATGTACTCCAACATCCTCATTACATGTCCATACCTTCTCAATCTTGCTTCCTCTACTATCTCATGTACTCCAACATCCTCATTACATGTCCATATCATCTCAGTCTTGCTTCCTCTACTATCTCATGTACTCCAACATCCTCATTACATGTCCATACCTTCTCAGTCTTGCTTCCTCTACTATCTCATGTACTCCAACATCCTCATAACATGTCCATATCATCTCAGTCTTGCTTCCTCTACTATCTCATGTATCCCCACTCTTCCCCTGATAGCTTCATATCTAATCCTGTTTCTCCACGTAAAGATCCACCCTTAATCTAGAGGCAGAACAATTTCCACGATCACAATACTCTCACTATACCGGTATGAGAAAGAACGAAAAAAAAATTTAAAGAGAGGAGTCGAATCCTAATTAGGCCTATATTATCTAGAATAACAAAAGGGGTGACCTGGTGGTCTAGGGGTAAGGTGTCGGACTTCTGTGTTGGGGTCCGGAGTTCAATCCTCGGTCCCGGCACAGATTTATCTGATTACCAAACCCTTCCTTCACCTCTGACAAAACGTGTATTAATCACAACTTGTGAATGTGGGGAATGCCAGGCCTCCACCGTGGTTCGGATTCCACGTTAAACTGTAGGTCCTCCATTTCATCTCACAATCACCCTACCATTACACATTAGTGAAAGTGCGTATAACCCGAACGGGTAGTAAGACGTGGTGCTAATAATAATAATAACAAAAGGCTTAATGATTCAAGCATTCCATCTAAAAATAAAAAAATAAAGAAAAATAAAAAAATTGTCCTTTGTACCACACAAACTTTCCCTGTCGTGTTTCTTAAAATATACATTTAATTAAAACTCGTAAGATTTCTGAAACGAAATAATATACATTGTTGTAGAAACACTACACCAAAGATCATAAATGAAGTATTATTATTATTATTATTATTATTATTATTAGCACCGCGTCTTACTAACTGTTCGGGTTATACGCACTTACGCTAATGTGTAATAGTAGGGTGATTGCGAGATGAAATGGAGGACCTACAGTTTAACGCGGAATCCGAACCACGGTGGTGGCCTGGCATTCCACCATAAATGAAGTAATAAACACTGTTGTAGAAACAATGAGACAAGAGGAATATCTTTAGTCCACCAAAGAGCATAAGAATCAAATAGTTGCGAAGATAGTATCTAAAGTGTAAATTTCTGCTTATGTAAAGTACCCTTAAAATGATTTTCAGGTGAAAATCAAAATCTTAATTTTGTTAAATCGTACCTCGATACAAAGTTTAATCAAAATCGTTATCATTGATTTTATTAAAATCCGCTCTATATCTTTTTGCCCATCAGTAAGCTACCATTAATTTTAGGGCTAGATATCCGAATCCAAAACCCCCATGGGGTAAACCTTATGAAAACCTTAGATACCAAGTTTTGGTCCAATCGGTAAAATGATTTTGGCTCTAGTCAGATAAGGACAAACGGCATCGCAAAAATCACATTTTTTTTTGTTTCATTAAGGTTATGAAAGATCGACATTTATTAAAAGCTAGAGTTCAATTTTTTTTTAAAAGATAACAATACTTCTTCCTCCGAGGACTTGTGTGGTTTTTTAACTAAACTCTTCTGTAGTCTCAATAGTTATTAAACACAAGAGGATCGTGAATATTTTATAAAGTATTCATTAGCAATGCTGGAGGGTCATTAATTGTCTTATTACTAAGCGCACCACTAAGAGTTAAAGTATAATGCGCGGAATACTAATTAGTTATTAGACACACCGAAATTTCGTGAGACGTGTTTATTTTACGAACTTTCACTTAAAGCATTCATTAAAAATGTCTATTGAAATGTTTTTAAATCATATCATAGCATTTTCGGATTCTTAATATATGGTCTATTGAATCTTATTATGTAATTTTGATTACTTTACCTTTAAAAATATTCGAATCATGGTCAATTTTTTTTTTTTATTTAATGAAGAGGTTTGAATTGGGAGTGGGTAGCTATCACTTCTGAAGCAGATATTTGTAAATAATATTATATTCAGCAGAATACAAGAGTTTAGTTGTAAAATACACATTCCTGGTGAGACTGCAACTAGACTGGAGAGGGTTGCGTTGGGAGGGGTAGCTATTACTTCTGAAGCAGATATTTGTAAATCAATATTATATTCAGCAGAATACATGAGTTTAGTTGTAAAATACACATTCCTGGTGAGACTGCAACTAGACTGGAGAGGGTTGTGTTGGGAGGGGGTAGCTATTACTTCTGAAGCAGATATTTGTAAATCAATATTATATTCAGCAGAATACAAGAGTTTAGTTATAAAATACACATTCCTGGTGAGACTGCAACTAGACTGGAGAGGGTTGCGTTGGGAGGGGGTAGCTATTACTTCTGAAGAAGATATTTGTAAATCAATATTATATTCAGCAGAATACAAGAGCTTAGTTGTAAAATACACATTCCTGATGAGACTGCAACTAGGTTGGAGAGGGTTGCGTTGGGAGGGGGTAGCTATTACTTCTGAAGTAGATATTTGTAAATCAATATTATATTCAGCAGAATACAAGAGTTTTTGATCATATTTTTAGGTCATTTTTTTTAAGTTAAAGGTTTTATTTATACTTAGCTCTTTTTATTGGTAATTATTTGATAAATTTTAGGTCAACAAAGCCTGGGTTGGGTGCTGGTGATAACCCATTCGTGTATAGCTCCAAAAAAAAAGTAATTAAAAATTATCTTGAACAAATGTAAATTCAATTTAGCCCAGATTAAAATAAAAAAAGGTGTCGAGATAATTACATTGTTTAGTTGTTTTGTAAGACCCCCCTAAATGCAACATGTTTATTTTCGAAGCCACCTTCTCCATTCAACACCGCAATTCTCTTCTGGAATACTTTTGGAATCTGAAAAACGTATTTAACGGTCGTTGATTTCCAACAAAGATCGGTTCATGTGTACTGACCAATCATATCATTCGACCCATACTGCGTAGTTTCTAAACAATAGAACATCAGAGGTTACGTCAAATGTGGAAAAGAGATATGAGGGATATTATGTGATGAAAAAAAAGGGGGTAGGGGGCCTTGGTCACGTGACAAACGCCGAGCCCTATATATATTGTATAGAGAGAAATATTTTCCAGTATTATTTATTTAGCAGCGTGTCTTACCATTATTATTATTATTATTATTATTATTATTATTAGCACCGCGTCTTACTACCCATTCGGGTTATACGCACTTACGCTAATGTGTAATGGTAGGTTGATTGTGAGATTAAATGAAGGACCTACAGTTTAACGTGGGATCCGAACCACGGTGGAGGCCTGGCATTCCACACATTCACAAGATGTCTTGTCAGAGGTGAAGGAAGGGTTTGTAGCGTGTCTTACTACCCGTTCGGGTTATCGCTTAAGTACTAATTACGCTAATGGGCTAGGAAGGAAGGTTGAACTTAAAGTGAACCCGAATTCGCATGAAGGAAAAGTGGAAAAACATTTAGGGAAAACCTACCCCTGTTCATCCGACCGAGATTATAATCTCTCTCCCCCGGTCCTCGGCAATCTAGCTCAACATGAAACTAGTGCGTTAGTCAACTACTCAACCGAGGCGGGTAATTTTTCAAGTAAATTTTCAGAAAATTTCCAATTTTTTTTTAGACCATGATTTGATCATACGCTGATATATTAACTATGTCAAATGGTTTTAGAAGTTAGGAAGGTTATATTTATAGGAAGTGTACCCGTATTTGCGTGGAGGGAGAATGGAAAACCATTTTGGAAAGAAACTCCTCAGATCGATTTTCAATCATTTAACCCCGGGGGAAGGGGATGTTTTAAAATATTGAAGTATTAACATAATATCTGGTCTACAGAAGACCTCGACGTTAGTTAAACATTCAACCGTCAAGCGCTGTAGTCGATACGTAAGTGTTAAAAGAAAACTTGTATCGCCAGTGATTTATTTTATTTTAACTCCTTTGAATATATTTTCGATGTTAACGTCCTTGCATCGATGGCCGCGTGGTCTAAGGCGCTACTCTCGAAGAAAACTAGACCTCTGATGAAGGGGAGATCAAGGTTTTAATCTCGGTCAGGTGTATTGAGAGTGTTTTTTTTTTTAATGGTTTCCCACTCTTTACCTCCACGCAAATTCAGCTACATTTCCTATAAATATAACCTCTCCAATCCCCAAAACTATTATCGGTAATTAGTACATAAGCGTATAACCCAAACGGGTAGTAAGGCGCGATGCTAAAAAAAACAAGTCCTTTGGAGAAAATTAATCGGAAACTTTTAAAAATTTGGATATCTCGATTGGGCCTATTCGTTCCATTTAAATAGAAATAAAAAAAATATTCAAACTGAATATTTTCAGCACTGTAAAAATCAGTCGTACCAACTATAAGGTAAAAAAAAATCCCACAGCGCCCGAGATAGAAATTCCTGAACGATACAGATAACAATAAAAAAAACTTCACTCTCACTCGTAAGGATGTATCATCTTACTACCCATCCGAGCTATCCGTAATTCTACCTTAATAGAGGTAGGGATAATAAAGGTAGAATTTGAAAGAAATTTACCCGTGTTTTATATCGATACTATGGTGACCTGGTGGTCTAGAGGTAAGGTGTCAGACTTCTGTGCTGAGGGGTCCGGGGATCAATCCTCGGTCCCGGCACAGATTTATCTGATTACCAAACCCTTCCTTCACCTCTGACAAGGCGTGTATTAATCACAACTTGTGAATGTGTGGAATGCCCAGGCCTCCACCGTGGTTCGGATACCACGTTAAACTGTAGGTCCTCCATTTCATCTCACAATCACCCTACCATTACACATTAGCGTAAGTGCGTATAACCCGAACGGGTAGTAAGACGTGGTGTTAATAATAATAATAATAATAAATGGATACTATGGGAAAAGCAACACACTTAAGACACCTTGCCTAGATTCAAACCCTGACCTCCCCGTCAGAGACAGACCTTATTATACGAGCTTTGACACAGATGGTTACCGATTAGGGTATAAAGTTGTACTAATAAAAATAAATGGTACGATAAAATCGTCCAAATTGTAAAAAAAAAACAAAAAAAAAAAGCCAAATAATTTTTTTGTTTGAAAAAACAAGTAAACAATATTATTTATAGTGTATAAAACTCTCCAAGTAGCCAATTTTATCTAAATTGTTAAAGGCATTTAAAAAAAGAATTTTCAAAAGTCCGTTATTATTACAGGGTGGCCCACAGAAAAGTAGCCAGCCTTCTATATCCAGCAGGCGCCTCACTCTGAATTGGAGGGCAATCCCCTTTAGACAAGCAGTTCACTTGCTCATTCTTCGTGTCACAATATGGGTGGAAGGGGATTGCCCTCCTCCAATTCAAAGTGAGGCGCCCGCTGGATATAGGAGGCGGGCTACTTTTCCGTGGGCCACCCTGTATATTATCCTTGATATTAGAGCTACAGTAGCCCCGTGGCTTCTTTGGTGCTGACTGACAGCTCACAGCTGACAAGTTAAAAGCTTTGAAAAATTACCACACAACAAATTATGTATCCCTACGCCGAACCATATGATCTGCAAAAACATGTGTTAGCAGCTCTCACTTCTGACGGTCAAAATTTAGGTACATACCTAAATTGTCAAAATTTAGGTATATACCTAAATGATGAGTGTCAAAAGTCAGCTGTGAACTGTCAGTCAGCACCAAAGAAGCCACGGGGCTACTGTATAAACAATCATGATAAGTCCTCAAGGTCTGACAGTCCAAATATCGAGTTTGAGCAAAATCCATTTGACCATTTCCGGTGTAGCCTCAGGTTCAAAGATACAGACAGATAGACAGTATTGTAAGAGGGTCTTATTGAGTCCGGGAGTCGAATAGATACGTCAAGATAAATCATCACCTGGAGGGAATGTTTACAATTACAATAGCTTCTATATATGAGGAGGTAAAACATTAACTATACGATAAAAAAAAAGCCTGTACTAATGTTTTATAATTTGGTTTTATCCAATTAATGAAGAGATTTACTTTGTAATTAGATTTTCTAAAAGTTTTACAGCTATAGCAAAAACTAATATAAAGGAGAAATGTAATTTAAAGGGTTTTTTTTTATTTAAAAAAAAGTTAGAGAAATATACAGATCTATAGACAGGGATAAAAGTGTAGAGACGTGTTTGAAAATAACTTTATTATGTTTGTTTTACCAGACATAATTACGTTTACTCTTTTTTTTACCTGTCCTGGGCTATAGAGAGTGTTTCAAAATATATCAACTTTATTTACTCTGGAAGGCAAGAAACTTTAATAATATTTATAGAAGTTTATTTGATTAATCTATTTGTGGAATTTAATGTTCACTTTTCGAACCGACTGATTATATCAGCACACTAGAATTTCTTTGAGTGAGAACGAAAGAACCTACCAATTTTGCCGGAAGAGGTTTCTTCACAAACCTTCCAAGGGTCTTTCACACGCCACAATCGACATGGGATTGACGGCTTTGCTTCCCCTCCGAAGGAAGTTGTGCTACAGTTTTTTTTTTATCGTTTAAGAAAAATCCGTCTACCCTAAAATCGGGTCCTGAGGCAAACACTTTACCTCAAGAGCCACAATGTCGATTTTTAGAAATTACTAAACAATTTTTATATATTTTTGCGTTAAGTCATATGGTATGCAGTTGTCAATTTTGATTTAACTATCAATATCTATAGTAAAATGCTATTAACCTTGGCCGTAAAATAAATTCTATAAGTGCCTTCCAAATAAAATTCTACAGGGTTGACACTATTTTCCCAATACGTAATTCCTTTTGATTTACAGGCTGACAAGAAGGAATTCCCATTTTTTCAAAACTTCTAGAGAGGAGTGAAATTTCGTTTTAATCGTGAAAATTTTCTACCTTTAGATTATCATGGATCTTTTCATTTTATGTAACCACGAAAAATTGGGTCTTGAAATTCTGTCTGTCCCTCTGTCCATCTGTCTTTCCCTCTGTCCGTCTGTCTGTCCCTCTGTCCGTCTGTCTGTCCCTCTGTCCGTCTGTCTGTCCCTCTGTCCGTCTGTCTGTCCCTCTGTCCGTCTGTCTGTCCCTCTGTCCGTCTGTCTGTCCGTCTGTCTGTCCCTCTGTCCGTCTGTCTGTCCCTCTGTCAGTCTGTCTGTCCCTCTGTCCGTCTGTCCGTCCCTCTGTCCGTCTGTCTGTCCCTCTGTCAGTCTGTCTGTCCCTCTGTCCATCTGTCTGTCCCTCTGTCCGTCTGTCTGTCCCTCTGTCCGTCTGTCTGTCCCTCTGTCCGTCTGTCTGTCCGTCTGTCTGTCCCTCTGTCAGTCTGTCTGTCCCTCTGTCCGTCTGTCCGTCCCTCTGTCCGTCTGTCTGTCCCTCTGTCAGTCTGTCTGTCCCTCTGTCCATCTGTCTGTCCCTCTGTCCGTCTGTCTGTCCCTCTGTCCGTCTGTCTGTCCCTCTGTCCGTCTGTCTGTCCGTCTGTCTGTCCCTCTGTCAGTCTGTCTGTCCCTCTGTCCGTCTGTCCGTCCCTCTGTCCGTCTGTCTGTCCCTCTGTCCATCTGTCTGTCCCTCTGTCCATCTGTCTGTCCCTCTGTCCGTCTGTCTGTCCCTCTGTCCGTCTGTCTGTCCCTCTGTCCGTCTGTCTGTCCGTCTGTCTGTCCCTCTGTCAGTCTGTCTGTCCCTCTGTCCGTCTGTCCGTCCCTCTGTCCGTCTGTCTGTCCCTCTGTCAGTCTGTCTGTCACTCTGTCCGTCTGTCTGTCCGTCTGTCTGTCCCTCTGTCCGTCTGTCTGTCCCTCTGTCAGTCTGTCTGTCCCTCTGTCCGTCTGTCTGTCCCTCTGTCAGTCTGTCTGTCCCTCTGTCCGTCTGTCTGTCCCTCTGTCCGTCTGTCTGTCCCTCTGTCCGTCTGTCTGTCCGTCTGTCTGTCCCTCTGTCCGTCTGTCTGTCCCTCTGTCAGTCTGTCTGTCCCTCTGTCCGTCTGTCCGTCCCTCTGTCCGTCTGTCTGTCCCTCTGTCAGTCTGTCTGTCCCTCTGTCCATCTGTCTGTCCCTCTGTCAGTCTGTCTGTCCCTCTGTCCATCTGTCTGTCCCTCTGTCCATCTGTCTGTCCCTCTGTCCGTCTGTCTGTCCCTCTGTCCGTCTGTCTGTCCCTCTGTCCGTCTGTCTGTCCGTCTGTCTGTCCCTCTGTCCGTCTGTCTGTCCCTCTGTCCGTCTGTCTGTCCGTCTGTCTGTCCCTCTGTCAGTCTGTCTGTCCCTCTGTCCGTCTGTCCGTCCCTCTGTCCGTCTGTCTGTCCCTCTGTCAGTCTGTCTGTCCCTCTGTCCGTCTGTCCGTCCCTCTGTCCATCTGTCTTTCCCTCTGTCCGTCTGTCTGTCACTCTGTCCGTCTGTCTTTCCCTCTGTCCATCTGTCTTTCCCTCTTGGTATTTAGATGTCATATGGTCCGTGTTAAATATTTATTCTAAATGTAAAATTAAATGTAGTTTTCCGATTAATGATTTTTGAATATTCAAGATTTATTAAAATTTACTTAAATATTTTTATTTAAATTATATATCAATAGTATTTTATTTGACTTTTAAAATAATATGATTGTTTTCCCCCCTAAACCAAAATTACCGATTTTAGGAAATTGTGTTCCAATATCCCCCCCCCCCTCCACCCGCCATCACATTGTCTTACTACCTGTTCAGGTTATATACATATATTATAATTATTCTAATGGAATAAGGGATGAGAAAGGAAGCATTTTAGAAGTAATATACCCGCATTTGCGTGGAAGGTGAGAGGGAAATCATCTATTTAAAAAAAACTCAGTAGACATAACAGGGATTTGAACACTGATCTTTCCATTCATCATCAGACCAGTATAACAAGAGAGTCACGCCTTGGACCATGTGGCCACCGAAGCGGGTATTCTTATTTTAAATACTTTTTTTTTTTCGGGAATTTTTTGTCACGGTCGGATCATTTTGGTGTTGATGTTATTGTGGGTATAAATTTAATTAATTGTAAATTATTTTAATATGAATTTTATAATAGTAATATTAGTCAAATAAAAAAAAATTATAAAACAGAAAAACAGAAATAAGAACCTAAACCTATCTAAGAAACAAAAAAAAAAAAAAAAAGAATTTATTTTTTATTTTTTAACTAACAAGATGGTGACCTGGCGGTCTAGGGGTAAGGTGTCAGACTTCTGTGCTGGCGGCCGGGGTTCAATCCTCGGTCCCAGCAAAGATTTATCTGATTACCAAACCCTTCCTTCACCTCTGACAAGACGCGTATTAATCACAACTTGTGAATGTGGGGAATGCCAGGCCTCCACCGTGGTTCGGATCCCACGTTAAACTGTAGATCCTTCATTTCATCTCACAATCACCCTACCATTACACATTAGCGTAAGTGCGTATAACCCGAACGGGTAGTAAGACGCGGTGCTAATAATAATAATAATAATAATAATAACTAACAAGATCCAGAACCGGTACCAAAAACCGTTTGCTGGTTGTACTGGTACAAGAACTATGACCCGTTAAATATATCGGTTCGACTCCCAGCCCGCGACACACAACGTGTCAAGGGGTTGAAAGCCCTAAAGCGAGACCGGGGATATAACGATCAATACAAAGCGTCGGTACGACAGACGACCTCACGTCGCGAAGCCCATTCACGTAAAAACTTCACACGCTTCTGTGACCACATGACCTAAGGCGCTACTCTCGCAGTATTATTATTATTATTATTATTATTATTATTAGCATCGCGTCTTACTACCCGTTCGGGTTATACGCACTCACTCTAATGTGTAATGGTAGGGTGATTGTGAGATGAAATGGAGGACCTGCAGTTTAACGTGGGATCCGAACCACGGTGGAGGCCTGGCATTCCCACACATTCACAAGTTGTGATTAATACACGTCTTGTCAGAGGTGAAGGAAGGGTTTGGTAATCAGATAAATATGTGCCGGGACCGGGGATTGAACCCCGGACCCTCAGCACAGAAGTCTGACACCTTACCCCCTAGACCACCAGGTCACCTAATACTCTCGCAGTAGACTAGATTGCCGATGACGGGGGATATCGAGGTTCGAATCTCGGTCAGGGTGTTTGAGGGTGGATCTTTCAAAATTGTTTTCCATTCTCTCCATCCAGGCAAATGCTGTTATATTTCTTCTAAATATTTCTAATCCATAAAACTATTAGTGTAATTAGTACGTATAACCCAGAACACTAGTAAGATGCGGTACTAAGAAAATAATATTTTTTTACAACGTCTTACTACCCGTTCGGACTATATTAGGTATACTAGTTGGATAGGGTTGAGTAATATAGATTTAAAGATGAAATATACAAGTATTTGTGTGAAAGAAGAGTTGATTCTTTATTAGCTAAAAAAAACAACCTTAATAAGACCAACCATGATTCGAACCCCGATACCCCTGTCACACCTGTGTTCCAGTCTAGTGTGAGACTGAAGCGTTAGACCATTTTACCACCGATGTGGGTATTATTATTTTCAATATTATGAATAGTGTGAAGGCCAGAAAGAAAATAATATTATTATTCTGCAAAAAACTTGGTGATGTGAAATCCCTCCGAACAAATTGGAAATCCATCTCTTCACAAATCAAAATTCGTGGGATTGCGTATCGGAAAGGAAAAGTAAAAGAAGAATCAGATGGTACGGATTGGTGGGGGGAGGAGGGGAGAGAAAGGGAGGTATGTTATCAGCTCTTTGCAGCTATTTTTAAACTTTTATTTGCCGCCTGTTAGCTATACTCATCGCAAGGTACATCTGTACTTCTGGTTGCGTGCTCTGAAAACATCAGGCGGTAGTCAGCATGGGAAGGGATAGCCTTAGAACAAAAGAATATATATTCTTCCTACATTTACAGAAAGGAATTTTGATAATTATTTTGTCACATTTTTTTGTCTGTCAAAAAGTACAGTTACAGATTAATTTTTTGAAGTATGAGTATAGCTACCATTTGGGCTATAATGTGTTAAAGAGGAATAAGGTTGAATTTAGAGGGAGTATACCCAAATTTGCCTCAAAGGAGGGTTAAAATACAATTCAGAAAAAAAAATTACCATCAGTACACCTGACCGGGATTCAACCCCCGATCAAACCATCATCGTCAGTCGACCTTATTGTGAGAATTACACTTTAGATTAGACCATTCGATCACCAGAGCGGGTGGCGATCTCACTTAAAAGAAGCTCGAACCACGTGGCTATAGTTTTTCTGAAAAATACTTTTCAAACCAAAGAAAGGTGACTTGAGAAAAATATTTGAAGAGGTATTTTTTTTTACCAAGTTTTACTTCCTGTTGGTTATTTATACCGACGGGGTAGGAAATGATTAATGTAATAATATAATATAACTATGGCGGCATTTACGTGAAAGGATAATTGCGTAACAGTTTTAGGGAGGGGGGGGGACGAATGCATGCCCACCTCTTTGGCTTCAAGCTTTGATCTTTACGTCAACAGGCAATTTTGTTTACAACGTGCCAGAAGCTTATTAGACTGTGATTACTTGTGAGGGAGTAAACAAAAAACTAGATTCTACTATAAAAAAAAATTAATTGTCTTTAATTAATTTCAACCAAGGTGTATCACAAACCTGAAGGGCACTATTTCCAGCGCTGTTGTATTTCTTATGTTAATGTCAGTTCTGAAGCTTCAAAACCACTAAAACAATCCTCAATTATTTTAATATTTTAGAAAACATTCTAAAAGAATAATTTGAAAGTAACGAGTGGTTATTTGAAATTAAGGAGTGGTTATTTGAAATTAAGGAGTGGTTATAGTGAAAGTTAAGACTTAGACAAGTTGATCTAGAAAATTTTAAATATTAATTTATAAATTAAGCAGTTAATAAAGTGTGTGTTTAATGTATTATGTGAAATTGACAAGCACTAAAATGTACAATTTAAATAAAATTTCCATAGAGAAACATAGTAGTGTTATATGAATAATTAGATAAAATTATAATGCATCATCAACTAAAAATATAATGCTCAAACGAGTTGATGAAATGTCTTAAAACATAAGTTGACACATTAAAATATTAATACAATAAATATAATATACAATATAACGTGATATAAACAATGTTCTTAAGTCCAGATTTGTTTTTAAATTAAATAATAAAAATTAAGTTAACATCCACCAAACTTATTAAAACAAATAAGTTGAAGTAATTTATGTAATTTAGAATGACCTGTCTTGTCTGTGTTTGTGTTCCATTATTATTATTTGACATCCAGCACTGGAAAAAGATGTCTGGGTTATTTAATTCCTACATGTTTCGGTACTATGGTACCATAATCATGGATACTGAAAATGAAATTAAATAAGGTATGGTGATATTGTAGTATTCATGATTATGGTATCATAGTACCGAAATGTATCGGAATAAAGTAATCCAAGACATAATTTCCAGAGCTGGATGTGAAAATGAATAATGGGACACAAACACAGACAAGACTTAAATCATTCTTATCAGTAGTAGATGTTAAATTAATTTTTATTATTTAATTTCAAAACAAATCTGGACTTAAGAACATTGTTTATATCACGTTATATTGTATATTATATTTATTGTATTAATATTGTATTATAATTTTATCTAATTATTCATATAATACACTACTATGTTTCTCTATGGAAATTTTATTTAAATTGTACATTTTAGTGCTTGTCAATTTCACATTAACTACTTTTATTAACGGCTTGATTTATAAATTAATTTTTTAATTTTCTAGATCAACTTGTCTAAAAGTCTTAACTTTCATAAATTATCTTAGAATATCGGTTGTGAACTTATTAAAAATAAGTTTATTTAATCGCGGATATTTTTTTCACCGATTTTATTGATCTCAAAACTGAGGTATTTCACGTGAAACGTCCTTATAAAATCAAAATTTTATTTTTAAATAACAAAACTCAATGTAAAAGAGTTTTCAATCCTTTTGGTATAAGTCGATACTTTTCAACTCAAATATACCTTGGAACAATATCTTAAAATTACTAAAACTAACCTTCTTTGGTGACCGCATGGTCTAAGACGCTACTCTCACAGTCAACTAGACTGACAATTACTGGGAGATACAAAGTTCGAATCTCGGTCGAGTTTACTGAAGGAGGTTTTCCAAAAATGGTATTTCCACTCTTCATACATACAAATGCGGGCACACTTCATCTAACTATAACATTACTAATCCCTAAAAACCATTGGCGTAATTAGTACATAAGTGTATAACCCGAACGGGTAGTAAGACGCGGTGCTAAAATAACTAAAACCAACTCTTAAATAACGCGAAGTGTCTAAATACCTACGACGCCCCCTTAGGTCAGACCGGACATGTAATTAAACAAAGAAAGGCGCAAACAATTAATAAAATGACAGAAATTCAATTAATATCAAGCCAGGATTCTACCACTAAATAGGACTTAATCCAATACAATGGAAGGTATTAATTAACATGCAAATGAAGTTAAACGGATTTAAGACACTTTCGTATTAAATATTACGTACACACAGTATCAATTAAAAGTAGACACCGTCATCCAGTACAGTTTTCTTAGAAAGAAAGTTTGATAAAATAGTATTATTATTATTAGCACCGCGTCTTAATACCCGTTCGAGTTATACGCACTTAAGCTAATGTGTAATGGTAGGGTGATTGTAAGATGAAATGGAGGATCTACAGTTTAACGTGGGATCCGAACCACGGTGGGAGGCCTGGCATTCCCCACATTCACAAGATGTCTTGTCAGCGGTGAAGGAAGGGTTTGGTAATCAGATAAATCTGTGCCAGGACCGAGGATTGAACCGCGGACCCCAAGCACAGAAGTCCGACACCTTACCCCCTAGACCACCAGGTCACCGGTTTGATAAAATACAAATATATTTTTTACGGTCAAAACTGATTACATTTTACCAAATCGTTGTGTATTTTAAACAGAGCTTTCGTATAAAATTTGCTTTTTTTTTTTTTTTGTAAAATTGTTGTTTGTTACCCAGTCTGTTCAACTTGTATGAAGAGTGGTTAGTCAGGGAAGTCCTGGAGGGGCGTGGTAATTTCATAATTGTAGGGCGCTTCATCAAAACAATAAAACACGTAGATGATCTAGCATTGTTGGCCAAAAGAAAAGAAGAATTGCAGGGAATGATGGCCTGGCTGGTGTAGATAGGGAGAAGATATAGCATGGAGATCAACATTGAGAAGTTAAAACTGATGGCGGTTCAAAAAATGAAGAGCTACTGAAAATCAAAATAAGAAACAAAACATGGAGCAGTTCAAGCACCTGGGAAAACTTCTGACAAAGAATGCCTACTGGACCAAGGAAATCAGGTCGAGGATCGACAAGGACAAGGAAGCTTTAAACCAGAGTTGGGTTTGGAAATGAGAAATAAACTGATGAAATGATAAATTTGGAGCATCGTGCTGTTTGGAACAGAAACTTGGACTCTCTAGAATATGGAAAAGAAAGACTCGGAGAGCTTTTAAATGTTGCGCTGGAGAAGACTTGAGAAGATCAGGTGGAAAGACAGGGGGACAAATGAAGAGTGGGGTGAGAAGAGAAACATTTTGGATGTGATTCTTCGGTACAAATCAGACAGGATACATCCTTAGGAGGAACTGTCTTCTGTATGACGTCATAGAAGGAAAGGTTGAGGGAAAGAGGAGCTTAGAAAGGAGGAGGATTCAAATATTGGATGACTTGAAGAAAAGAAGAAAATTCTGGAAGCTGAAGGGGGAGGCAGAGGACAGGGTGCATTGGAGGTCTAAGTTTCACTGACAAAAGGAATGGATTTCGTAAGACATAACACCTAATAATAATAATAATGTTATTTAATACCCCGAAGTAAGTCGATCTTTCAGACTCAATAACATAACATGACGTATCTGATTAAAGAACTTTTTTTTTTTATATATATATAAAGTTAAGAACATTTTTAGTTTTTCCTCTGACAATATAAAATTTGAGTCTTTAAGAAAGTATTTGCAAAATGTAATCTTGTTACAATTTGAATTTCCCGAAATGTGGAGCGAAGGAAAAGGCCTCAACTTGGTTTTTGCTCTCCTGAAAAGTAATAAAAAGTCAGTTACGCCAATATATCACTATGCATATTTCCTTATTATTTATTTGAGGTATTTAACATGCACTTTCAGAAACGACTGATTATATCAGCATACTATAATTTCTATGAGTGAGCGCGAAAGTACCTACCTCTTTCCCTGGTAAAAGTATTTCCACATATTTCAGGGTTATTTTACACGCCACAATCGACATGGGACAGAGGGCTTTCCTTCCCCTCCGAAGGAAGTTGTGCTACGTTTTTTTTTTATCGCTCAACCAAAATTTTAATAAATCAGTCGACCACGGACTGGATTTGAACCCACGAACATCAGGTGTATATTATCATACGCCAAGACACTTCTTGTTCTGATATATTTTCAGGATCGGTAAAGGCTAGTAGGGCGAGGGGGGGGGGGGGCTTCCGTTGTTCTTTGAAGTATTGTCTAACTTCCGGGCGTAGTAAGGGTGTAATCTTGTTAGGTCGTAACTTCTGACGTGTCCCCCTCTACTACCCCCTTCCTTCTCTTGTGGAGTGACATGGGATGTGGTTTGCGCCTGGTCTCTCTCTATTACCCCGTACCACTCATGTCAAGGATGAGGGGGAGGGGGGTGTAATCTAGTTAAGGTTCCATGTCCCAGTGTTATAGTCAAGAGTATACGTGTTGTAAAGTTCGGGAACTAGTCACTTTATAGCTTTGGGTCGTCTTAGTCAAGTTGTTGTATGGACAACCCCCTCCTTACACCTCTCCTCTAGTCCCTCTCTTACCCCCACCTTCCATTCCTCTCTGTCTTTACCCCCTTCCACTACCCTCTCTGTCATACCCTTGCATTACCCAACTCTCTCATCTACTTCCACTGCACTCTCCCTTACCCAACTCTCTCATCCACTTCCATTACACCCTACTTTACCCAAATCTCTCATCTACTTCCATTACACTCTCCCTTACCCAACTCTCTCATCTACTTCCATTAAACTCTACCTTACCCAACTCTCTCATCTACTTCCATTAAACTCTACCTTACCCAACTCTCTCATCTACTTCCATTACACCCTACTTTATCCAACTCTTTCATCTACTTCCATTAAACTCTACCTTACCCAACTCTCTCATCCACTTCCATTACACCCTACTTTACCCAACTCTTTCATCTACTTCCACTGCACTCTACCTTACCCAACTCTCTCATCTACTTCCATTACACCCTACTTTATCCAACTCTTTCATCTACTTCCATTACACTCTACCTTACCCAACTCTCTCATCCACTTCCATTAAACTCTACCTTACCCAACTCTCACAACCACTTCCATTATACCCTCCCTTTCCCAACCCTCTCAAACTCCTATTACCCCACTAGCTTCTCCCACCCTTACCTTTCCTCTTGCCACCTCTCTCTCTCTCTCCACTCCCATGCCAGTTCTACACTACTTGGTATCAAATATAAGATGGTTCCTATTTCAAACCCCGGACGATGCTTAGAAAAATTCTATAATTCGTTTATTGATGTGTTCTTTTAACCTGAACGGTTTTTATTCTATGAGAGATTTAAAGTGAAATAAAATAAACAATGCGACCGACACGTACTTTCTGATATGTAAATTTCAACTTTTAAATTATGTATTTCTTTGTAAACAAGTATACTTTGGTTTCTATGAGGTAAATCACTAATAAAATATACATTTTGAACCCAATTAAAGACCATATTTTACACAATTACTCTTATATAAATATAAAAATAGAGAATACACCTCCGAAACTCGTTTTAAAATAATATTAAGACATTTTCTAAACATTCGTCATATTTTAAGTCTTCTGTAAGCTAACTTTAAAGCAATTTTCTAACAAAAAATCAAGTATACGATGCTATTTATCGCTTAAAGCACTACCAAGGTATCTATTTTGAACCAAATATCTAAAGCCATTGTCGAAAAAAAAAAGATTTTTCAAAAATATATTTTTAATCACGGCGTTCAGGCTATACTTTTATCTATACTAATCTATACTAATATTATTATTATTATTATTATTATTATTATTAGCACCGCGTCTTACTACCCATTCGTGTTATACGCACTTACGCTAATGTGTAATGGTAGGGTGATTGTGAGATGAAATGAAGGACCTACAGTTTAACGTGGAATCCGAACCACGGTGGAGGCCTGGAATTCCTCACATTCACAAGATGTCTTGTCAGAGGTGAAGGAAGGGTTTGGTAATCAGATAAATCTTTGCCGGGACCGAGGATTGAACCCCGGCCGCCAGCATAGAAGTCTGACACCTTACCCCTAGACCACCAGGCCACCTATACTAATATTATAAAGAGGAAAGATTTGATTTTTTGTTTTTTTGTTTGTAATGGATAAACTCAAACTATTGGACCGATTTTAAAAATTCTTTCACCAATATAAAGCTACATTATCAGCGAGTAACATAGGCTATATTTTATTTTGAAAATTTAATTTACTCCTAATAAAAATGTCGATAGTATATTATATAGTCGTTTGAAAAAAAAAGTTGTTGAAGGGAAAGTGGGGTTGGTGAAGGGGGTGAGGGTAGGGTGAGGAAAGAGGAATGAGATGAAAATAGGAGGGAGGATAAAAAGAGGGAGGGGCTATACAGTGATGGTAGGACTGTATTTAAAAAAATATAAGTAAAAAAAAGTTTTGTTGTTATATTGACATGATGGATGATTTAAAGCTTTGTTTTACAGGATTATTTACAATATTTTTTACGGGGAAGTGTACTAATAACGCTAATGGCTTTAGTGATGAAAAAGGTTAAAATTAAAGAAAATGTGCCCGAATTTGTCGAGGTTGGAGTGTTAAAATTATTTTGGAAACAACCTTAGTACACCCGACCGAGATTCAAACCCTGATTTCCCTGTCATCGGTAGTCTAGTCTACTGCAAGAGTGACGCCTTAAGACAAGTGGTTCTCGAAAAATTCATGTGTTCGCGGCACACTTTCAAATAAGAGCATTTTATGAGGCACACCTACAAACAATAACATTTTTGGTGGCAGACTTGAAAGGAATAAAAAAAACATTACTTTTTATTAATCAAAATTAATAAAGATATACAATATTTTATGTTATAATTTAAATTAATTAATGTTTTAATGAAATACTTAAGCCTGATAAAAATTTGGCGGCAAACCTTTGAAGATAACGCCGCGGCACATTCGTTGAGAACCACTGAATTAAACCATTCGACCACAAAAACTGGTGAAGACTAGTAATACACGTTAGAAAAAAAAAAGAAAAAAAAGGACAATTTTGTATTCATGCAGGATGACCTGGTGGTCTAAAGGTAAGGTGTCGGACTTCTGTATTGGGGGTCCGGGGTTCAATCCTCGGTCCCGGCACAGATTTATCTGATCACCAAACCCTTCCTTCACCTCTGACAAGACTTGTATTAATTACAACTTGTGAATGTGTGGAATACCAGGCCTCCACCGTGGTTCGGATCCCACGTTAAACTGTAGGTCCTCCATTTCATATCACAATCACCCTACCATTACACATTAGCGTAAGTGCGTACAACCCGAACGGGTAGTAAGACGCGGTGCTAATAATAATAAATGTATTCATGCCTTGAAGATACACATTCCATTTCAAAACAAGCCTCCTGTTGTTTTTTGTGTGTGTTTTTAACACATTCCGCTACCGCAACAAAGTAACTACCCCTCTACGCTACCAACCCCACAATCACAAACGCAAGCAAGCTCGTAAAGCCACGTATAAAAAAGGTCCATCCCTCGTCACTTAACCTCCCACCACCATTCTCACCCAACCAACCGAAACCCTCTGACGCTAGAATCTGTAGGCGTCGTGAAGGTTAAACACCGTCGTTCAATACAGAGCCTAAACTAAGTTCCTAAATTAAATATTCGCTTGCAAATGAAGCCGGCGCCAAACCACCCTACTACCCTTATTTAAGGTTCACTAATTAGATTGACGACTGACGCCTTTCAATTCAGGGAAATGGGGGGGGGGGGGGGGAAGGGGGTGTTTATTAGACGAACCTAGGCAGTCACCTAAGTCACAAAGGTCTTTGAGAATCATAACAACCAAATATAATTATTTATTTTTTTGTTTAAAAAATAATTAATTAAATTAAATATGTTAATAGTTGTTTCCTAATAAGGAAATATCCATTAAATATTTTGTCTAATCGTAAGAAAATATATATGATTAGTAACATAATCAATTTTGGATTTTAAAGACATACGAAGTCGCTTTGTCGGCTTTGAAAATTAATTAAAAGCTCCCGAAGAACATTAGGATAAAAGAAAGTGAAAAAGGAATATTATGTAGGGGGAAGGTTATCTGGGCTCTTAAGACGTCTGGTTCTAGCTGTATTACCTACCTAAGTTATGTGTCATCTGGGGGGTGAGACGGGCTCTTAAGACGTCTGGTTCTAGTTGTATTACCTACCTAAGTTAGGTGTTATCTGGGGGGTGAGACGGGCTCTTAAGACGTCTGGTTTCAGCTGTATTACCTACCTAAGTTAGGTGTTATCTGGGAAGGTGAGATGGGCTCTTAAGACGTCTGGTTCTAGCTGTATTACCTACCTAAATTAGGTGTTATCTGGGGAGTGAGACGGGCTCTTAAGACGTCTGGTTCTAGTTGTATTACCTACCTAAGTTAGGTGTTATCTGGGGGGGTGAGACGGGCTCTTAAGACGTCTGGTTCTAGCTGTATTACCTACCTAAGTTAGGTGTTATCTGGGGGGGTGAGACGGGCTCTTAAGACGTCTGGTTCTAGCTGTATTACCTACCTAAGTTAGGTGTTATCTGGGGGGGGGGGGTGAGACGGGCTCTTAAGACGTCTGGTTCTAGTTGTATTACCTACCTAAGTTAGGTGTTATCTGGGGGGTGAGACGGGCTCTTAAGACGTCTGGTTCTAGCTGTATTACCTACCTAAGTTAGGTGTTATCTGGGGGGTGAGATGGGCTCTTAAGACGTCTGGTTCTAGCTGTATTACCTACCTAATTTAGGTGTTATCTGGGGAGTGAGACGGGCTCTTAAGCCTGAAACTATAGTTTTTATATTTTATTCCAATTTGATTTTATGTTTGTTCAAAACTTAAAATAGCCCCTTTATTTCAAACATCTGGAAATGGTTTCATCGCTAGAGGGTTTTTCTTAGCGAAATACCCACTTTGTAAAACAATTCACCTCTTATAAATTACTAAGGACAGAAAGGTAAAGAAAAATCAAAAAAAATTCAAAACCCACTTCAATTAGCTTCAGTTCCGTTTTAACTTCCAACCACATATTTCAAAGATTAAAAAAAAAAATCAAAGCAATACTCCACCCACCAACTCATAATAACAAGGTAATAACAATTTATTCTCAATAGAGCTCGCTATAAATACACAAAGCAATGCCGTCATTTATTATTTCATTTATTTTATTACATTCGTTTATTTTTTTTGTATTAATGTAACGATTCACAAAAAGCTCTAGTCGGAAACTTCCCAGAAGAATGCATTGTTAAAAAAAGGACCACGGTCTAATAATTTACTGTCGATGTGTTGTGTGCTGGCGGTTTTAACGGATGAAGCGCTTCAAGTCAAGCGGTTCAAATTGACGCCACAGAGCAGCACAGGCGTATTGACGATAGATGACACGCGTGATGGAATCAATACAAAATTAAACAATTTTCATATTGAACTTACATAACTAAATTTTGGGGGACATTTTGAAATATATAAAGGATAGTTAAATTTAATAATTTTATAGTTATATTAAATAAAAATGTTACATTATAATATGGTTGGATATCAAACAATAAACGATGGGTTTAAATGTTAATAAAATATGTTTTTTTTTCTATATTTAAAAAAAATGTGTTAATATGATAAAAAAAAATTAATTTCACTTCTAGTTTAAAATTCTACACAAAATAATTTAGGAAAACGTAGCTCTATACAAAAAAAAATCAACATTAGAATTATACTTTTTTTTCCACCCCCATCTTACTAAATATTCAGGTTGTACCCGTATAGCATATATACTAATTATGCTAATGTGTTAAGGATGAAAAAGGTTGACTTTAAAGAGGAAGTGTACCCTCATTTTCATAGTTGGATAATGGAAAACTGTTCAGATAAAACCACCTTCAATCTATCCAACCGGTAATTGAGCCCCTATCTCACAGTCATCGGTAAAACATTATTTTGCGAGAGTGATGCCTTAAACAGTTCAAACACCGAAGCGAGTATCTCTAGTTTCGACAAGTATTTCTTTAATTCAGAGGAAATTAGGAAGATTATTAGCACCGCGTCTTACTACCCGTTCGGGTTATACACACTTACGCTAATGTGTAATGGTAGGGTGATTGTGAGATGAAATGAAGGACCTACAGTTTAACGTGGGATCCGAACCACGGTGGAGGCCTGGCATTCCCCACATTCACGAGATGTCTTGTCAGAGGTGAAGGAAGGGTTTGGTAATCAGATAAATCAGTGCCGGGACCGAGGATTGAACCCCGGCCACCAGCACAGAAGTCTGACACCGTACCCTAGACCACCAGGTCACCAATTAGGAAGAGAGATGGTTGTTTTTACTAGGTGTATTTTATTATATCTTTAGATAAATGCAGTTGCATTTTTTAAAGTCATCTTCCTCATCGTTTGCGTTTAATTAAGTCGGTAAAAACCTTTGTTTAGAAAGTTACTTAAAAAAATTCAGGTTTGTATCAAAACTAAAGGGTGAAGTAAGTTTTTCAGTTGAAGGTACATTGGAATGTATGAAAACATATCCATATATCTCTTATCAACCAAATCCAATAAAAAAAAGCATATATATCACAGACATAAAAAAAATAGATATACGTTCTGATAAAATACGTACGTCGTATGAGGAGGACCTTTCAAATTCGAAATAAATTGAATCAATGCCAAAACTCGACAAGTGAATTTATTTCCAAACCACGCGGAAAAAGAATTATGAAATATGCTCAAAATGTTTTTTTTAAATAATATAATTTTATCTTGAAATTGTGAAACAAAATATTGTCTATAGTAGTATATCGTTTAAGACTATATAAATAAAAGATTCGAAAGTAAATTTAGTTGAAGGTGGAGGGGGATATTCTAACATGATAGAAGTCCTACTACCCATCCAAGCTATCCGCTTATTTAAGTTGATAAAACTACGCTTCGGTGGACGCGTGGTCTATGGCGCTAGTCTCGCAGTCGAATCTCGGT
>JBCFYV010011135.1:26994990-27099990 GCA_039000515.1 Timema cristinae
CTGACACCTTACCCCCTAGACCACCAGGTCACCGGTCATGTATTGGGCCTATTAAACGTAGGTTAAGCTAGTTTGTAAATCGTGTGTTTATAACATAAGTTGAATCAGAAAGTGTAGGTTTATCGCCAAATATAACAGGCTTTTTTTTTTTCGGTGACATTTATTTTTCATGTACGTTCTGTGAGTTTTGTTGTTAAATATGGCGTGTATTTTTTTTATGCTCAACTCCACTTGTGTTTTTTTTTATCTGGTATATAATACGACCATGATTATGAATAAAATGCCATAGAATTATGTAAAAAGGGGAAATCGGAAGATAGATCACAATTTGGTAAACTGAGTCATGTTTTTTTTTATCTTTACATTTTATCGCTAACGTTTTTTCTTTCAACTAAAACGTCTCGAAAATATAATCATGTTTTTTTTATGGACTATAATCTCCAAAAAAAAATGGTACGACAAAACCGTACATTATTTTCTGAACTGATAAAATTTTCGTCCGACACCTTAACTAAATCGGTAGCGTGTTTGTCTACTCAATTAGGGTACCGGGTTCGATTCCCAGCATGGCCGAAAAATGTATCATTGGTGAAATATGGGTTTACCCTTTCACAGCGATTAACGGCTGGAGGACTGGATGTTGTGTCTGTTATAGATACATTATTATTATTATTATTATTATTATTATTATTATTATTATTATTACTAGCACCGCGTCTTACTACCCGTTCGGGTTACACGCACTTACGCTTATTTGTAATGGTAGGGTGATTGTTAGATGAAAATTTAGGACCTACAGTTTAACGTGGGATCCGAACCACGGTGGAGGCCTGGAATCCCACACATTTACAAGTTTTGATTAATACACGTCTTGTCAGAGGTAGAAGGAAGGGTTTGGTAATCAGATAAATCTGTGCCGGGACCGAGGATTGAACCCCGGACCCCAGCACAGAAGTCTTGACACCTTACCCCCTAGAACACCAGGTAACCTTCTAGATATAAGTTAGTTTATAAGTATTTTGCTGATATATAAATTAGGTTCAGTAAGTGCAGGTTGAACACCTTAAATAAATGAAAAAAATATTTTATTAGTCGTCTTATATAATTTTTCTCTGAAAAAAATAACACGTTAGACATCGTTTAAAAAATTTCAAAATTTTCAAAATCGATGATTTAAAAAAAAAGTAGATATATTCTTATTTATCATGTAAAAAAATGCCCGAATAAGTATTTTGAACAAAATCCTTATAAATATTTAATTTTCAAAAATTAAGGTTTAATTTTAAAGCTAAAATCACGATTTCTCCTCTTAACATATAGAATCCAATTTTCATAAGAAAACGGCTAACAAAATTATTAGATATACTTTAAAGGTATTTATACGTCAAGTAATGTGGTCTACAGATGTCACTAATGACAGATATTATTTATACTTATAAAATAACAATAATCATATAGTAAAACAAATGTTAGCACCGCATCTTACTACCCATTCGGGTTATATGCTTATGCACCAATTACGCTAATAATTTTAGGCTTGAGCAAGGTTATATTTATAGAAAATGTACCCGTATTTGCGTGGAGGGAGAGTGAGAAACTTTTTTTAAACACCCCGGTAACACCTGACCGAGATTCGAACCACAATCTCTCCGTTATTGGCCAGTCTAGTCCACAGCTAGAGTATCGCGTTAGACCACGCGGCCACCGAAGCGGGTTTCTACACATTTAACTACGCAAATGTGATAAGGATACGACAGGTAAAAATCTATATAAAATGTTCCCGCATTTGCTAAGAGTGTGGGGGGATTTTTTTTAAAGGAAAAACCTCCCTAAATGCACCCTACTATGATTTGAACTCCGAACTCAGTAATAACGTGGAACCAGTCACTATGAGCTTGACGTTTGATCCGCGGTACCCACCGGTGGGAACACTGGCCAAGTCCAGGCATTCTGGGGGAGGCTTTATTCCTAAATGGTCTTACTACCCCTCCTGTCGCCACACAAATACGAGAACATTTTCTATAAAATTATATTTCCCTTATAAATTCACGTATTATAGTTTTTGTATGTGGACAGATTGGATGGGTAGTAAGACGCGGAGCACAGTCAATATTTTTCATGACGCCTACTTCCCACCTTTGGAGAATAAATGGGCCATTTCCTTAAAAGTGTTGTGAAAAATGTGGGGGAGGGGGGGGGGGGAAATCTCAACAAGTGGTATTTTGTTACGCGTCCATTTGGATGTGTCCCAACTTTTCGTTTTTTTTATCCACTCCCACCCCCTAAAATTAAGGGTAGTTTACTGAAGGACAAAAAGAGATAACATAAATTTTTCTTAAAAATCCGCTAGAACGATTTTGATTAAACTTTGTATCTGGACACTGTTGAACATTATAAACAAAATGGCGATCTTGATTCTCACATGGAGAAATTTCCAATTTTAATCATATCTTCGCAATTATTTGATACACGATAAAACTTACTATCGTAAAGTTGTAGTCCTATTAAAAATGAAAATCTAATATTTGAAATATATTTTTATAAAACCGATGGTTTTTGAGCTATAAGCAAACGTAGTATTTTATGGAACACTATGAAATTGAAATTTTTGTTATGCTCTTTGGTGGCTTAAGATATTCTTCTTTTCTCAATGTTTCTTTAAGATTGTATATAATTTAATCTATACTCTTTGGTGAAGTGTTTTTATAGAAATGTTTATTATTTCGTTGCACAAATCTTACTTGTTTTTAGTAAACTTATCGATTTTAAAACGAAAGAGAGAGAAAATCTATGCTATGCATCGTACTTTCTATTCTATATTAATATTATTACCATGCTATTTAATAAATTCTCTTACCTGTTATCAGCCTCGGTGGCGTAGTTGTCTAACGCGCTTGTCGTGTTGAGCTCGCCTGCTGAGGACGGGGAGATCGAGGTTCGAATCTCAGTCGGGTGAACTGGGGGTGGTTTTTCCTTAATGGTTTTCTACTCTCCCTCCACGCAAATGCGGGTTCACTTCCTCTAATTCAAAACCTTCCCAATTCCTAATCCATTAGCGTAATTAGTACTTAAAGCGTATAACCCGCACGGGTAGTAAGACGCGGTGGTAATATATTTTTTTCTTACCTGTCGGAATAAATGTATTTCTTGCTAAACATAATGTCGATCAAACATCGTGTTTGACAAATATCAAATGGATATTCCAACTGGTAAAATAGTGCTGTTATACTAAAGTGTCTCCGGATAACGGAAATATTGGAAGGGCACTTAATAATAGTAATTAATATACGAGGCCATCCATAAAAAGGTGCATTGATTAATTTAAAGGCTAGTCTACTTCATAAAATGTAACAATGGTTATCATAGACTATTCATAGAATATAGCAATGTTTATAACATTCTACATGCTTATTAATAAAACGTAGTAATGGTTATATAATTCTATAAGATTTTTATAAAATAAAGCCATGATTATATTATTCTACAGGCTTATTAATAAAACGTAATAATGGTTATATTATTTTATAAGTTTGTTTATAAAATACAGCCATGGTTGTAATATTCTACAGTCTTATTAATAAAACGTAGTAATGGTTATATTATTCTATAAGCTTGTTTATAAAATACAGCCATGATTATATTATTCTATAGGCTTATTTATAAAATGTAGCAATGATTCTTTTAGTTTAGTGTGCCATAAATTAAAATTGTCTTCTCAGATATTTTACTGTACGGAATATTTGATAAAATGTCGCTGATAATTGCGCTGTGCCTGATAATTAACAGGCTATGGTGTAACTTATAAGCTAGGGCCTTAGTTTAATCATTCTAGATAAGCCTTTTATCTTTCAGGGTAGATTAAGGGTACAAGAAATAAAGAAAGCAGTTGTGATGTAAACACTGGTAATAGAATAATATCTAAAAATAATGTAACTAAACACACCATTACGTTTAACTATGTCATTAACAGCAAGTGTTGAGGATAATTACTGTTGGCGATAGGTTGAAATCCGTTCCTTGAATGGGTGCGGGTAATGACGCGAGCACAATTAGTGCGTATAATTACTTCCCCCTCCCCCCCCTTTATACTTTCACAACTCTAATTATAGTCAAAGTAGAGGCAGATGCACCAAAGGTAAAGAACTTGAGATCCCCCCACACCCCCAAAAAAAGTGATTAAAGGCAAATGGGGACCGAACTCTAGGTATAATGATCAGTGCGGCTGGTTACTAATATATAGGTCCCGGGTTCGATTCCCTGCAGTACTTTAGGGTTTTGGGGGTTTTTTTTTCGGAAAGGGGAAATGTTCCTATGGTCACCATAGTCTGGTTATTTAGGTTTAAGTTAGGTTTAATATTTCCCCTGGTTCCACACCAACAAAGTCAATATCATGACGTCATATCCTTGCTGGTACGACGTGTAAACAAACTCCAAGGCATACCCTGGGACCTCCATTAAACTATAGTCCCACTTTTAAATTTTGAACTTTTTTTATGAAAAAGTTTTGTACTAATTTTGTATCTCAAAGAATAAATTTTATGCCCGTACTAGTTTTGGATAGTTAACATATTATTATTATTAGTACCGCGTCTTACTACCCGTTCGGGTTATACTAACTTACGTTAATGTGTAATGGTAGGGTGATTGTGAGATGAAATGGAGGACCTACAGTTTAACGTGGGATCCGAACCACGGTGGAGGCCTGGCATTCCCCATATTCATAAGATGTCTTGTCAGAGGTGAAGGAAGGGTTTGGAAATCAGATAAATCTGTGCCGGGACCGAGGATTGAACCCCGGACTCCCAGCACAGAAGTCTGACACCTTACCCCTAGACCGCCAGGTCACCCGTTAACATATCAAAGTAGGTACTACACATTAGTATTTTTTTAATGTTCTTATCTTGATGATCAGTACCCAAATTTTGATGTAATTACATAATATTTTTGTACATATATATAGTTATTTTAATGCGATGTCTTACATATGTTATGATGACCAGAAATTTTAAGAAAAACTAAGACAAAAATATTCCATAAATGCAACTAATGTTTAATATTACCTAAAAAAAAAGCGATATCCACGCGCTACTACGTGTTTTAACATATTGTTCCAACACATTCATCATTCCTTTGATTATAATTGTTTTATGGCTAACCTGACTTAATTAATACTCGTGTCAAAAAGTTCATAAAAAAAGTAATATATATATATATATATATATATATATATATATATATATATAATGTGATCTGGGAAAGCTATTTACACAACATATGTAAAATATAATTTTTCACTTGTATACAAAACAAAATTTCATGTTAAACCTTTTAAATCTGTACTAATACATTCAAGACAGGATTATTTAAATGGTTTAAAAATTTTACTATCTTCAATCACCAAAAAATGCATTAATGGTGGACAAAAAAGTTGTACAAAAATATTAACTTAAAATGAACACTTTGACATGAATATATATATTTATTTATATATTATAAAAAGAAGTCGTAATACTAAAACATTACCTCATAGTAGAAAAATGTACATTAATAATAAAAATTTATTCATTAGAAAAATTTAAATCTCAAAAGTGGTACAACTGCAATAACTTGTAGTGACAACTTTGAAATACTAATAATTACTAAAAACAGTTACAGATAGAAAAAAATATTTCTTTATGTAACAAAACGGTACAAAAATAGTACTTAACTTTGGCATTAAAAAAAAGTTCAAAATTCAAAAGTGGTACTACCCTGGGCCACATTCTGTTCCCACGGATAGAAGTCTACATACAGGGGTAATTTATATATAGGTCACCTTGACTTTCAGTTAAAAATACGGTAAAAACCTTTGGTAACCGAATTAAAAGGAGGCTGAACCGTTTTGAATAGTTAAAAGGTACCTATGTAAATCCTTTATTTGGCAGTCCAGCTACCGAAAAAAAACATACATAACCAAAATACAGTTAGCTGTTTCGGATACGGAAGGTTTTACTGTAGTTTTATTTATGTACATTAACATACAGAATGCCAATTATTGTAATTACGACATTGCCCGTTAGGAGGGGACCACAGTTACATTTATTTAAGTTATTTAAAAAAAAAATGACACATGGATACTAAAATAAAACCCTGGACCTTTGAGGGTAATTCTTCTTTCATACTTTTTTTTAGCACCGCATCTTACTACCTGTTCAGGTTATACGCTTATTTACTAATTATGCTAAGGAGTTAGGGATGAGTAAGGTTGATTTTAAAGAAAATGTACCTACATTTGTGTGAAGAAAGGGTGTGAAAATATTAAAGATAAAACCACCCTCATTATGTCAAGGCCAAGATTCGAACCTCAACCCCTCCCATCACTGGAAAAACCGACTATATCTGCATGGTATTTAATCTACGTGACCACTGATAAGGATATCCTGTTATCCAATTAGTAAATATCTAGGAGCTAGGGCTGGGTGTGTAGTATTAGACGTGCTGTCCTAGGTTAAGTTAGTTTGTAAGTCCTGTTATCCAATTAGTAAATATCTAGGAGCTAGGGCTGGGTATGTAGTATTAGATATACTGTTCTAGATTAAGTTAGTTTGTAAGTCCTGCTATCCAAATAGTAAATATTAAGGACCAAGGTCTGTATGAATTTATTAAATTATTTTGTAAGTGATGAGATGATATAAATTGAAATATGAAGTAATCTAACCGACGAAAAAACCACAACTAGTTGATGGGAATTAGGTCGGCGTCTAAACACGACGCCTTAACACGATGCCTTAACGCTCTCGACCAGTTTTCAAAGTTCTACGTCCCAGGAAATTGTGTTCGAAAGTGATTTCTCCTCAAGAGAGGAGAGGGTGATAGAAAGGGAGTGGGCGGCGCGGGGGGGGGGGGGGGCTACAAGTTTAACCGAAAACATGTCTTTGTGTAGTCAGTTAGTTACAAGACACAATTGCCCTGAACAATTCCTCCAAAGTTTAGTGAGCTGGAGGGAGTTTAGAGGAGTTGAAAACAGGGAAAGGGTATAGCCCCCCCCCCCTCCCCTTTGAGTGAGTGAGAAATAAAGGAGACAACTTTCATGTGTATGTGTCGCGAGGTTCACATTCTGTAAGGATACAAATTAATTAAGTTTATTTATTTATTTGTTTATTTTAAATCCGAGACTCTGGAGGAAAAAAAAAAGTACGATTATGTCGTAGCGTGTATTTATTTTTCTTACATCATTTCCGACAGTTGTTTTTTTATCACTGCTTCTTACTATCCTTTCGGATTATACGATTAAGTACTAACTACCCTAATGGTTTTATGGTTTATAAAGGTTATTTTTAAAGGAAATGTACCCACATTTGCGTAATGGTAGAGTGAAAAACTGTTTTGAGATACCCCCCCCCTTCTCCCTCAGTAAGCCCAACCGAGATTCGAACCTTTATCTTTCCGTCATTGGTAGTCTGTCTTCTGCCAGAGTAGCGCCTTAGACTATGCGACCACCGAAACGGGTCTCAAATCAGGTTATGCAAAGAGTCAGCCCGCAATCAAACCCATCGCTATTATAGTGCCAACATTCGCGGATCGAGGGTGTCACGTGGTCAGCACAACGAACATTCCTGTCGTTAATCTCAGTTTTCTAGAACCCGGAACCACTACTTATTCCGTTCAAGTATAACTCCTCGTTTGTTTGTCCCCACGATCCCGTTTCTAGTCACAGAAATATCCGGAAGCCCTGGGAATCGAACCCGGTAACTCCGGGTCTGTAACCAGGAACGCTAACCACCTAGGTGTAATTGAAAGGATCGATCAGCCGTATTTACATGACAGAAACTGTATAAAGAACTTTTCAAAATTCCGGCGAGACAAGTCACATCACTTAGCGAGGGGGAGGGAACAAGGAAAAAGGGGGGGGCGCTTATTTTGATTCCAACGACGCTGGCGTTTTCGGAGAGGTATGTTATTACATGGTTGGCGTACCTGATGACACGCGGTGCGCAGTGACTTTAAAAAAAGCGTGCATCACACGTCGACCAACTCTGTGATACAGTCGACTAGAAATAGTAAATTTACACCAACACTATTGCACGTGAATCATTCCTGATTAAACATTAATGGAGATAAAGAGTTAATAGAAGTTCCTAATACTGAACATTGTTCAAATATTAAATGATATTTTGATAAAAACTGTATTGAAAAGGTAGTTTTTTGACCATTTTAGAATGTCTTCACAGATAAGCACTGTGCACAAATCTTCATTCTGTCATAACAGGGACATACTGTAGTTATTAACAAGAAACTTTGTCGCTTTGTCCCCCATCGTCACCGCGGGAAATGTCGAGTAATCATTCAAATACGAATGTACTGCACACATTTCTTGTCTTTTCCTCTCCCTTTTACTCCCAAACCTCGCGCGAGCTGAGTTGGGCCTCTCCTATGAATCTTAACCTCATGTGTTCATTTCATACATATATTAAGTCAAGGCAACATCTATTCTTTCCTGGGAAAGACAAACTGTTCTCGTTATTTAAAAAGTTTGTCACCAAATGCTGCCATGCTCATGACAGATATTCAACAATTATTGTTGAGATTAGCATGTGCAGAAAACTAAACTTTATGATTCTATAGAAGAAATATTTGATTTAGTTTGGCCAAAAGATGTTTGTGTTATAAAAACTGCAAAATTAATGCACTAAATTCGCGCTCACTAGCACCCCGCCTTAAGACATGAATGTTAAAATAACATGAATGCACAAAACATTACAAATATGTATTTTACCGTAAACGTTGATAGCGTTTTATTATTATTATTATTATTATTATTACTAGGTTTAGGTGGTTATCAAATTTAAATGCTGCAGGTAACACAACCTGAGAGTCCGTGAAATTAAATCTTGTAACCTTTCGACGCTTCACATAATGTTCTTCCTATGAACATTGGACTGTAGTATCTTTTATAGCTGTCAGATAAGGTTCTTCCTATGAACATTGGACTGTAGTAACTGTTCTAGCTGTCAAACAAGGTTCTTCCTATGAACATTGGACTGTAGTATCTTTTCTAGCTGTCAGATAAGGTTCTTCCCATGAACATTGGACTGTAGTAACTTTTCTAGCTGTCAGATAAGGTTCTTCTTATGAACATTGGACTGTAGTAACTTTTCTAGCTGTCAGATAAGGTTCTACCTATGAACATTGGACTGTAGTATCTTTTATAGCTGTCAGATAAGGTTCTTTCTATGAACATTGGACTGTAGTTAACTTTTATCGAGTTTTCCAGGATAGAACTTTCACTTTGTATAACGTGAAGCGAACCACGTGTTCCTTAACAGCCAATCACGTCACGAGCAACATCAACACGGCTATTTAGTACTTCGTTTGTTTATAGTGTGCAGAAACCATTCTTTGGTAGACATGACTGCATACCAAGACAAGCTCGGTTTCAGATTGTAATAAAACGACTCGCTCTTTTGGTTTCACTTGTCGATGCATTTGCTTTATTTTTTTATTTATTTTTTTCAGCATCATGGGTTGACGTATGAATTCAGTAATATTGGATGAAAAAACTTTTTAAATTAAGATAAAAAGTTGGTCATTAAATTCCAGGACACCTTTGACAGATATTCAACAACTGTTGATATCACCGTGTAAAGAAAATTAAGCTCTATGTTTCTAATGCTTTATTTAATTTGAACAAAAAAAATATGTTTCTATAAAAACTGCAAAATCAATGATATTTTCTCGCATTTTACCCTCCCCCTTCCCCAAATTAACTCCAAATGACTAGTAACCCAATTGAAGTTTTAATCCTCTACCCCGTTAGACTTTGAACAAAGGTCTTTAAAGGGGTATTTTAGTAATTGTATGAAATTTAGTAAGGTCCTTTCTTTTACTTTTCGTTCATTAATTCATAACGAGTCATACTAGGGCGAAAAACCATTCACGCCCCCCTCCCTCCCCCCATTTTTTTTTTGCACCACGTTTAACCGACAATTCATTTTTTTTCTTACGAAAATATATTTACTGTGCTCTTGAGACTAGGATGGTTAAATTTAGAGTAAGAGTAGTGTATCCAAATTTGCGTGGCGGGCCAAATGAAAAACTATTTTGAACAAAACAATCCTAAACTACACCCGACAATGATTCAAACCCCGTTCTCGCCAGTTTAACACTAGAGTGACGCCTTAGACCATGCTGCCACTGAATTGAGTATCAGTAAGCCGTCCAATTCAATTCATACCATCTCAGCTTTGCTTCCTCTACTATCTCATGTACTCCAACATCCTCATTACATGTCCATACCATCTCATTCTTGCTTCCTCTACTATCTTATGTACTCCAACATCCTCATTACATGACCATACCATCTCAGTCTTGCTTGCTCTACTATCTCATGTACTCCAACATCCTCATTACATGTCCATACCATCTCAGCCTTGCTTCCTCTACTATCTCATGTACTCCAACATCCTCATTACATGACCATACCATCTCAGTCTTGCTTGATCTACTATCTCATGTACTCCAACATCCTCATTACATGTCCATACCATCTCAGCCTTGCTTCCTCTACTATCTTATGTACTCCAACATCCTCATTACATGTCCATACCATCTAATTCTTGCTTCCTCTACTATCTTATGTACTCCAACATCCTCATTACATGACCATACCATCTCAGTCTTGCTTGCTCTACTATCTCATGTACTCCAACATCCTCATTACATGTCCATACCATCTCAGCCTTGCTTCCTCTACTATCTCATGTACTCCAACATCCTCATTACATGACCATACCATCTCAGTCTTGCTTGCTCTACTATCTCATGTACTCCAACATCCTCATTACATGTCCATACCATCTCAGCCTTGCTTCCTCTACTATCTTATGTACTCCAACATCTTCATTACATGACCATACCATCTCATTCTTGCTTCCTCTACTATCTCATGTACTTCAACATCCTCATTACATGACCATACCATCTCATTCTTGCTTCCTCTACTATCTCATGTACTCCAACATCCTCATTACATGACCATACCATCTCAGCCTTGCTTCCTCTACTATCTCATGTACTTCAACATCCTCATTACATGACCATACCATCTCATTCTTGCTTCCTCTACTATCTCATGTACTCCAACATCCTCATTACATGACCATACCATCTCAGCCTTGCTTCCTCTACTATTTCATGTACTCCAACATCCTCATTACATGTCCATACCTTCTCAGTCTTGCTTCCTCTACTATCTCATGTACTCCAACATCCTCATTACATGTCCATACCATCTCAGTCTTGCTTCCTCTACCATCTCATGTACTCCAACATCCTCATTACATGTCCATACCATCTCATTCTTGCTTCCTCTACTATCTCATGTACGCCAACATCCTCATTACATGTCCATACCATCTCAGTCTTGCTTCCTCTACTATCCCATGTATCCCCACTCTTCCCCTGATAGCTTCATATCTAATCCTGTTTCTCCACGTAAAGATCCACCCTTAATCTAGAGGCAGAACAATTTCCACGATCACAATACTCTCACTATACCGGTATGAGAAAGAACAAACGGAAAAAAAAAATTTAAAGAGAGGATTCGAATCCTAATTAGGCCTATATTATCTAGAATAACAAAAGGGGTGACCTGGCGGTCTAGGGGTAAGGTGTCAGACTTCTGTGTTGGGGTCCGGAGTTCAATCCTCGGTCCGCCACAGATTTATCTGATTGCCAAACCCTTCCTTCACCTCTGACAAGACATCTTGTGAATGTGGGGAATACCAGGCCTCCACCGTGGTTCGGATTCCACGTTAAACTGTAGGTCCTTCATTTCATCTCACAATCACCCTACCATTACACATTAGTGAAAGTGCGTATAACCCGAACGGGTAGTAAGACGCGGTGCTAATAATAATAATAATAATAATAATAATAATAATAATAATAATAATAATAACAAAAGGCTTAATGATTCAAGCATTCCATCTAAAAATAAAAAAATTGTCCTTTGTACCACACAAACTTTCGCTGTCGTGTTTCTTAAAATATACATTTAATTAAAACTCGTAAGATTTCTGAAACGAAATAATATACATTGTTGTAGAAACACTACACCAAAGATCATAAATGAAGTATTATTATTATTATTATTAGCACCGCGTCTTACTACCCGTTCGGGTTATACGCATTTACGCTAATGTGTAATGGTAGGGTGATTGTGAGATGAAATGGTGGACCTACAGTTTAACGTGGAATCCGAACCACGGTGGCGGCCTGGCATTCCACCATAAATGAAGTAATAAACACTGTTGTAGAAACAATGCGACAAGAGTCCACCAAAGAGCATAAGAATCAAATAGTTGCGAAGATAGTATCTAAAGTGGAAATTTCTGCTTATGTAAAGTACCCTTAAAATGATTTTCAGGTGAAAATCAAAATCTTAATTTTGTTAAATCGTACCTCGATACAAAGTTTAATCAAAATCGTTAACATTGATTTTATTAAAATCCGCTCTATCTCTTTTTGCCCATCAGTAAGCTACCATTAATTTTAGGGCTAGATATCCGAATCCAAAACCCCCATGGGGTAAACCTTATGAAAACCTTAGATACCAAGTTTTGGTCCAATCGGTAAAATGATTTTGGCTCTAGTCAGAGATAAGGACAAACGGCATCGCAAAAATCACTTTTTTTTTTTTTTTGTTTCATTAAGGTTATGAAAGATCGACATTTATTAAAAGCTAGAGTTCAATTTTTTTTTAAAAGATAACAATACTTCTTCCTCCGAGGACTTGTGTGGTTTTTTTAACTAAACTCATCTGTAGTCTCAATAGTTATTAAACACAAGAGGATCGTGAATATTTTATAAAGTATTCATTAGAAATGCTGGAGGGTCATTAATTGTCTTATTACTAAGCGCACCACTAAGAGTTAAAGTATAATGCGCGGAATACTAATTAGTTATTAGACACACCGAAATTTCGTGAGACGTGTTTATTTTACGAACTTTCACTTAAAGCATTCATTAAAAATGTCTATTGAAATGTTTTTAAATCATATCATAGCATTTTCGGATTCTTAATATATGGTCTATTGAATCTTATTATATAATTTTGATTACTTTACCTTTAAAAATATTCGAATCATGGTCAATTTTTTTTTTATTTAATGAAGAGGTTTGAGTTGGGAGGGGGTAGCTATTACTTCTGAAGCAGATATTATTAAATCAATATTATATTCAGTGGAATACAAGAGTTTTTGATCATATTTTTAGGTCATTTTTTTTAAGTTGAAGGTTTTATTTATACTTAGCTCTTTTTATTGGTAATTATTTGATAAATTTTAGGTCAACAAAGCCTGGGTTGGGTGCTGGTGTATAGCTCCAAAAAAAAAAGTAATTAAAAATTATCTTGAACAAATGTAAATTCAATTTAGCCCAGATTAAAATAAAAAAAGGTGTCGAGATAATTACATTGTTTAGTTGTTTTGTAAGACTCCCCTAAATGCAACATGTTTATTTTCGAAGCCACCTTCTCCATTCAACAGCGCAATTCTCTTCTGGAATACTTTTGGAATCTGAAAAACGTATTCAACGGTCGTTGATTTCCAACAAAGATCGGTTCATGTGTACTGACCAATCATATCATTCGACCCATACTGCGTAGTTTCTAAACAATAGAACATCAGAGGTTACGTCAAATGTGGAAAAGAGATACGAGGGATATTATGTGATGAAAAAAAGGGGGTAGGGGGCCTTGGTCACGTGACAAACGCTGAGCCCTATATATTTGTATAGAGAGAAATATTTTCCAGTATTATTTATTTAGCAGCGTGTCTTATTATTATTATTATTATTATTATTATTATTATTATTATTAGCACCACGTCTTACTACCCATTCGGGTTATACGCACTTACGCTAATGTGTAATGGTAAGGTGATAGTGAGATGAAATGAAGGACCTACAGTTTAACGTGGGATCCGAACCACGGTGGAGGCCTGGCATTCCCCACATTCACAAGATGTCTTGTCAGAGGGGAAGGAAGGGTTTGTAGCGTGTCTTACTACCCGTTCGGGTTATCGCTTAAGTACTAATTACGCTAATGGGCTAGGAAGGAAGGTTGAACTTAAAAGTGAACCCGAATTTGCATGAAGGGAAAGTGGAAAAACATTTAGGGAAAACCTACCCCAGTTCATCCGACCGAGATTATAATCTCTATCTCCCGGTCCTCGGCAATCTAGCTCAACATGAAACTAGTGCGTTAGTCAACTACTCAACCGAGGCGGGTAATTTTTCAAGTAAATTTTCAGAAAATTTCCAATTTTTTTTAGACCATGATTTGATCATACGCTGATATATTAACTATTTCAAATGGTTTTAGAAGTTAGGAAGGTTATATTTATAGGAAGTGTACCCGTATTTGCGTGGAGGGAGAATGGAAAACCATTTTGGAAAGAAACTCCTCAGATCGATTTTCAATCATTTAACCCCGGGGGAAGGGGATATTTTAAAATATTGAAGTATTAACATAATATCTGGTCTACAGAAGACCTCGACGTTAGTTAAACATTCAACCGTCAAGCGCTGTAGTCGATACGTAAGTGTTAAAAGAGAACTTGTATCGCCAGTGATTTATTTTATTTTAACTCCTTTGAATATGTTTTCGATGTTAACGTCCTTGCATCGATGGCCGCGTGGTCTAAGGCGCTACTCTCGAAGAAAACTAGACCTCTGATGAAGGGGAGATCAAGGTTTTAATCTCGGTCAGGTGTATTGAGAATGGTTTTTTTTTTAATGGTTTCCCACTCTTTACCTCCACGCAAATTCAGCTACATTTCCTATAAATATAACCTCTCCAATCCCCAAAACTATTATCGGTAATTAGTACATAAGCGTATAACCCAAACGGGTAGTAAGGCGCGATGCTAAAAAAAAAAGTCCTTGGGAGAAAATTAATCGGAAACTTTTAAAAATTTGGATATCTCGATTGGGCCTATTCGTTCCATTTAAATAGAAATAAAAAAAATATTCAAACAGAATATTTTCAGCACTGTAAAAATCAGTCGTACCAACTATAAGGTAAAAAAAATCCCACAGCGCCCGAGATAGAAATTCCTGAACGATACAGATAACAATAAAAAAACTTCACTCTCACTCGTAAGGATGTATCATCTTACTACCCATTCGAGCTATCCGTAATTCTACCTTAATAGAGGTAGGGATAATAAAGGTAGAACTTAAATAAATTTACCCGTGTTTTATAGCGATACTATGGTGACCTGGTAGTTTAGAGGTAAGGTGTCAGACTTCTGTGTTGGGCGGTCTGGGGTTCAATCCTCGGTCCCGGCACAGATTTATCTGATTACCAAACCTTTCCTTCACCTCTGACAAGACGCGTATTAATCACAACTTGTGAATGTGTGGAATGCCCAGGCCTCCACCGTGGTTCGGATCCCACGTTAAACGGTAGGTCCTCCATTTCATCTCACTTTCACCCTACCATTACACATTAGCGTAAGTGCGTATAACCCGAACGGGTAGTAAGACGCGGTGATGATAATAATACTAATAATAATAATAATAAATGGATACTATGGGAAAAGCAACACACTTTTAAGACACCTTGCCTAGATTCAAACCCTGACCTCCCCGTCAGAGACAGACCTTATTATACGAGCTTTGACACAGATGGTTACCGATTAGGGTATAAAGTTGTACTAATAAAAATAAATGGTACGATAAAATCGTCCAAATTGTAAAAAAAAAACAAAAAAAAAACAGCCAAATAATTTTTTTTGTTTGAAAAAACAAGTAAACAATATTATTTATAGTGTATAAAACTCTCCAAGTAGCCAATTTTATCTAAATTGTTAAAGGCATTTAAAAAAAGAATTTTCAAAAGTCCGTTATTATTACAGGGTGGCCCACAGAAAAGTAGCCAGCCTCCTATATCCAGCAGGCGCCTCACTCTGAATTGGAGGAGGGCAATCCCCTTTAGACAAGCAGTTCACTTGCTCATTCTTCATGTCACAATATGGGTGGAAGGGGATTGACCTCCTCCAATTCAAAGTGAGGCGCCCGCTGGATATAGGAGGCGGGCTACTTTTCCGTGGGCCACCCTGTATATTATCCTTGATATTAGAGCTACAGTAGCCCCATGGCTTCTTTGGTGCTGACTGACAGCTCACAGCTGACAAGTTAAAAGCTTTGAAAAATTACCACACAACAAATTATGTATCCCTACGCCGAACCATATGATCTGCAAAAACATGTGTTAGCAGCTCTCACTTCTGACGGTCAAAATTTAGGTACATACCTAAATTGTCAAAATTTAGGTATATACCTAAATGATGAGTGTCAAAAGTCAGCTGTGAACTGTCAGTCAGCACCAAAGAAGCCACGGGGCTACTGTATAAACAATCATGATAAGTCCTCAAGGTCTGACAGTCCAAATATCGAGTTTGAGCAAAATCCATTTGACCATTTCCGGTGTAGCCTCAGGTTCAAAGATACAGACAGATAGACAGTATTGTAAGAGGGTCTTATTGAGTCCGGGAGTCGAATAGAAACGTCAAGATAAATCATCACCTGGAGGGAATGTTTACAATTACAATACCTTCTATATATGAGGAGGTAAAACATTAACTATACGATAAAAAAAAAGCCTGTACTAATGTTTTATAATTTGGTTTTATCCAATTAATGAAGAGATTTACTTTGTAATTAGATTTTCTAAAAGTTTTACAGCTAAAGCAAAAACTAATATAAAGGAGAAATGTAATTTAAAGGGTTTTTTTTATTTAAAAAAAAGTTAGAGAAATATACAGATCTATAGACAGGGATAAAAGTGTAGAACCGTGTTTGAAAATAACTTTATTATGTTTGTTTTACCAGACATAATTACGTTTACTCTTTTTTTTACCTGTCCTGGGCTATAGAGAGTGTTTCAAAATATATCAACTTTATTTACTCTGGAAGGCAAGAAACTTTAATAATATTTATAGAAGTTTATTTGATTAATCTATTTGTGGAATTTAATGTTCACTTTTCGAACCGACTGATTATATCAGCACACTAAGAATTTCTTTGAGTGAGAACGAAAGAACCTACCAATTTTGCCGGGAGAGGTTTCTTCACAAACCTTCCAAGGTCCTTTCACACGCCACAATCGACATGGGATTGACGGCTTTGCTTCCCTCCGAAGGAAGTTGTGCTACAGTTTTTTTTTTATCGTTAAGAAAAATCCGTCTACCCTAAAATCGGGTCCTGAGGCAAACACTTTACCTCAAGAGCCACAATGTCGATTTTTAGAAATTACTAAACAATTTTATATATTTTTGCGTTAAGTCATATGGTATGCAGTTGTCAATTTTGATTTAACTATCAATATCTATAGTAAAATGCTATTACCTTGCGTAAAATAAATTCTATAAGTGCCTTCCAAATAAAATTCTACAGGTTGACACTATTTTCCCAATACGTAATTCCTTTTGATTTACAGGCTGACAAGAAGGAATTCCCATTTTTTCAAAACTTCTAGAGAGGAGTGAAATTTCGTTTTAATCGTGAAAATTTTCTACCTTTAGATTATCAAGGATCTTTTCATTTTATGTAACCACGAGCACAAAAATTGGTCTTGAATTCTGTCTGTCCTCTGTCCGTCTTTCTGTCCCTCTGTCCATCTGTCTGTCCACTCTGTCCGTCTGTCTCTGTCCCTCTGTCCGTCTGTCTTTCCCTCTTGGTATTTAGATGTCATATGGTCCGTGTTAAATATTATTCTAAATGTAAAATTAAATGTAGTTTTCCGATTAATGATTTTTGAATATTCAAGATTTATTAAAATTTACTTAAATATTTTTATTTAAATTATATATCAATAGTATTTTATTTGACTTTTAAAATAATATGATTTTTTTCCCCCATAAACCAAAATTACCGATTTTAGGAAATTGTGTTCCAATATCCCCCCCCCCCTCCACCCGCCATCACATTGTCTTACTACCTGTTCAGGTTATATACATATTTTATAATTATTCTAATGGAATAAGGGATGAGAAAGGAAGCATTTTAGAAGTAATATACCCGCATTTGCGTGGAAGGTGAGAGGGAAATCATCTATTTAAAAAAAACTCAGTAGACATGACAGGGATTTGAACACTGATCTTTCCATTCATCATCAGACCAGTATAACAAGAGAGTAACGCCTTGGACCATGTGGCCACCGAAGCGGGTATTCTTATTTTAAATACTTTTTTTTTCGGGAATTTTTTGTCACGGTCGGATCATTTTGGTGTTGTTATTGTGGGTATAAATTTAATTAATTGTAAATTATTTTAATATGAATTTTATAATAGTAATATTAGTCAAATAAAAAAAAAATTATAAAACAGAAAAACAGAAATCAGAACCTAAACCTATCTAAGAAACAAAAAAAAAAAAAAAAGAATTTATTTTTTATTTTTTAACTAACAAGATGGTGACCTGGCGGTCTAGGGGTAAGGTGTCAGACTTCTGTGCTGGCGGCCGGGGTTCAATCCTCGGTCCCGGCACACATTTATCTGATTACCAAACCCCTTCCTTCACCTCTGACAAGACATCTTGTGAATGTGGGGAATGCCAGGCCTCCACCGTGGTTCGGATCCCACGTTAAACTGTAGGTCCTTCATTTCATCTCACAATCACCCTACCATTACACATTAGCGTAAGTGCGTATAACCCGAACGGGTAGTAAGACGCGGTGCTAATAATAATAATAATAATAATAATAACTAACAAGATCCAGAACCGGTACCAAAAACCGTTTGCTGGTTGTACTGGTACAAGAACTATGACCCGTTAAATATATCGGTTCGACTCCCAGCCCGCGACACACAACGTGTCAAGGGGTTGAAAGCCCTAAAGCGAGACCGGGGATATAACGATCAATACAAAGGGACCGACGACTAAGCGTCGGTACGACAGACGACCTCACGTCGCGAAGCCCATCCACGTAAAAACTTCACACGCTTCTGTGACCACATGACCTAAGGCGCTACTCTCGCAGTATTATATTATTATTATTATTATTATTAGCACCGCGTCTTACTACCCGTTCGGGTTATACGCACTTATGCTAATGTGTAATGGTAGGGTGATTGTGAGATGAAATGGAGGACCTACAGTTTAACGTGGGATCCGAACCACGGTGGAGGCCTGGCATTCCCCACATTCACAAGTTGTGATTAATACACGTCTTGTCAGAGGTGAAGGAAGGGTTTGGTAATCAGATAAATATGTGCCGGTACCGGGGGTTGAACCCCGGACCCTCAGCACAGAAGTCTGACACCTTACCCCCTAGACCACCAGGTCACCTAATACTCTCGCAGTAGACTAGATTGCCGATGACGGGGGATATCGAGGTTCGAATCTCGGTCAGGGTGTTTGAGGGTGGATCTTTTAAAATTGTTTTCCACTCTCTCCATCCAGGCAAATGCTGTTATATTTCTTCTAAATATTTCTAATCCATAAAACTATTAGTGTAATTAGTACGTATAACCCAGAACACTAGTAAGATGCGGTGCTAAGAAAATAATATTTTTTTACAACGTCTTACTACCCGTTCGGACTATATTAGGTATACTAGTTGGATAGGGTTGAGTAATATAGATTTAAAGATGAAATATACAAGTATTTGTGTGAAGGAAGAGTTGATTCTTTATTAGCTAAAAAAAAAACCTTGCGTATCGGAAAGGAAAAGTGAAAGAGGAATCGGAGGGTACGCTGGGGGGGAGGAGGGGAGAAAAAGATGGGGGGAGGTATGTTATCAGCTCTTTGCAGCTATTTTTAAACTTTTATTTGCCGCCTGTTAGCTATACTCATCGCAAGGTACATCTGTACTTCTGGTTGCGTGCTCTGAAAACATCAGGCGGTAGTCAGCATGGAAAGGGATAGCCTTAGAATAAAAGAATATATATATATATATATATATATATATATATATATATATATATATATATATATTATATATATATATATATATATATTCTTCCTACATCTATAGGAAGGAATTTTGATAATAATTATTTTGTCACTTTTTTTGTCTGTCAAAAAGTACAGTTACAAATTAAATTTTTGAAGAATGAATATAGCTACCATTTGGGCTATAATGTGTTAAAGAGGAATAAGGTTGAATTTAGAGGGAGTATACCCGAATTTGCGTCAAAGGAGGATTGAAAAACAATTCAGAAAAAAAATTACCATCAGTATACCTGACCGGGATTCAACCCCCGATCAAACCATCATCGCCAGTCGACCTTATTGTGAGGATTACACTTTAGATTAGACCATTCGATCACCAGAGCGGGTGGCGATCTCACTTAAAAGAAGCCCGAACCACGTGGCTATAGTTTTTCTGAAAAATACTTTTCAAACCAAAGAAAGGTGACTTGAGAAAAATATTTGAAGAGGTATTTTTTTTTACCAAGTTTTACTTCCTGTTGGTTATTTATACCGACGGGGTAGGAAATGATTAATGTAATAATATAATATAACTATGGCGGCATTTGAAAGGATAATTGCGTAACAGTTTTAGGGGGGGGGGGGACGAATGCATGCCCACCTCTTTGGCTTCAAGCTTTGATCTTTACGTCAACAGGCAATTTTGTTTACAACGTGCCAGAAGCTTATTAGAGTGTGATTAATTGTGAGGGAGTAAACAAAAAACTAGATTCTACTATAAAAACAAATTAATTGTCTTTAATTAATTTTCAACCAAGGTGTATCACATACCTGAAGGGCACTATTTCCAGCGCTGCTGTATTTCTTATGTTAATGTCAGTTCTGAAGCTTCAAAACCACTAAAACAATCCTCAATTATTTTAATATTTTAGAAAACATTCTAAAAGAATAATTTGAAAGTAACGAATGATTATTTGAAAGTAACGAGTGGTTATTTGAAATTAAGGAGTGGTTATAGTGAAAGTTAAGACTTAGACAAGTTGATCTAGAAAATTTTAAAATTAATTTATAAATTAAGCAGTTATAAAGTGTTTAATGTATTATGTGAAATTGACAAGCACTAAAATGTACAATTTAAATAAAATTTCCATAGAGAAACATAGTTGTGTATTATACGAATAATTAGATAAAATTATAATGCATCATCAACTAAAAATATAATGCTCAAACGAGTTGATGAAATGTCTTAAAACATAAGTTGACACATTAAAATATTAATACAAAAAATATAATATGAACATTGTTTATATCACGTTATATTGTATAAGTCCAGATTTGTTTTGAAATTAAATAATAAAAATTAAGTTAACATCCGCCAAACTTATTAAAACAAATTAGTTGGGGTAATTTATGTAATTTAGAATGATCCAATTCTTATCTGTGTGTGTCCCATTACTCCTTTTTAATATCAAGCTCTGGAAATTATGTCTGGATTACTTTATTCCTACATGTTTTGGTACTATGGCACCATAATCATGGATAGTGAAAATGAAATTAAAGAAGGTATGGTGATATTGTAGTATCCATGATTATGGTACCATAGTACCGAAACATATCGGAATAAAGTAATCCAGACATAATTTCCAGAGCTTGATATTAAAAAGGAGTAATGGGACAAAGACACAGATAAGACTTAAATCATTCTAAATTACATAAATTACCTCAACTAATTTGTTTTAATAATTTTGGCGGATGTTAACTTAATTTTTATTATTTAATTTAAAAACAAATCTGGACTTAAGGCGGAGTGCTAGTGAGCGCAAGTTTAGGGCAGTATTTTTGCAGTTTTTATAGCACAAACATCTTTTGGCCAAAATAAATCAAATCTTTCTTCTATAGAATCATAGAGTTTAGTTTTCTGCACATGCTAATCTCAACAGTTGTTGAATATCTGTCATAAGCATGTCAGTATTTGGTGACAAACTTTTTAAATAAAGAGAAAAGTTTGTCACCAAATGCTGACATGCTTATGACAGATATTCAACAACTGTTGAGATTAGCATGTGCAGAAAACTAAACTCTATGATTCTATAGAAGAAAGATTTGATTTATTTTGGCCAAAAAATGTTTGTGCTATAAAAACTGCAAAAATACTCCCCTAAACTCACTCTCACTAGCACTCCACCTTAAGAACATTGTTCATATCACGTTATATTGTATATTATATTTTTTGTATTAATATTTTAATGTATCAACTTATGTTTTAAGACTATTCATCAACTCGTTTGAGCATTATATTTTTAGTTGATGATGCATTATAATTTTATCTAATTATTCATATAATACACTACTATGTTTCTCTATGAAAATTTTATTTAAATTGTACATTTTAGTGCCTGTCAAATTCACATAATACATTAAAAACTTTATTAACTGCTTAATTTATAAATTAATTTTAAAATTTTCTAGATCAACTTGTCTAAAAGCCTTAACTTTCAACAATTATCTTAGAATATCGGTTGTGAACTTATTAAAAATTAGTTTACTTAATCGAGGAAAGATTTTTTTTTCGATTTTATTGATCTCAAAACTGAGGCATTTCACGTGAAACGTACTTAGAAAATCAACATTTTATTTTTAAATAACAAAACTCTATGTAAAAGAGTTTTCAATCCTTTTGGGATAAGTTGATACTTTTCAACTCAAATATACCTTGGAACAATATCATGAAATTACGAAAACTAACCTTCTTCGGTGACCGCATGGCCTAAGACGCTACTCTCACAGTCAACTAAACTGCCAATGACTGGGAAATACAAAGTTCGAATCTCGGTCGAGTGTACTGAAGGAGGTTTTCCAAAAATGATTTTTCCACTCTTCATACATGCAAATGCGGGTACACTTCATCTAACTATAACATTACTAATCCCTAAAAACCATTAACGTAATTAGTAGACCTACGACGCCCCCCTTAGGCCAGACCTGACATGATATTAAACAAAGAAAGGAGCAAACCATTAATAAAATGACAGAAATTCAATTAATATCAAGCCAGGATTCTACCACTAAATAGGAATTATTCCAATACAATGGAAGGTATTAATTAACATGCAAATGAAGTTAAACGGATTTAAGACACTTTCATATTAAATAGTACGTACACACAGTATCAATCAAAAGTAGACACGGTCATCCAGTACAGTTTTCTTAGAAAGAACGTTTGATAAAATATTATTATTATTATTATTATTATTAGCACCGCGTCTTACTACCCGTTCGGGTTATACGCACTTATTCTAATGTGTAGTGGTAGGGTGATTGTAAGATGAAATGGAGGACCTACAGTTTAACGTGGGATCCGAACCACGGTGGAGGCCTGGCATTCCACACATTCACAAGTTGTGATTAATACACGTCTTGTCAGAGGTGAAGGAAGGGTTTGGTAATCAGATAAATCTGTGGCGGGACCGAGGATTGAACCCTGGACCCCAGCATAGAAGTCCGACACCTTACCCCCCTAGACCACCAGGTCACCGGTTTGATAAAATACAAATATATTTTTTACGGTCAAAACTGATAACATTTTACTAAATCATTGTGTATTTTAAACAGAGCTTTCGTATAAAATTTGCTTTTTTTTTTTTTTGTAAAATTGTTGTTTATTACCCAGTCTGTTCAACTTGTATGAAGAGTGGTTGGCCAAGGAAGGCCTGGAGGGGCGTGGTAATTTCAGAATTGTAGGATGCTTCATCAACACAATAAAACACGTAGATGATCTAGCATTGTTGGCCAAAAATAAAGAAGAGTTACAGGAAATGATGGCCCGGCTGATGTAGATAGGGAGAAGATATCGCACGGAGAGCAACATTGAGAAGTTAAAACTGATGGCGATTCAAAAATTGAAGAGCTACTGAAAATCAAAATAAACAAAACATGGAGCAGTTCAAGCACATTGGTAAGTCTGCTGACAAAGAATGCCTACTGGACCAAGGAAATTAGGTCCAAGATCGCCATGGACGAGGAAGCTTTAAATCAGAAGAGGTTAATGCTGACCAGCAAGTTGGGTTTGGAACTGAGAGAGAAACTGATGAAATGCTACATTTGGAGCATCGTGCTGTTTGGAACAGAAACTTGGACTCTCAGGAAGATGGAGAATAAATACTTGGAGAGCTATGAAATGTGATGCTGGAGAAGACTTGAGAAGATCAGGTGGACAGACAGGGGGACAAATGAAGAGTGGGGTGAGAAGAGAACCATTTTGGATGTGATTCTTCGGTACAAATCAGACAGGATACATCCTTAGGAGGAACTGTCTTCTGTATGACGTCATAGAAGGAAAGGTTGAGGGAAAGAGGAGTTTAGGAAGGAGGAGGATTCAAATATTGGAGGACTTTAAGGAAAGAAGAACATTCTGGGAGCTGAAGAAGGAGGCAGAGGACAGGGTGCATTGCAGGTCTAAGTTTACTGACAAAAAGGAAAGGACCTGTCGTAAGACAGAACACCTAATAAACAATAATGTTGTTATTTAATACCCCGAAGTAAGTCTATCTTTCAGACTCAATAACATAACACAAAATGACGTATCTGATTAAAGCGCCTTAATGTCAGTTACGCCAGTTGGTGTTATGCCCGACATAGTGTGTGTGTGTATATATATATATATATATATATATATATATACACACACATATATATATATATATACTCTATGTGTATTTATATATACACTATGTATATTTATATATATATATATATACTCTATGTGTATTTATATATACACTATGTATATTTATATATATACATACTCTATGTATATTTATATATATACATACTCTATGTATATTTATAGATATACATACTCTATGTATATTTATAGATATACATACTCTATGTATATTTATAGATATACATACTCTATGTATATTTATAGATATACATACTCTATGTATATTTATAGATATACATACTCTATGTATATTTATAGATATACATACTCTATGTATATTTATAGATATACATACTCTATGTATATTTATATATATACATACTCTGTGTATTTATATATATACATACTCTATGTGTATTTATATATATACATACTCTATGTGTATTTATATATATACATACTCTATGTGTATTTATATATATACATACTCTATATGTATTTATATATATACATACTCTATGTGTATTTATATATATACATACTCTATGTGTATTTATATATATACATACTCTATGTGTATTTATATATATACATACTCTATGTATATTTATATATATACATACTCTGTGTATTTATATATATACATACTCTATGTGTATTTATATATATACATACGCTATGTGTATTTATATATATACATACGCTATGTGTATTTATATATACACTATGTGTATTTATATATATGTATGCACACTATGATGTGTATTATTTATTTGAGGTATTTAACATGCACTTTCAGAAACGACTGATTATATCAGCATACGATAATTTCTATGAGCGAGCGGTGAAGGACCTACTTCTCTCCCTGGTAAAGGTATTTCTACATATTTCAGGGTTATTTTACAAGCCACAATCGACATAGGACAGACTGCTTTCATTTCCCCTCCGAAGGAAGTTGTGCTACGTTTTTTTTATCGCTCAACCAAAATTAAAAAAATCAATCGACCACGGACTGGATTTGAACCCATGAACATCAGGTGTATATTATCATACGCCAAGACACTTCTTGTTCTGATATATTTTCAGGATCGGTAAAGGCTACTGGTGAAGGGGTGGGGGGGTCTTCCGTTGTTCTTTGAAGTATTGTCTAACTTCCGGGCGTAGTAAGGGTGTAATCTTGTTAGGTCGTAACTTCTGACGTGTCCCCCTCTACTACCCCTTCCTTCTCTTGTGGAGTGACATGGGATGTGGTTTGCGCCTGGTCTCTCTCTATTACCCCGTACCACTCATGTCAAGGATGAGGGGGAGGGGGGTGTAATCTAGTTAAGGTTCCATGTCCCAGTGTTATAGTCAAGAGTATACGTGTTGTAAAGTTCGGGAACTAGTCACTTTATAGCTTTGGGTCGTCTTAGTCAAGTTGTTGTATGGACAACCCCCTCCTTACACCTCTCCTCTAGTCCCTCTCTTACCCCCACCTTCCATTCCTCTCTGTCTTTACCCCCTTCCACTACCCTCTCTGTCATACCCTTGCATTACCCAACTCTCTCATCTACTTCCATTACACCCTCTATTACCCAACTCTCTCATCTACTTCCACTGCACTCTCCCTTACCCAACTCTCTCATCCACTTCCATTACACCCTACTTTATCCAACTCTTTCATCTACTTCCATTAAACTCTACCTTACCCAACTCGCTCATCTACTTCCACTGCACTCTCCCTTACCCAACTCTCTCATCCACTTCCATTACACCCTACTTTATCCAACTCTTTCATCTACTTCCATTAAACTCTACCTTACCCAACTCGCTCATCTACTTCCACTGCACTCTCCCTTACCCAACTCTCTCATCCACTTCCATTACACCCTACTTTACCCAACTCTTTCATCTACTTCCATTAAACTCTACCTTACCCAACTCGCTCATCTACTTCCACTGCACTCTCCCTTACCCAACTCTCTCATCCACTTCCATTACACCCTACATTATCCAACTCTTTCATCTACTTCCATTACACTCTACCTTACCCAACTCTCACATCCACTTCCATTACACCCTACTTTATCCAACTCTTTCATCTACTTCCATTAAACTCTACCTTACCCAACTCTCTCATCCACTTCCATTACACCCTACTTTATCCAACTCTCTCATCTACTTCCATTAAACTCTACCTTACCCAACTCTCTCATCCACTTCCATTACACCCTACTTTATCCAACTCTCTCATCTACTTCCATTAAACTCTACCTTACCCAACTCTCACATCCACTTCCATTACACCCTACCTTACCCAACTCTCTCACCCACTTCCATTATACCCTCCCTTTCCCAACCCTCTCAAACTCCTTCTATTACCCCACTAGCTTCTCCCCACCCTTACCTTTCCTCTTGCCACCTCTCTCTCTCTCTCTCTCTCTCTCTCCACTCCCATGCCGGTTCTACACTACTTGGTATCAAATATAAGATGGTTCCTATTTCAAACCCCGGACGATGCTTAGAAAAATTCTATAATTTGTTTATTGATGTGTTCTTTTAACCTGAACGGTTTTTATTCTATGAGAGATTTAAAGTGAAATAAAATAAACAATGCGACCGACACGTACTTTCTGATATGTAAATTTCAACTTTTAAATTATGTATTTCTTTGTAAACAAGTATACTTTGGTTTCTATGAGGTAAATCACTAATAAAATATACATTTTGAACCCAATTAAAGACCATATTTTACACAATTACTCTTATATAAATATAAAAAAAGAGAATACACCTTCGAAACTAGTTTTAAAATAATATTAAGACATTTTCTAAACATTCGTCATTTTAAGTCTTCAGTAAGCTAACTTTAAAGCAATTTTCTAACAAAAAATCAAGTATACGATGCTATTTATCGCTTAAAGCACTACCAAGGTATCTATTTTGAACCAAATATCTAAAGCCATTGTCGAAAAAAAAAAGATTTTTCAAAAATATATTTTTAATCACGGCGTTCAGGCTATACTTTTATCTATACTAATCTATACTAATATTATTATTATTATTATTATTATTATTATTATTATTATTAGCACCGCGTCTTACTACCCATTCGGGTTATACGCACTTACGCTAATGTGTAATGGTAGGGTGATTGTGAGATGAAATGAAGGACCTACAGTTTAACGTGGAATCCGAACCACGGTGGAGGCCTGGAATTCCTCACATTCACAAGATGTCTTGTCAGAGGTGAAGGAAGGGTTTGGAAATCAGATAAATCTTTGCCGGGACCGAGGATTGAACCCCGGCCGCCAGCATAGAAGTCCGACACCTTACCCCTAGACCACCAGGCCACCTATACTAATATTATAAAGAGGAAAGATTTGATTTTTTGTTTTTTTGTTTGTAATGGATAAACTCAAACTATTGGACCGATTTTAAAAATTCTTTCACCAATATAAAGCTACATTATCAGCGAGTAACATAGGCTATATTTTATTTTGAAAATTTAATTTATCCTAATAAAAATGTCGATAGTATATTATATAGTCGTTTGAAAAAAAAAAGTTGTTGAAGGGAAAGTGGGGTTGGTGAAGGGGGGAGGTAGGGTGAGGAAAGAGGAATGAGATGAAAATAGGAGGGAGGATAAAAAGAGGGAGGGGGCTATACAGTGATGGTAGGACTGTATTTAAAAAAATATAAGTAAAAAAAGTTTTGTTGTTATATTGACATGATGGATGATTTAAAGCTTTGTTTTACAGGATTTTTACAATATTTTTTTACGGGGAAGTGTACTAATAACGCTAATGGGTTTAGTGATGAAAAAGGTTAAAATTAAAGAAAATGTGCCCGAATTTGTCGAGGTTGGAGTGTTAAAATTATTTTGGAAACAACCTTAGTACACCCGACCGAGATTCAAACCCTGATTTCCCTGTCATCGGTAGTCTAGTCTACTGCAAGAGTGACGCCTTAAGACAAGTGGTTCTCGAAAAATCATGTGTTCGCGGCACACTTTCAAATAAGAGCATTTTATGAGGCACACCTACAAACAATAACATTTTTGGTGGCAGACTTGAAAGGAATAAAAAAAACATTACTTTTTATTAATCAAAATTAATAAAGATATACAATATTTTATGTTATATTTAAATTAATTAATGTTTTAATGAAATACTTAAGCCTGATAAAAATTTGGCGGCAAACCTTTGAAGATAACGCCGCGGCACATTCGTTGAGAACCACTGAATTAAACCATTCGACCACAAAAACTGGTGAAGACTAGTAATACACGTTAGAAAAAAAAAAAAAAATGGGACAATTTTGTATTCATGCAGGATGACCTGGTGGTCTAAAGGTAAGGTGTCGGACTTCTGTATTGGGGGTCCGGGGTTCAATCCTCGGTCCCGGCACAGATTTATCTGATCACCAAACCCTTCCTTCACCTCTGACAAACTGATTAATACACTTGTGAATGTGTGGAATGCCAGGCCTCCACCGTGGTTCGGATCCCACGTTAAACTGTAGGTCCTCCATTTCATATCACAATCACCCTACCATTACACATTAGCGTAAGTGCGTACAACCCGAACGGGTAGTAAGACGCGGTGCTAATAATAATAAATGTATTCATGCCTTGAAGATACACATTCCATTTCAAAACAAGCCTCCTGTTGTTTTTTGTGTGTGTTTTTAACACATTCCGCTACCGCAACAAAGTACTACCCCTCTAACGCTACCAACCCCACAATCACAAACGCAAGCAAGCTCGTAAAGCCACGTATAAAAAAGGTCCATTCCTCGTCACTTAACCTCCCACCATCCATCTCACCCAACCAACCGAAAACCCTCTGACGCTAGAATCTGTAGGCGTCGTGACGGTTAAACACCGTCGTTCAATACAGTAGCCTAAACTAAGTTCCTAAATTAAATATTCGCTTGCAAATGAAGCCGGCGCCAAACCACCCTACTACCCTTATTTAAGGTTCACTAATTAGATTGACGACTGACGCCTTTCAATTCAGGGAAATGGGGGGGGGGGGGGGAGGGGGTGTTTATTAGACGAACCTAGGCAGTCACCTAAGTCACAAAGGTCTTTGAGAATCATAACAAACCAAATATAATTATTTATTTTTTTGTTTAAAAAATAATTAATTAAATTAAATATGTTAATAGTTGTTTCCTAATAAGGAAATATCATTAAATATTTTGTCTAATCGTAAGAAAATATATATGATTAGTAACATAATCAATTTTGGATTTTAAAGACATACGAAGTCGCTTTGTCGGCTTTGAAAATTAATTAAAAGCTCCCGAAGAACATTAGGATAAAAGAAAGTGAAAAAGGAATATTATGTAGGGGGAAGGTTATTGGGCTCTTAAGTCTGGTTCTAGCTGTATACCTACCTAAGTTATGTGTATCTGGGGGGTGAGACGGGCTCTTAAGACGTCTGGTTCTAGTTGTATTACCTACCTAAGTTAGGTGTTATCTGGGGGGTGAGACGGGCCTTAGCTCTGGTTCAGGTATACTACCCATAGTGTTCTGGGAAGGAATGGCCTTAAGATCGTTCTAGCTGTATTACTATAATTAGTGTTATCTGGGAGTGAGCGGCTCTTAAGACTTGGTTTGTTGTATACCTCTAATTAGGTGTTATCTGGGGTGAGACGGGCTCTTAAACGTTGGTTTAGCTGTATTAACTACCTAGTTAGGTTATGGGGTGAGACGGCTTTAAACTCTGGTTCTGTGTATTACTACCTAAGTTAGGTGTTATTGGGGGGGTTGAGAGGCCTAAACGTCTGTTCGTTGTATTACTACAGTTAGGTGTATACTGGGGGTGAGACGGGCTCTTAAACGTCTGGTTTAGCTGTATTACCTACCTAAGTTAGGGTTATCTGGGGTGAGATGGCTCTAAGAGCTGTCTAGTGTTACTACAATTTAGGTGTATTAGGACGGGTTAACTGAAAATATAGTTTTATATTTTATTCCAATTGATTTATGTTTGTTCAAAACTTAAATAGCCCCTTTATTTCAAAACATCTGGAAATGGTTTCATCGCTAGAGGTTTTTCTTAGCGAATACCCACTTTGTAAAACAATTCACTCTTATAATACTAAGGCAGAAGGTAAAGAAAAATCAAAAAAAATTTAAAACCCACTTCATTAGCTTCAGTTCCGTTTTAACTTCCAACCACATATTTCAAAGATTAAAAAAAAAAATCAAGCAATACTCCCACCAATCATAATAACAGGTATAACAATTTATTCTCAATAGAGCTCGCTATAATACACAAAGCAATGCCGTCATTTATTATTTCATTATTTTATTACATTCGTTTATTTTTTTTAATTAATGTAACGATTCACAAAAGCTCTAGTCGGAAACTTCCCAGAAGAATGCATTGTTAAAAAAAATGGACCACGGTCTAATAATTTACTGTCGATGTGTTGTGTGCTGGCGGTTTTTAACGGATGAAGCGCTTCAAGTCAAGCGGTTCAAATTGACGCCACAGAGCAGCACAGACGTATTGACGATAGATGACACGCGTGATGGAATCAATACAAAATTAAACAATTTTCATATTGAACTTACATAACTAAATTTTGGGGGACATTTTGAAATATATAAAGGATAGTTAAATTTAATAATTTTATAGTTATATTAAATAAAAATGTTACATTATAATATGGTTGGATATCAAACAATAAACGATGGGTTTAAATGTTAATAAAATATGTTTTTTTTCTATATTTAAAAAAAATGTGTTAATATGATAAAAAAAAATTAATTTCACTTCTAGTTTAAAATTCTACACAAAATAATTTAGGAAAACGTAGCTCTATACAAAAAAAAATCAACATTAGAATTATACTTTTTTTTCCACCCCATCTTACTAAATATTCAGGTTGTACCCGTATAGCATATATACTAATTATGCTAATGTGTTAAGGATGAAAAAGGTTGACTTTAAAGAGGAAGTGTACCCTCATTTTCATAGTTGGATAATGGAAAAACTGTTCAGATAAAACCACCTTCAATCTATCCAACCGGTAATTGAGCCCCTATCTCACAGTCATCGGTAAAACATTATTTTGCGAGAGTGATGCCTTAAACAGTTCAAACACCGAAGCGAGTATCTCTAGTTTCGACAAGTATTTCTTTAATTCAGAGGAAATTAGGAAGATTATTAGCACCGCGTCTTACTACCCGTTCGGGTTATACACACTTACGCTAATGTGTAATGGTAGGGTGATTGTGAGATGAAATGAAGGACCTACAGTTTAACGTGGGATCCGAACCACGGTGGAGGCCTGGCATTCCCCACATTCACGAGATGTCTTGTCAGAGGTGAAGGAAGGGTTTGGTAATCAGATAAATCAGTGCCGGGACCGAGGATTGAACCCCGGCCACCAGCACAGAAGTCTGACACCGTACCCCTAGACCACCAGGTCACCAATTAGGAAGAGAGATGGTTGTTTTTACTAGGTGTATTTTATTATATCTTTAGATAAATGCAGTTGCATTTTTTAAAGTCATCTTCCTCATCGTTTGCGTTTAATTAAGTCGGTAAAAACCTTTGTTTAGAAAGTTACTTAAAAAAATTCAGGTTTGTATCAAAACTAAAGGGTGAAGTAAGTTTTTCAGTTGAAGGTACATTGGAATGTATGAAAACATATCCATATATCTCTTATCAACCAAATCCAATAAAAAAAAGCATATATATCACAGACATAAAAAAAATAGATATACGTTCTGATAAAATACGTACGTCGTATGAGGAGGACCTTTCAAATTCGAAATAAATTGAATCAATGCCAAAACTCGACAAGTGAATTTATTTCCAAACCACGCGGAAAAAGAATTATGAAATATGCTCAAAATGTTTTTTTTTAAATAATATAATTTTATCTTGAAATTGTGAAACAAAATATTGTCTATAGTAGTATATCGTTTAAGACTATATAAATAAAAGATTCGAAAGTAAATTTAGTTGAAGGTGGAGGGGGATATTCTAACATGATAGAAGTCCTACTACCCATCCAAGCTATCCGCTTATTTAAGTTGATAAAACTACGCTTCGGTGGACGCGTGGTCTATGGCGCTAGTCTCGCAGTCGAATCTCGGTTGGATGTACAGAGTGTAGTTTTTACCAAATAGTTTTCCATTCTACCTCCACGCAATTGCGGGTACACTTTCTCTAAATACAACCTTTATAATCTCTAGAAACCATTAGCGTAATAGTGCATAAGCGTATAACCTGAATGGGTAGTAAAACGCAGTGCTAAAACAAAAAAGTTTAGGTATGAGCATGGTCAAGATTAAAGAAAGTGCACCCGAATTCCCGTGAAAGGAGAGTAAGAAAACGTCATGCTGAAATTTTTAACTCAAGACTTCCACGTCACCCGGAAAACCAGAACGAATTAGACAGAGATTACTTTGGTCCCCGGTTTAATCTACGGGGTAGGGATGAAGAAGGTGGTTTAGGAGAAAAATGCACACGAATTAGCACGTGGAGAAGGGATGGAATAAAAGCAGCCTTCGGTGAGCCCCAACCGGGATTCGAGCCTCAACCTTCCTTTCGGCCTTAGGATTTGCACATTTTTGCCGAAAAACGACCCGTTTGGAGCAATCCATACTGGTTGTTTGGCGCAGTATTGGTAGGTAGGAGGTCTTTTTGATCCAACCGGGATCGGACGTATGGACTAACCGTGTATGTGACCACAGGCATATTAGAATTATAAATAGTTAATAATAATAATATAGCACCGCGTCTTACTACCCGTTAGGGTTATACGCTTTAAGTACTAACTACGCTAACGAATTAGGAATTTGGAAGGTTGAATTAGAGGAAGTGAACCCGCATTTGCGTGGAGGTAGAGTGGAAAGCATTTAGGAAAAACCACCCAGTTCACCGACCGAGATTTGAACCTCGATCTCCCGTCCTCAGCAGTCGAGCAGCTCACACGACAAGCGCTTTAGCCAACTACGCCACCGAGCGTCGTTTAAGGATTAATTTTCATCTTTAAAATTTTATGAAATAATCCAATAATTAATCGTATTTAATTTTTTTTTCCCTATAAAAAAATTAATTTTTAGGTGGTCAAAAATATTGTATCTGCTTAGTTTTCAGTATTATAAACCAATATCAACTTTAAATAAATTGGGTTGCCTACAATCAGGTGTGGATGTAGGGGACGCGAAAAAAGGTCAGTGTGTTCAGTTTTTATGGTAAAACTTTTTTTTTTGTCAAACAAAATCAAATATTTCTCCAGTGGAAAACTAAAGTTTAGTTTTTTTCACATGTTGATATCAACAGTTGTTGAATATCTGTCAAGAGCATAGCGGCATTAGATGAGAAACTTTTAAAATGAAGAGAAAAAGTTGTCAATAAATTACAGGACATCTCTTGATAGATATTCAACAATTGTTGATAACATCTTGTGACTAAATTTAAACTTTATGTTTCTACTGGAGAAATATTTGATTTATTTTGACCGAAAAAAATGTTTTTTGATATAAAAACTGCAAAAATAATTACCTTTTCTCGCGTCCCCTACATCCCCACAAACAAGGTTAAGAATCTCTTGACCCGACAATAGAAATAAAACCACGAGAATCTCAAAAGAAAAATGCCTATATAAAAAAAGGGCCCAATAAAAACAGGTTTACATCCATTTTATTTTTCAACTTTTCATGAGAAAGCAACAAACGAAGAGCGACAAACGCTGTATCGAGTTGTAAGCTTTAGTAGTGACGAGGAGTCTTTTGAATGACTTCCTCCACTCTACGAACAGAGATAAAAACACACCACATGAAAAATAAATAAAATTACGTAGACGCTCTGAAGCAGGAGTTTTCAACACGTGGCCCTACGTAACAATTTTTGTGGCCAACACGCATATGACACAAATAAAACTATTTTTTTAAATGACAAATACAGATTTATATTTTACATATACTAAAATAAATACTTATTTTAAGTGATCTTATAGACTATTTTTGATTTACACATGAAGAAAAAAAATTACATTATTCACAAATGTACCTTGAACCAGATAATGACTACTCTAGTGGACAAGGAAGAGATAACTATTTCGGAGTGTGTTGGACATAGTCGGGAGTGTTCGGACATAGTCGGGAGTGTTCGGACATAGTCGGGAGTGTTCGGACATAGTCGGGAGTGTTCGGACATAGTCGGGAGTGTTCGGACATAGTCAGGAGTGTTCGTGTCCTCCCCTCACTACTGAGACACACTGTACGCCAAAATAAAAATAATATATTACGTAATGAATCGTAATATTGTCGGTACAGTATTGAGAGCTAACAAGGGACAGCAACTTTGGCTAATAGACATAAAACAAAACCAAAATTGTGGACCCCTGCTCTAAAATAACCGAGGAAAATGGACCAAATAATTATTATATTTTATATAATTAACTGAAAAATAATTTGGAAGCACGGATTTTTAAAAGCGTCTTTTTTTCTTTTCGTTCGGGTTAAACCCTTATGAAATAATTACGCTAGTGATTTTAGGTATTAGGAAGGCTAAATTTAGCGGAAGTGTACCCACACTTGCGTGAAGGGAGAATGTAAGACTTGTTTCGGAAATATTACGTTCAGTACATCCAACCAGGATTCGAACCCCGATCTCTCTGTCATCGGCAGTCTAGTCCAACACGTGTGTGGCACCATGCCTTAACGAAGCATGTTTTTTTTCTGTTCATTGTATTGTATTGTTGAAAAAAACTTGACGAAAAATAGCTCAGCAAAATATTTTGGCACTGTGGCATTAAAGTTCACTTTCAAAATCGACATAATATATCAGAAAACGACTTACAAACTAACTCTAAGACAGTACATCTTATGGACTACCATAGACTTAGGGCCAGTTTCATAGTCAAATTTAGTACGCCTCAAGTGCGGCGCTACACTAAACACAAGACGACACCTACCTGAAATTGAATGGAATGGGCCAGTTTCCTATGCGAGAACGGCCCATTCCATTCTGGTTTAGGTAGGTGTCGTCATGTACTTAGTGTAGCGCCGCACTTGAGGCGTACTAAATTTGACTATGAAACTGGCCCTTAGCACCTGTAATTATTCTAGTGCGGAGATAGTGGACCAGTATCACACAACCAAGCACCACACTAGTGTGACCAGTATCACACAACCAAGCACCACACTAGTGGGACCAGTATCACACAACCAAGCACCACACTAGTGGGACCAGTATCACACAACCAAGCACCACCCTAGTGTGATCAGCATCACACAACCAAGCACCACCCTAGTGTGACCAGCATCACACAGCAAAGCACCGCCCTAGTGTGATCAGTATCACACCTCAAAGCACCGATCTAGTGTGATCAGTATCACACCTCAAAGCACTGATCTAGTGTGATCAGTATCACACCTCAAAGCACTGTCTAGTGTGATCAGTATCACACCTCAAAGCACTGTCTAGTGTGATCAGTATCACAACTCAGAGCATTGCCCTAGTGTGACGGTAATCACACAGCCAAAAAGACAACGTATCACTGGGACGAGCGTCTCACAATCAGGCACACCCCTCATCTGACCAGTTCGATCTCATGAATACATATAACTCTAGTCCCTGTGATGGCCACAGTACCTGCTCTAGTGTCGTTATGAAAACCACTTCCCCCGACAAAGGGATGACAGCTTAAGGGAGTATCAAGTCCCCGGACAAAACAACGTTACAGTCTATTTCCCTTTACTTGTTAACCGTGCACTTTACAAACACAGGACACAGGGGGAGAAGGGGGAGAAGTACAGTTTTATATAAAAATTGAATTGGATCTGCCATTTGTTAGAGAATCAAGACACCTTTCTAATTCACTTTATATCATGGTTAAAAGAGGGCTCTGTCGTATTTAAATTGAGTTAGTGCTGTCTTCTGTTAGACAATCATGAAACCTTTATAATAAACTTTATATTATGGTTAAAAGAGGTCTCTGTCATATTTAAATTGAGTTAATGCTGCCATCTGTTAGACAATCATGAGACAATTCTAATTTATTTTATATTACTGTTATAAGAAGCCTCTGTCATATTAAAATTGAGTTAGTTCTGCTATCTATTAGCCAATCATAAGACCTTTCTAATACACTTTATATTGTGGTTAAAAGAGGTCTCTGTCATATTTAAATTGAGTTAGTGCTGCCATCCGTTAGATAATCATGAGACCTTTCTAATACACTTTAGATTATGGTTAAAAGGTGACTGTCATATTTAAACACAATTTCTTACAACCTGTTCATGTTGTACGCATACTTACCAATTATACTAGCGAATTAAAGATGAATAAGTTTGAATTAAGAGGAAGTGTAACCGTATTTGCGTGGAGGGAGTGTGAATAACTCTTAAGGAAGCCAACTTCAGTATAATTAGCCGAGATTCAAGCTACGACCTCTCCGTCACTAGCTAACACAGACTTGACGACTTCAAAATTTAGTCACCGTGCCACCGATGCGGGGGTGGGGGGGGGGGGGGAGAGGTTGTATTTTATATTTATATATATATATACGGTAGAGCGTCGATGATTCAGACGTCAAAAATCCAGATCGTCGAAAAAAAATATATGATTTATAAAAATAACCACAGAAATATGGCCACCAAAAAAAAGCACCTAAATTTACATTTAAAATATTGTAGATTTTTTCATTGTCATATTTTCTTCAGAATTTGTGATCTTTAGAAACAAAAAAAAATGTGAGTTTTCCTAAATATCCCGTCCATGCTCATTTTTTATTTTTGGTATAAGTAATGTATTTTCAAAAATCCGGATAGATCAATAAACCGGACTGGGTGGATCACCAATTAGTCCGAAATATCGACATTCTACTGTGTGATGTATTCTACTGTGTGATGTATATTATAGAATAAACATACATAAACGCGCCAAACCTCTTTATAAAATTAGTTTAAAAAGTTCTGGAGATGAAAAGAAGAAAGAAGAAGTTCTCGACAGTTTTAAGCATCTTACAAGTGCAATGTAAACTTAGAACGCTAAGTAGAGCTAAGTAGAAACGTCAACAGAGTGCCTTCAATGTTTGCACAAAGCGATACTTTTAAAGTAGTCACTGTATAGGAAAAGGTGAGCGATACCAATTTCAAGAACGTACTTTATTTTTATTTTTTTAAGTTGGCAGCGCTCGTTAAATCACGCTATTGGAAACAGAGACAAAGGGAAGGAGGAACAGCAGTGGGGAAGTAGTTTTGTAGGTGTGCGAGAGACCTGCTAAGAAGAAGAGAAGGAGAATTGCTCTGGAAGTATACGGAAGTGTTGTACAGGGCGTAGTTTGTACCCCTTGTCAAATATGCAACAGAAACATGGACATTGAATGTAAGAGAGACTAGGAAAGTGGAGGTCATAGAGAGCAAGTTAGCTGTCACAAGGAGAAACAAGATTAGGAATAAAGTTATCCGGTGAAAGAGTTGAGGTACAGGGAGTAAATGAGATAGTAGAGGAAGCAAGACTGAGATGGTATGGACCTGTAATGAGGATGTTGGAGTACATGAGATAGTAGAGGAAGCAAGACTGAGATGGTATGGGCATGTAATGAGGATGTTGGAGTACATGAGATAGTAGAGGAAGCAAGACTGAGATGGTATGGTCATGTAATGAGGATGTTGGAGTACATGAGATAGTAGAGGAAGCAAGACTGAGATGGTATGGACATGTAATGAGGATGTTGGAGTACATGAGATAGTAGAGGAAGCAAGGCTGAGATGGTATGGTCATGTAATGAGGATATTGGAGTACATGAGATAGTAGAGGAAGCAAGACTGAGATAGTATGGACATGTAATGAGGATATTGGAGTACATGAGATAGTAGAGGAAGCAAGACTGAGATGGTAGTCATGTAATGAGGATGTTGGAGTACATGAGATAGTAGAGGAAGCAAGACTGAGATGGTATGGACATGTAATGAGGATGTTGGAGTACATGAGATAGTAGAGGAAGCAAGACTGAGATGGTATGGTCATGTAATGAGGATGTTGGAGTACATGAAATAGTAGAGGAAGCAAGACTGAGATGGTATGGTCATGTAATGAGGATGTTGGAGTACATGAGATAGTAGAGGAAGCAAGACTGAGATGGTATGGACATGTAATGAGGATATTGGAGTACATGAGATAGTAGAGGAAGCAAGACTGAGATGGTATGGACATGTAATTAGGATTTAAAAGGAGATAATACTAAATATAATGATGCAAATGAAGTATTTAAGAAAAAAAGACCTCAAGGGAGACAAATAAATAAATGGGATGAGTAATGCTTATCACCGCTTCTTACTACCCGTTCGGATTATAAGCTTAAGTACTAATTACAATAATGTGTTAGGGATAAAAAGGTTGGATTTAGAGGAAGTGAACCAAAGTTTACGTGGAGGGAGAGTGGAAAAACATTTAGGAAAAAACCACCCCCAGTTTAATCGAGCGAGATTCGAGCCTCATCGGTCCCCCCCCCTTTCCCCCCCCCCTCTGGCAGTCTAGCTCAGCACAAAACTTGCGCGTTACCGAGGCAGGTATGGGAGGATTATAAGATAAAAAGTGTGCGATTGAGAGGAGAAGAATGGAAGCAAATAAAGGGGGAAGAAAGGTGAAAGGAAATAGGAAGTTAGGGATTTTACTAGAATGAGCCAGTAACAGGTCGGGAACATTTGATGTTTATGATGAAAAAGGTAAAGGGGGATTCACTAATTTTTGGGTTATGAGTATGTGGACATCATTACAAGTTGGCTGTCAAATATTCAAATATTTTAGAGCCAAAACATTTGTGGTTGACAAGTTAAGTGATAGGTTTGTTTGAATTTAATAGTCAAAAAACTCGTCTCGGTGGTGTTGTTGGCTAACGCGCTAGTCTCATGTTGAACTAGACTGTCGAGGACGGGGAGATCAAGGTTAAATCTCGATAGGGTGAACTGGGGGTAGTTTTTCCTAAACGGTTTTCCACTTTCCCTTCCAGAAAATGCGGGTTCACTTTCTCTAAATTCAACCTTCCCTATCCCTAACCCATTAACGAAATTAGTACTTGAGCATATAACCCGAACGGTTACTAAGACGCGGTGCGAGATTTAAAAAAAAAAATAGTCAAAAATCGTGAAATAAGGGTCACAGGTTCGATTCTTGACATGGCCAAGATATTTATCATTGATGGAATGCTGGGTTCTCTCTTTCACGGTGATGAATTAACGTCTGGGTTCTTACTTTAGCGTCTGTACTAGATTCAAGCTAGTTTGTAAGTCACGCAATAATAAGTTATAATAAGTCGGTTCAGAAACTGCAAGTTAAATACCATAAATATTAACAACAGTCAAATATAAAATTTATTTTTGTATTAAATTAGTGAAAATATCGACCTAGTTTAACTGTCTGTTCTTTATCTCTTTGAAACGTGGTTTCTTACTTTATATGAGAAAAAAGAGGTTTAGGGTCTTCGTTAACCAAGAACTTAAGAAGATATTTGGTCCAAAAAGGGATTGAGTAGTGGAGGAGGTTACATAGTGATGAGTCATATACCCTGTGCTCATCAAAAGACATTGTTAGGATATTCAAATCTCACAGATTACGGTGGATAGGACATGAGTGTGAATGGGAGAATTTAGAATCGTGTTCAGGGTACTGACTGCAAACCCTAGACATAGACCTAGACTCGGAAGGGAGGATAACAATAGAATTGAGATGAAAGAGATAGGGCGTAATGAGGTGGACTGGATAGAACTAGCTAAATATATGGATAGGGTGTAGTGAGGTTGACTGGATAGAACTAGCTAAATATATGGATAGGGTGTAGTGAGGTTGACTGGATAGAACTAGCTAAATATATGGATAGGGTGTAGTGAGGTGGACTGGATAGAACTAGCTAAATATATGGATAGGGTGTAGTGAGGTGGACTGGATAGAACTAGCTCGAGGTAGGGATAGGGTGTAATGAGGTGTACTGGATAGAACTAGCTAAATATATTGATAGGGTGTAGTGAGGTTGACTGGATAGAACTAGCTAAATATATGGATAGGGTGTAGTGAGGTGGACTGAATAGAACTAGCTCGAGGTAGGGATAGGGTGTAGTGAGGTGGACTGGATAGAACTAGCTCGAGGTTAGGGATAGGGTGTAATGAGGTGGACTGGATAGAACTAGCTCAAGATAGGGATAGCTGGTGTATTTTGTAAGAGCGGCAATGAACTAACAACTAACAAGTACCTAATACTAATGAGTAAGTAATTATTAACCAACTGGTACTAAGACGCGAGAAAAACAAAAGAAAATAACAATATTAATGATTTTAGAAAAAAAAATGTGGATGGAAAATAATTTACAGACGAAGAAAAGGAAAAATAAAACTATTTATAGCTCGTCTTGGACACAGATCTCAAGTTGTTCACGTTCCAGACATTTTTTAAATTCAAGTTTTATATTCGTAAACATGAAGAGGGGGATGAGGGGAGATGGAGGGGACCAAAAGGGGGGAAGGGTTGATGTTATCTTCCACTTTATTATTCTCGTTAAAGGCAGCAGTTCACGGATATTATAGTATCTTGTTCTAAAATAGCACAAGGAAATAAAAAATGAGGCTAGAATATGAAATAAGTACGTCGGGAAAGATGAGAATTCTAGCTCGTAAACAAAAATAAAACCGTAGAAAAAAAAAAAACTTATAGAAATATTTGACTATGTCTATTTCATCTCACAATCACCCTACCATTACATATTAGCGTAAGTGCGTACAACCCGAACGGGTAGTAAGACACGATGATGATAATAATACAGAATAATTCACAATCTACCTAAAGCTGGAAAGTTATTGAAAGAAAAAAATTTGAGAGTTTTAAAAAACTAAACATTTTAATTGTATCCATAAGCCAAGTCTTCTGCACGACGTCATATAAAGAAAGGTTGATGTAAAGAGGAGCTTAGGAAGAAGGAGGCAGAGGACAGGGTGCATTGGCGGTCTAAGTTAACTGACAAAAGGAATTGACCTGTCGTAAGACAGAACACCTAATAATAATAACTCCAAATCCTGTGTTATATCACTGGGTTATTTTTTTTTTGTCACCGCATCTCATTACTTGCTCGGCTGATACGCCTATGCAATAATTACACTAATTCAGGGTTCCTACAGTATTTGTAAAAATATTCTCCCTGACTTTTCCCTGACTTTCCCTGACTATTTTCCCAAGTTCCCTGACCAATTTCTCATAAAATTTCCATTATAACTTTACGGTACTATACACGTGAAAATATTAATTTAAATAAATTTATTTCGGCCTCCTCCCCCTTACAGCCGACCTTGCCTCACCTCTCATGGAAGAATAAGAAAGCAGACATCTTGCCAATCAGTTGAGGGAAAATGATGGAAAAATAATCCCTATCAAAAATTTGTAACAAACTTGATTCCCTTTGGTATCATGTGCAGAAATACGTATTAAATAACAGGCCACTAAGAACATACTAAAGAGTTTGGTATCATTACAGTTTTATTTTACCTAAACTGTACATTTCCTGAACTGAATAGCTTACAACAGGAACTCTGTCTGCTTTCATATTATTCATGTCTCAAGTCAATTTTATTTTTATTAAAATTATCACTATAGTCATACAATAAGAAACTATGTTATATTTAATAAAGTGAAGCTTGCTTCTTCTTCAGTTCTTGCAACTCCACGTCTATTGCTTCTCGTTTCTCTTCAGTTGCCATCATTAATTTTTTTCTTTCTCCTTCTAAATCTTTAACTTGTATATCTAATTTCCTCTTTTCTGCCTTCTTGTCTTTTTCACTTTTTTCTTGCTTCTTCATCTCTAAGTATTCATGATAGCGTTTCCGAGCACCTCTCACGTAATCCAACATCTTTTTGCTAATGTGTATATCTTTAATCCCTCCTGCTTCTTGTATCTCATCATGAATGTGACGCTGTGCAATGACTGTCTTTTCATGCATGTTTTCAACCAGTAAAGATTTATTGACTGAAAAACCACGTTCAACAGTTGCATTCCATGCGACAAGACAAGGCAAATCTTTATTACTTCCCAAAGATGTTTGTAGTTTGCTTCTCCTATTAGAAAGCTACCATAAATAGTGTCAAGTCCTACTTCATCACTAAACTGATCACAAGGATGAAATATTTCTTGAAGCTCAGATTTTTTGAGGTTGCAAAAATGCAAGTATTCTTTCTTGGCATTTTCAGCCAGAACATCATTTATGATGTTGGCATGGTTGAGTTCCTCCAAAGAAAAGAAAATCTCTTCTGGGCCAGTTGAGGTGAATGTTGAATAACACAAGGATCCAATGAAGACAAACCTCTCACAGCTTTCTGTTTTAAGGGACTTTTTTTCTTGTAGTTTTGCAATCATGGTGGTTAACATATGCGGCACTCATGTATAAATTCTAATTTTTGTCTTTCTGTTACTGTGATCGCAGTTTCTCCTAACAAACGTTTTGTTGCAAATCCTATATCAATATTTTTGCTAAGGATCAAATTTTCTGATTTTTTTGTGTCAATAGACAGTAACTTTGGACCCGTGCACTTCATAAGATCAGGTTTCACACAACGATTCATAAGGTATCTTAGAAGTTTCTCTACAGCTTCAAAAAGATATGGAGTCATTGGTTTTGATGTCTGGAACCGTTGCAGGAAAGGCTGACATTCATCTGCAATTGTCTTGCAGAACGCTAGTTTACACTTTAGGAATGGATCACAGGCTGCTCTTTTCAGTGTCTCTACAGGTTTTGTTTTAGGAAGTTTTGCTTCTTTGAGAAACTTAATAACATGGTCCCAAATTTGTAATGCCCTTTGAAAGCACTTCGCATTCTCTAACCAACGCACACCACAGAACTTCAATGGAAAAGTTGTACACCCTGTCAACTGGGTGAACAATGCTCGACGAGCTGGAGAGTCAGTGAACAGGTAGTACATGTGACGTAATAAGCTACTTATATCCCAATCAACAGACTCCTCCTGTTCTCAAGGAGCCATGAACAACATGAAGCTCACATTTCCCAGATTTAGCAAACTACATACTTCATTGTCTGTTACAGATTTGAGGTGTTCCTGAAGAAGTGTTATAAACTTTAAATTGACATTTGGGCCATCCATTGACACTTGTATCAACTTAGAGAGTGGAAGAGGAGAAATACCATCCAGAAAATGCTTCAGTAATTCTTCAGCAGTGCTCCTATCGAAAAACACACTGTTTAAGTAACGACTGATGACTTTATGATTTTCCTTGTCCCAGAATCTAATTACAATGTCCATCTGTCCTCTTTGAATAACTTTATTCAATGCCTCATCAAAACAAATTACAAAGTTGTTACATGATTTTAGGCGGTCCAGTAAATTATTATGAAAGAATGGAGCCAAGCCATGCACAATGAAGTATGCAGCCTTGTCTCCACCAAGGGTAAAGGCATTGGCAATGGAACACTCGGGAAACATCAATTGAAAAATTGTACTTAAATTATTGCACGAATTGAAAGACTTTTTTGTCAACAACTTGCATAGCCCAAATGACTTCCGCCTTAGTTATATCATCTTTTATAACAAAAGTGTTATGGTTTCTTTGAGGCACTACACTAATTTCACTTTTAGCAACAGCTTCCTTCTGCGACGTTACGATTTTCGATGAAACAGAAAAACTCTTCGAGCAACCAGCAGAATCATCACTAGGTAGAATGTCTTTGTGTGCCAGAGATTCTCTTGAAACTGGGGAGCTCGATGAACCTGAATCACTTGACTTTTTTGAAAAAAAAGTCAACAGAGAGCGTTGATTTGTCAAAGTTTCAAGAGTTTTGATATGAGTTGGTCCTTTTGCATGGGAAGCTAATGCTTGCTTTCCCATATTACTTAAGTTTATAATTTTTTTGCACACTTTACAAAATGCCTGCAGCTTATTACTTTCAACACCACTTATCCAGTATGAGAATTCAGGAAAATGGTCTGGGCTTAGCCAGAGCTGGTTAAAAACGGTTTTTTTGTTAGACATTGCTGGTGTAGTCTAATCAGTCCTGGTGCACTGTATCAAACTATAACGATGACAAACCTTGAACAAGAACAAAAACAAGTGATCACTAAAGTTAAAAGAATTGTCATGTGCAGGCTAGGAGACCTCTGCGTTCACATTCTGAAATAAAATGCTACCAAAACTTGTGTTAGGGCAAGTTTGAGCATGGTAAGTGCCCCTCAGCTTTCTTCATTGGGGCAGTGGCTTATGACGCAGTAAATAGAAAAAATATTTTCTTTGTTTTTTCTAAGTGTGACATGAAGACATGAATTGTCATTTCCCTGACTTTCCCTGACCTTTTTAAAGCTTCCCTGACTTTCCCTGACTATTATTTTTTTCCCTGACTTTCCCTGACTTTCCAGAGCGTAGGAACCCTGTAATTAGATAGGAAAGAAGAAAGGTGAATTTACACTAAGTGTACCCGCATCTGCTTGGAGAGAGAAAGTGAAAAACGATTTAGGAAAAATCTCCCTCAGTACACCTGACCGAGATCGAACTCCTCACTCCAATTCATTGGTGGCCTAGTCTAATACGAGAATGACGCCTTAGACAATATGGCCACTGAAACTGGGTTCTGTCACGTTTGTGTTAGCACTTGTAAGATAAAATATAATGAGATATAGTCTATAAATAATGTTATATATTTATTTTTAAATACTATAAAAAGTACAGTACAACAAATATAAAAACAAACCTAAATAAAAGTGACATCTTCTTTAATGTTTCATACGTCAAGTCACTTGATCTGCAGCCGTCACTTTCGATAAGATATTATCAATACCTATAAAACACTAATACAGCAAAATAGTTTCAATGTTGGCCGCAAAGAAATATTTTTCTATTTTCTAAAAAGTCCTCCATAAGAAAATTGGACTATATAATGAAATATCTTCCCTTCTCACTCTTTACGAGCGATCCCCTTAAAGGTAGGTAAGCATGCGTACAGCTCTGAGTGGCGGATTACCTAATCCAGGTTCCTGCAGGCGTTTCTCACAATGAGGTAAGTTTTTTAATATGCCCTAAATAAAAGAACAGCGAAAGACGACGTTACCTTAGAATCCAGATTTGAAAGAATAAATTATCTAAGACTTAGATGATCTTCTCTTTCATAACAAATCCGATATAAATCTAATCTTTGAGAGATTTAAAAAGAAACGGTACAACTATAAGACGTGAATAAATATAATGTATTTAATTAATATGAAATGACATCAAAAATAATTAATGTTTTTTTGGTGTTATAAGTGGTCGAATCGCAACTTTATCTAAATAATCAAAGGGATCAAGAGGATGAACTTGAACCATATAATCTAAAATTTTATTGAATGATGCTATTCACGTTAAGACGTTAATATAAAAAGCAGGCAAATATATAGTGGAAAGTTCTTGGTTAAGGTTATTTACACTCTTTCAAAACATCTTTGTTATGCTATAAAATATATTTAATTAAATGAAACTATATATATATATATATACTGAAAAAATGTTCTACCACTAAGCTATCCAGGTACTTCCGGTGTTCAGAATCTCAAATAACCCAAGCTACCCTCTCATCTCTTACTCACCAGATAAAAACTAACTTAGGTAGATATTACAGTTAGAACCAGACGTATTAGGAGCCCATCTCACCCCCAGATAACACCTAACTTAGGTAGGTAATACAGCTAGAACCAGACGTCTTAAGAGCCCGTCTCACCCCCAGATAACACCTAACTTAGGTAGGTAATACAGCTAGAACCAGACGTCTTAAGAGCCCGTCTCGCCCCCCAGATAACACCTAACTTAGGTAGGTAATACAGCTAGAACCAGACGTCTTAAGAGCCCGTCTCGCCCCCCAGATAACACCTAACTTAGGTAGGTAATACAGCTAGAACCAGACGTCTTAAGAGCCCGTCTCACTCCCCAGATAACACCTAACTTAGGTAGGTAATACAGCTAGAACCAGACGTCTTAAGAGCCCGTCTCACCCCCAGATAACACCTAACTTAGGTAGGTAATACAGCTAGAACCAGACGTCTTAAGAGCGCGTCTCACCCCCAGATAACACCTAACTTAGGTAGGTAATACAGCTAGCTTCATTCACGTAAGAAAGTAAAGTAACCTATAATCCGATGGAGTTAAGGTCGTTACGCTCAGGAGGGTGGTATATCCCCCTCCCCTCTCTATCCACGGGTCCTACTAATGGCGACTAGGATGAATAATTAGCGTCCAAGCGATCGCACGGACTGTAGCATCACGTACAACCCGAACGTAATTACGTGACACAAACGGTGGCCGGGAGGATCTAATTAATTGGAATAAGCGTGTCGTGGTGTGTATGGTTATGTGCAGAGTCGTTTGTTTTATATATATAGCACTCCGTCTTACTTGCGGGTTATACGCTTATGTGCTAGTTACACTAGTGTGTTAGGGATTAGTGGGGTTTAATTTAGAGCGAATGCACCTGCATTCAAGGAGAGAGAGAGTGTAAAAACCTTTATGCAAAAATAGCTATCAGTGCACCTGATCGGGATTCGAACCTTTATAGCCCCTTCGTCGGCAGTCTAGTCTAACACGAGAATATCGGCTTAGACTATGCGGCCACCGAAGAGGGTAACCTCGCCTCTTAGTACCAGTTTGTGATACACTTCATTCACAACTGCTGGTAGCTGGACAGATAGGGGATGTTACCAGAGCTACTCTCATGTATCCATCCGCCAAGCCACATGATTACAACACCGTGTGTTGAGTTGTCAATGTTGGCAGTCAAAACTTTTACAACACATAGTTTGATTTTAATTCTGTTTTATTCTTTTAACGGTTTTTACACAAATGAAACAGGAATCTATAAAAAAAAAAGCCGTTAAATGTTTCATTATTATTTTATGGAAGCGAGGCTTGTGGTTTACTTAAAAAAGTTTTACAAACGATATATTTTGAAAGGATAACCTGAAGATATGGGGTGACCTGGTGCTCTTGGGGTAAGGTGTCAGACTTCTGTGTTGGGGGGTCCGGGGTTCAACCCTCGGTCCTGGCACAGATTTATCTGATTACCAAACCCTTCCTTCACCTCTGACGAGACATCTTGTGAATGTGTGGAATGCCAGGCCTCCACCGTGGTTCGGATCCCACGTTAAACTGTAGGTCCTCCATTTAATCTAACAATCAGCCTATCACTACACATTAGCGTATGTGCGTATAACCCGAATGGGTAGTAAGACGCGGTGGTAATAATAATAATAATAATAATAATAATACAGAAGATATAAACACGATTGATAATGTCATAAAAAAATTTATTCGGTTGTATTCATGAGCAAGTATTTACAAAATAAAAAATGATTTATTTTGAAACTAATATTTTGTATCAATGGCTCTTTATTTAAGCTATAAAACAAAGTATTTATTTTATAATCTATGGTCGCTAGTTATAAGAAGATACAAGTGTGAATATTATACTTTTTTGTTTATTATTTCCTGTACTAAAAAATATCTTTTTTCACAACTGCGAAGTAAAAAACATAATAGTTTTTTATTAATATATTTTGTTCTTTCAATAAGTTTTGAAAAATCCAATTATAAATTAAATTTTAGTGTAGTAATATTAGTAGGGTTTATTAAAACTTTTTTATATAATATTAATAAGGATATACAGTAATTACTATTGCCACATTAGTGACTTTCAACAAATGTTTGCAATAAGAAATCTTTTGCTAAGTGTTAGAATCTGTGTTTTATTCTCGCAAAACGTGTGATTCACGTTTTAGACCACGTGACAAGAGATTTAAATTAATCTAGTAGTTACATTTTCCAATATATTTTACACAGTGACACCTTGTGACATAAGAGTTGTTTTTTATAGGGGGCCAACTTTCGACCTGATATTTCCTCTAATCATTATAATCATATTAAAAAGTAAACATAAAGAGATAACCTCACCTAACGTTGCAACTCATGGCTGAGAACCACTAGTATTCACTGGATATCATCTCTGAGAGAACTGTATGGTTACTAATGGGAAACAGCTTGTCATTCTCTTGTTTTCATGTGGTCAATCTTCAAATATCATCTCTGAGAGAACTGTATGGTTACTATTGGGAAACAGCTTGCCATTCTCTTGTTTTCATGTGGTCAATCTTCAAATATCATCTTTGTCAGAAGTTAGAGCAGGATGTTTGGCAACAGTCGTTTAAGAGAGTGAAGATAAATCTTTTCTCCATAAACCTGCGTTTACCTCAGAGGTGATATTGGTTGTGGTAAGTGGTGGGTATATAGTGATGGTCAGCACATCACTGTACAGTGACAACACAGACATTCAAACACGCTTAATTGCTTTCGAATAGGGATTATTACCAATCTCGGTATCCACAACAAACAAATGACCGACCGATCAATTATATAGTTTGCCCCATGAGAGGAGTACTGAGTGGGATCTGACCGAGTTATTAAGGTGGCTTAGTTACTAACTAGCATGGTGGGCACGCAGACTAAACGACAGGCTCGTCATTTTGTGTCACCGCATCTTAAAATTTATCCGTCACACGCATATGCACTAATTTACAAGCGTTATCGCTGAGGGAGGTTGAATCTAGATGGGAATACGCCCGTATTTGCGTGAAGGTAGAGTCAAAAACCATTTTGGAAATCAACAACCGACAGGGATTCGAACCTCGATCTTCCCATCATTGATAGTCCAGTCTATTGCGAGAGTGACGTCTAAGAGCATTCAACCATCTAAATGAGTTTATATATATATAAAATGAGGTAATCTAAAAAATGTTCATCTTTCAAAGACCCTTAATCCGACAACGCACTTTAAAACATTTTCCAGGAAACATTGCTTACAAATATTGTTTCATGTTTCCTTTGTGTCTCCCAAAGAGGAAACAATGTTTCACAATTGAACTCTGGACGGGAAACAAGGTTTCATCATCGAACTCTGTACGGGAAACAAGGTTTCATCATCGAACCTATGGACGGTAAAACAACGGTTTCATCATCGAACTATGGACGGTAAACAAGGTTTCATCACTGAACTGTGTCGGAACAAGTTCATCATTGAACTCTGTACGGAACAAGGTTTCATCATTGAACTCTGTACGGGGAACAAGGTTTCATCATTGAACTCTGTACGGGGAACAAGGTTTCATCATTGAACTCTGTACGGGAACAAGGTTCATCATTGAACTCTGTACGGGGAACAAGGTTTCATCATTGAAATCTGTACGGGGAACAAGGTTTCATCATTGAACTCTGTACGGGGAACAAGGTTTCATCATTGAACTATGAACGGTAACAAGGTTTCATCATTGAACTCTGTACGGGGAACAAGGTTTCATCATTGAACTCCGACGGGAAACAAGGTTTCATCATTGAACTATGGACGGGAAACAAGGTTTCATCATTGAACTATGAACGGGAAACAAGGTTTCATCATTGCACTATATACGGGGAACAAGGTTTCATCATTGAACTTTGGACGGTAAACAAGGTTTCATCATTGAACTCTGTACGGTGAACAAGGTTTCATCATTGAACTCTGTACGGGGAACAAGGTTTCATCATTGAACTCTGTACGGGAAACAAGGTTTCATCATTGAACTCTGTACGGGAAACAAGGTTTCATCATTGAACTCTGTACGGGAAACAAGGTTTCATCATTGAACTCTGTACGGGAAACAAGGTTTCATCATTGAACTCTGTACGGGAAACAAGGTTTCATCATGGACTCTGTACGTAAACAATATTCATCATTGGACTCTGTACGGTAAACAATATGTCATCATTGACTCTGTACGGTAAACAATATGTCATCATGGACTCTGTACGGTAAACAATATGTCATCATTGGACTCTGTACGGTAAACAATATGTCATCATTGGACTCTGTACGGTAAACAATATGTCATCATTGGACTCTGTACGGTAAACAATATGTCATCATTGGACTCTGTACGGTAAACAATATGTCATCATTGGACTCTGTATGGTAAACAATATGTCATCATTGGACTCTGTATGGTAAACAATATGTCATCATTGGACTCTGTACGGTAAACAATATGTCATCATTGGACTCTGTAGGTAAACAATATGTCATCATTGGACTCTGTATGGTAAACAATATGTCATCATTGGACTCTGTATGGTAAACAATATGTCATCATTGGACTCTGTATGGTAAACAATATGTCATCATTGGACTCTGTATGGTAAACAATATGTCATCATTGGACTCTGTATGGTAAACAATATGTCATCATTGGACTCTGTATGGTAAACAATATGTCATCATTGGACTCTGTATGGTAAACAATATGTCATCATTGGACTCTGTATGGTAAACAATATGTCATCATTGGACTCTGTATGGTAAACAATATGTCATCATTGGACTCTGTATGGTAAACAATATGTCATCATTGGACTCTGTATGGTAAACAATATGTCATCATTGGACTCTGTATGGTAAACAATATGTCATCATTGGACTCTGTATGGTAAACAAGGTTTCATCATTGGACTCTGTATGGTAAACAAGGTTTCATCATTGGACTCTGTATGGTAAACAAGGTTTCATCATTGGACTCTGTATGGTAAACAAGGTTTCATCATTGGACTCTGATGGTAAACAAGGTTTCATCATTGGACTCTGGACGTGAAACAAGGTTTCATCATTGGACTCTGGACGTGAAACAAGGTTTCATCATTGGACTCTGGACGTGAAACAAGGTTTCATCATTGGACTCTGGACGTGAAACAAGGTTTCATCATTGGACTCTGGACGTGAAACAAGGTTTCATCATTGGACTCTGGACGTGAAACAAGGTTTCATCATTGGACTCTGGACGTGAAACAAGGTTTCATCATTGGACTCTGGACGTGAAACAAGGTTTCATCATTGGACTCTGGACGTGAAACAAGGTTTCATCATTGGACTCTGGACGTGAAACAAGGTTTCATCATTGGACTCTGGACGTGAAACAAGGTTTCATCATTGGACTAAGGACGGGAAACAAGGTTTCATCATTGGACTATGGACGGGAAACAAGGTTTAATCACTGAACTTTGGACGGGAAACAACTTTTCATCATCGAACTCTGGACGGGAAACAAGGTTTCATCAATGAACTCTGTAAGCGAGATAATGTTTCTTTAACTGTTTTTAAAAATTATGTTTCCGATGTGTCATTATGTTTGTGAGCAACAGGAAACATTTTGGAAACATCTAGAGACAATGTTTCCAAGTCTTGCGGTCGAAAGAGTTGGACACGTCAGTCTCTGATAGTTCTGGTTTCCGGTCTGGCTGAGAACAATGGTGGCCGAGGGCGAGTCAATGATCATCAGGTCCTCTTCATATCTTACTACACAGGTCACGTGATAGTCGTCTCTGGCACGTAGGGAGCCCGACTACTGCTGACTTGGGTCCTACCCTGAAGGGTGGCCAAACCAGTACTCTAGGACCCAGAGGAGTGGCCAAACCAGTACTCTAGGACCCAGAGGGTTGGCCAAACCACAAGGATTCTAGGACCCAGAGAGGTGGCCAAGCCACAAGGACCTAGGATCCAGAGGGTGCCAAACCACAAGGACTCTAGGATCCAGAGGGGTTGCCAAATCAGTACTCTAGGATCCAGAGGAGTGGCCAAATCAGTACTCTAGGACCCAGAGGAGTGGCCAAACCACAAGGATTCTAGGACCCAGAGGAGTGGCCAAACCACAAGGACTCTAGGATCCAGAGGGGTTGCCAAACCACAAGGACTCTAGGACCCAGAGGGGTTGCCAAACCACAAGGACTCTAGGATCCAGAGGGGTTGCCAAACCACAAGGACTCTAGGATCCAGAGGGGTTGCCAAACCACAAGGACTCTAGGACCCAGAGGGGTGGCCAAACCACAAGGATTCTAGGACCCAGAAGGGTTGCCAAAACATGAAGACTCTTATCCTCTAAAATAAGGATGTGGAATGAGTCCTTTTCCCTTAAATTTTTTAAGGAAATTTTTCCACAGATAAAAAAGGAACGAATACAATCGATATATTCCAAGTTTTAAAGTTTCCAACAAAGTTTCTCTCAAGGACGTTAACACCAGAAACAATATCGATTGAGTTACAATAAAAAAAAATAGACCTCTTCCCACACTCACGTATCGACTAAAGCGCTTGGCGGTTGAATGTGTCACTGGTGGAATTAAGATTAGTGGACACTTATTATTATTATTATTAGCAACGCGTCTTACTACCCGTTAGGGTTATACGCACTTACGCTAATGTGTAATGGTAGGGTGATTGTGAGATGAAATGAAGGACCTACAGTTTAACGTGGAATCCGAACCACGGTGGAGGCCTGGCATTCCCCACATTCACAAGATGTCTTGTCAGAGGTGAAGGAAGGGTTTGGTAATCAGATAAATCTGTGCCGGGACCGAGGATTGAACCCCGGCCGCCAGCACAGAAGTTTGACACCTTACCCCTAGACCACCAGGTCACCTTTTACTTTTATTAACAATGATCATATGTATATATATTCAAATTAAAAAAATAAACTATTAAAATGATCCAAATTTCACTGTTGTTAAGTGATGTGAGTTTTTGGTTCGAATTTAATTTTGTAACTAATTTCCCGATTTATAGACCATGAGATTTCCGCTTAAGGTGCGGTAGAAGGGAGCACGAGTAATTTTACAGTTTTTATAGAAATTTACATTTATTGGCCAAAATAAATCAAAAATTTCTCCAGTAGTTTTTTGCACATGGCAATATCAACAGATGTTGAATATCTGTCAAAGGTTTCCTGGAATTTTGTCAAAACTTTATAAATATATAGAAAATTGTTTGACAAAATTCCAAGACACCCTTGACAGATATTCAACATCTGTTGATATTAACATGTGCAAAAAACTAAACTCTATGTTACTACTGGAGAAATTTTTGATTTATTTTGGCCAAAAAATGTATTTTTTTATAAAAACTGTAAAATTACTCGTGCTCCCTTCTACCGCACCTTAAGGTGGTAGAATATTCTATCAGAAATTACCAAGCGCCCAGAAACCAAGTGAGTTTATAAAGTTTATTGGTGAAGTCGTCCGGCAGTAGGAGAACAAACAGGGGAGAAGGAAAATACAAATGACAATACAATGTGTTGTGACTCCCCAATTAAATAACATAATTCTATTCCCAAAGATCCATTCTACGCTCCTATAACAGTTACCTTTCGTTTCTCGGACATTTAGCTCTTAATGATCAACAGAAATATTTGGTCTTTTCAGAGATATCAACTTATAAACTATGTTTACAAGTATAGATATGTATAGGGTCATAGAAAATATTATTATCACCACGTCTTACTACCCGTTCGGGTTATACGCACTTACACTAATGTGTAATGGTATGGTGATTGTGAGATGAAATGGAGGACCTACAGTTTAACGTGGGATCCGAACCATGATGGAGGGCATTCCCCACATTCACAAGTTGTGATTAATACACGCCTTGGTGACCTGTTGGTCTAGGGGTAAGGTGTCAGACTTCTGTGCTGGCTACCGGGGTTCAATCCTCGTTCCCGGCAAAGATTTATCTGATTAACAAACCCTTCCTTCACCTCTGACAAGACATCTTGTGAATGTGGGGAATGCCACGCCTCCACCGTGGTTCGGATTCCACGTTAAACTGTAGGTCCTCCATTTCATCTCACTATCACCCTACCATTACACATTAGCGTAAGTGCGTATAACCCGAATGGGTAGTAAGACGCGGTGCTAATAATAATAATAATAATACACGTCTTGTCAGAGGTGAAGGAAGGGTTTGGTAATCAGATAAATTTGTGCCGGGACCGAGGATTGAACCCCGGACCCCACAGCACTAAAGTACGACACCTTACCCCTAGACCGCCGCCAGGTCACCTACAGTTATAGAAAATAGTTGTGTGTTCATTAGAGTAGACAACAAACTCGCGTAGGCCTGTTAGAGATTTTGCCGGTATTTAAACTAAACGCAACAGCCGATTGGAAATATCTCGCCTACTTGGGCATCTCCGTTAAGGTGGAAGTGTAGGGAAGGTGAGTTAAGGTGAGATTTTTTTTTATCAATTTTTAGAGTTAAACATTCTTTTGGTCAAAATAAATCAAATATTGATCCAGTAGAAACGTTTTGTTTAATACTTCACGAGGTGGTATCAACAGTTGTTGAATATCTGTCAGAGAGCATAGCGGCATTAGATGACAAACTTTTTAAATGAAGAGAAACAGTTGTCATTAAATTCCAGGACACCACTTGATAAATAAACAAGTGTTGATATCACAGTGTGGAGAAAATTAACATTTCTTTTAATCACCGATGACAATATAAGTCACTGTCTTTTGTCTACAGACGAACCATAAATAAATACGATTATTCCGATCAACAATATGGCTTGATGCCCACCAACGTTGAGGAGAGGTTATCTGACGCAACGCGGCGGTGGCCCAGCGGTTTAAGGCGTTATACACGATCCGAGTCAAATGCACCGGGATGGTTAGTGTTTCCCTCAAATAAATTTATCGATGGTTTTTTATTTTAATTTATGCCTCAGCAGACGGATTCGGGTACATACTATGTTTGTTTATGCATACAAACAAACAAAAATCGCATGCACCCGAATTCGTCTGCTATATACATATATATATATATATATAATACTATATATAAATATATATAATTATAATATTTATTATAATACTCACTTTTCTCGTTGGGGGCTTCGTCCCCAAACCCTCAATGGGTTTTCTTTGCAATTGGATGCAAACTAATGTAATTCCAGAGCCGTTTTTTGATAGGTTTACCGTTTAGCCACAAGAGACCTACAAAGAAAGGTCCGTACCGACTTTGAAATTGCTCCGCCATTTTGAATTCCTTTCGAAGGTTAAAAAAAATTTTTTTTACGTTTTTGTAATTTTACTGTCGGTTACAGGCTAGAAGCTATAAGTTTTCCAAATTTCAAGTTTCTAGCTCATCTGGAAGTGGGTCAATATTAATGTCAGTGAGTGAGTCAGCCATGTGGCTTTATAGTAGTGTATGTATATTTGTATATATAGGTATATATGTATGTATGTATATATATATATATATGTGTATATATGTGTGTATATATAAATATATATATGTGTATATATATAAATATATATATATATTTAATTAATCCATGTCTCACTGCTCTTTCGGGTTGTACGCATTTAACTACTTCTAATGCGTTAGGGATAGAGAAGGTTTAATTTAGAGGAAGTGTAGCCACATTATCGTGGAGGGAAAGTGGAAAACCATTTAAGAAAAAAAAAAAACCTCAGGAGACCCGACCAGGATTCGAACCCCAATATACCCATATCAGTAAAACCCGACCATAAAGAGCCTTACACGCCCAGTCTCCGTGACCATCGATGTAGAAAGTACTGATAAAAAAAAATCCGCTAGCGTAACTACAGTAGCGCTATCAACCGCAAGGTCTAATGCGCTACTCTCGCAATAGACTAGACTGCCAGTAGATCGCAGTGCACTGAGGGTGTTTTATTCTCTAATTATTTTCCACTCGTCCTTCACGAAAATGTAGGTTCACTTGCTCTAAATTAAACCTTCCTCATCCCTAACACATTATCGTAATTAGTACATAAGCTTATAACCCAAACGGTAGAAAATGCGGGTGCACTTGCTCTAAATTAAACATTCCTAATCCCTAACACATTCGTGTTATATAACACATTCGTGTTATATATAACCCGAACGGGTAGTAAGACGCTGAGCTAGAATAAAGTAACGCTAGCCAACGAAAAATAATTGATGAGAAAGATATCGTTATCAAAACAAGTAAACAGAAGTCCAATTAAATTAATCGTCCTTAATAAATGATGTCATAAAAAATAATGTAGTCAATTAATCCCGACAGAATGTTATGGCACACATGTTCTGAGCACGTGTATATATGAATAAAACACATATCGCAGTGCGTACATAGAAAGCAACTAATATTTAGGGACTTTTGATTTGTGGTAAATAAAATGATTGGATTTCGTTACATAAAAAGTTGTGTTTCGTTAAGAAAAGTCGGGAAATAAAATATTGTTTATTTTCGGCTAAAAATGGTAAAAAAAAGTCTACTCAAAATTTAAGTGGTACAATGCTAAGGATTAAAAAAAAAATTACGGCTAAATTTATAATTCCTAAATTTGGAAAAAAGGGTACAGGAAAGGTTGATATAAAAACATATTAAAAGGGGACGAAAAAAAAAAGGCTTTTACAATGAAAACAACAACACAGTTACCCGCCTCGGTGGCGTAGTTAGCTAACGCGCTTGTCGTGTTGAGCTCGACTGCTGAGGACGGGGAGATTGAGGTTCGAATCTCAGTCGGGTGAACTGGGGTGGTTTTTCCTAAATGGTTTTCCACTCTCCCTCCACACAAATGTGGGTTAACTTCCTCTAATTAAAACCTTCCCAATTCCTAATCCATCAGCGTAGTTAGTACTTAAAGCGTATAACCCAAACGGGTAGTAAGACGCGGTGCTAAATATTATTATTATAACACAGTTCACACTTTACAGTGATGCCACTGGACAAAGATTAAGATAACCAATCGTTACCGCCCATTACCCCCGACCTAGGTTTCATTCTATCGGATCTCATCAGGAGGATAATAAATCGAAAGGAGACTTTTCCTTTTAGAGGTATATTTCATTCTTAAATTTAAAATATGTATATTTGGTGACAAAATGACCGTTATAAAAACCAGATCAAGCAAACACATACTTTATTTCTTTTACCTGTGGTCTTTGTTGGAGGGAGAAATATTTTAAAGGAGAAAATTTGATTATTATAAAGATAAGTATAATTTTTATATAGTTAAATCTTAATGAATTCGACCTATTTGACCATTATTTGAAAATAAAGGATAAGTAGTCAATTTAACGTAACGTTCAAATCTCGTTTTATTTGACGTTTGTAAAATACAATTAAAAATTCTACAATGACCTTTAAAAATATCTTGATAGTAATTTTAATGTATCAATTATATGTATGTATATCATTCGTAGCCCAGTAGTTGTAAGATTGTGTAGTACTAATGTACTAATCGTACATCCTTTCTGTGGAGGCTCTTTATATGTTCCGATGAGATGAGGGTATGAGGGTGATAGTGAGTATGAGGGTGTGAAAACAATTAAACCTAACTTAAGCCTAACCAACCTAACCCTAGTTTCAAGTGAAATATTCTTCTTACAGCGATTCGACTATAGTTTCCAGTGAAATATTGTTCTTACAGCGATTCTACTATAGTTTCCAATGAAACACGCTGATACTTTGTTATAAGTCAAACACACACAGAGGAAACTTCCGCTGCTTTATAACCTCTTGATGGCAAAAGATCATATCGGGATTTACTGACTCACTGGATGATTATTTTATTATTATATTATTATTATTATTATTATTATTATTATTAAAAAGCACCACCGGATGCGCTAGTGTCTTGAGCCTAGAGCAGAAGGATCCAGTGACGAACCCAGGGAGGGGTGGTGGGCAAATACCTCAAATTAATTTTCGAAAAATTTCCAAAAAAGGACCATTCTTAATATCTTATAGATGCACTTAATTTTTCAAAAATTTGCCAGATTAGGACTAAGCCAAATATGGCTTCTAAGGGCAAGTCAATTTAAAATTTAAAAAAACTTTAGACAAAAACCATTTAAAATAGTTTCTAGTGTAGCCCCCCTTTTTTTAAATATTTCGGGGGAAGACTACTTTAAATAGCTTCGAGAGGAAACTATTTGAAAAAAAATATTGGTGGACTACTTTGAAAAGCTTTTAAAATTGTAAAAAAAAAAAAAAAAAAAAAAAAAAAAAATAGATTTTCAAAGAAAATACCCTTTCCAAATAGTTTCTTATTGGATCTGTGGGCTTTTTTTTCCACATTTCCCTGGAAAAGATTCTTAGACTCCCCTTTGGGTTGGAAACGCAAAACACTATTTTTCTAACTGCCACTTTCCCCCCCTAAGCAAATCTGGTTAATTCACCCCTAATTCTTCTCTTCGGGTAAAAAAAGAACTAAGAGTGTTCAGGTTTGTGGGGAAAATATTATGGTAAACCAACCATTACACATGTTACAAGTGCCACAAGATGTGCTGGGGGTCCGGGGTTCAATCCTCGGTCCCAGCACAGATTTATCTGATTACCAAACCCTTCCTTCACCTCTGACAGACATCTTGTGAATGTAGGAATGCCAGGCCTCCACCGTGGTTCGGATCCCACGTTAAACTGTAGTTCCTCCATTTCATCTCACAATCACTCTACCATTACACATTAGCGTAAGTGCATATAACCCGAACGGGTAGTAAGACGCAGTGCTAATAATAAAAATTCTGGAAACAAAACCGCCCCCGTCATCGCATGGGTTAACGCGCTAAACTCGTGTTGGATTAGACTGCTGAAGACGGAGAGATTGAGGTTCGAGTCTCAGCCGGGTGTACTAAGGGTGGTTTTTCATAAGTGATTTTACACTCTCACTACAAGCAAATGTTGATACATTTCCTCTAAATAGAACCTTCCTAATCCTTAAAACCATTAGCGTAATTAGTATATAAGCGAATAAACCGAACGGGTAGTAAGACGCGTTGAAAAAATAAAAAAATAAAACAGAGAAGACCCTAAAACCAAAGTCATTAAATTGTAAATTAAAACTAGTTAGAAAAAAATAGACTTACCTTGTGTCCGAACGGCGATGTGGCACTGTCTGTGTGAAGAAGGCCCTTTCCGCTGAAAAGATAAATAAATAATCACTTGAACATATTCACTTAAGATGTGGCCGAAGGGAGCGCAAGTGTTTTTACAGTTTTTATAGAATTGACACGATTTTCTTGGCCAAAATAAATAAAATATCTCACCAGTAGCAACATAGTGTTTAGTTTCCTTCACATGCTAATATCAACAAATCTTGAATATATGTCATAGGTGTCCTGGAATTTTGTCAACACTTTCTCTCTTTATTTAAAATGTTTTGACCAAATTCCAGGACACCCTTGACCGATATTCAACATCTGTGTATATTAGCATGTGCAGAAAACTAAACTATGTTTCTACTGGAGAAATATTTGATTTATTTTGGTCAAAAAAATGATACTATAATAACTGTAAAATTACTCGCGTTCCCTTCTGCCGCGCTTAACATCATATATATTATAAACATAATCGATTGGGCTTATAGCGCTCCTGAATGGAGCTGTCCGGGAGTAGGAGAACAAACAGGAGAGGAGGAAACTACAATTAAAGTTCTATTTGTTTGACCCCTCCTATTAAATTACTTCATTCTATCCACAAAGATCCATTCCACGCTCCTATAATAGTTACCTTTCGTTTCCCGACATTTAGCTCTTAATGGTCAACAGAAATATTTGGTCTTTTCAGAGATGTCAACTTTTTAACTATGTTTACAAGTATATATATGTATAGGGTCATAGAACATAGTTTTGTGTTCATTCCAGTAAACAAACTCGTGTACTTTTAAGGTTCTCTCTATATTTAAACTAAACGCAACATTTGATTGGCAATATACACTTATACACTTAAAATGTCCTTTACTATTCACGGAATACTACCCAAATGATTCGAACTATTATTAATTTAATGGAAGCATAGATGTGGCTCCCCCTCCCCCCCCCCTCCCCCAAAAAAGTCAAATTCCAAAAAATGTTAATAGCTACTGTAATTTGTTTTAAATCTTTATCGCCGCTTCTAATTTACCATTCGGGTTACTAACTAATAACGCCAATGTTTAAGGTAATGATGAAGGTCAAATCTATTGTACTCGCATTTGCGTGGAGAGAGAAAATATTATCAAAAAAAAACAAACTCTCATCAATATATCCAAGCGTGGATAACGAAAACGTTGATATACCAGTCATCGAGAATCCTAGTTTATTTTGAGAGCGATGCCTTAAATAATTATGTGTATTATTGATCGCTTCTGTGGTCCTGTGGTCAAAGTTTCTGGCTACAGATCCTGAAGTATCCGGGTTCAATCACGGCCACTTCCAAAATCTTTCTGTGTAACAATGGGTCTAGAAACGAGTCAAAACTCAGCCTTACGAGGGCAAATGAGGAACTACTTTAATAATTAAATATTGGCTTCGGTTCAAGAAACAGAGATTAACGGTCGAAGGGCTTGTTATGCTGACCACATGACAACCTCTATCAACAAATGTTGGCATTATCATAGCTGAAAGCGGCCGCTCGGTCGGTTTAGATCGATGGCGGGTTCAAGCCATGGAAATTTTGTATTATTATTATTATTATTATTATTATTATTATTATTATTATTGCTTACGTTGCAAGGTCGCGGCAGCTACTCCGAACCTACATGATAATTTTTTTTAAGACATATAATCAAAGAAACGTAAACTTTTGTCAAAGGGCAACATGACTAACGAATAATTCGACGCAGAAATCAAAAGCGCACGCTGTCTTTATATGGGATATATGAGAGAGAAAAAGAGGAAGAAGAAAAAATAAATTTAGCGCGATATGTATGTCAAAGGGGGTGAGGGATGATGAATGATGAGAGGGGTTAAAAGTACCCTCCATTGATTCTGTCAAAGGTCGACCTCATACCCTTTTTATCACGTGCACCTTAATCTTGTCAACATTTTAAATATTGTAGTAGACATGTAGACCCAATGTTCATAGGAAGAACCTTATCTGATAGCTAGAAAAGTTACTACAGTCCAATGTTCATAGGAAGAACCTTATCTGATAGCTAGAATAGTTACTACAGTTCAATGTTCATAGGAAGAACCTTATCTGACAGCTAGAAGAGTTACTACAGTCCAATGTTCATAGGAAGAACCTTATCTGACAGCTAGAACAGTTACTACAGTCCAATGTTCATAGAAGAACCTTATCTGATAGCTAAAAAGTTACTACAGTCCAATGTTCATAGGAAGAACCTATCTGATAGCTAGAAAAGTTACTACAGTCCAATGTTCATAGGAAGAAGCTTATCTGATAGCTAGAACAGTTACTACAGTCCAATGTTCATAGGAAGAACCTTATCTGACAGCTAGAAGAGTTACTACAGTCCAATGTTCATAGGAAGAACCTTATCTGACAGCTAGAACAGTTACTACAGTCCAATGTTCATAGGAAGAACCTTATCTGACAGCTAGAAGAGTTACTACAGTCCAATGTTCATAGGAAGAACCTTATCTGACAGCTAGAACAGTTACTACAGTCCAATGTTCATAGGAAGAACCTTATCTGATAGCTAGAAAAGTTACTACAGTCCAATGTTCATAGGAAGAACCTTATCTGATAGCTAGAAAAGTTACTACAGTCCAATGTTCATAGGAAGAAGCTTATCTGATAGCTAGAAAAGTTACTACAGTCCACCAGGCCACCACCGTGGTTCGGATTCCACGTTAAACTGTAGGTCCTTCATTTCATCTCACAATCACCCTACCATTACACATTAGCATAAGTGCGTATAACCGAACGGGTAGTTATACGCGGTGCTAATAATAATCATAATAATACAGTTCAATGTTCATAGGAAGAACCTTACTGATAGCTAGAACAGTACTACAGTCCAATGTTCATAGGAAGAACCCTATCTGATATCTAGAATAGTTACTACAGTCCAATGTTCATAGAAGAACCTTCTCTGATAGCTAGAAAAGTTACTACAGTCCAAAGATCATAGAAAAACCTTATCTGACAGCTAGAACAGTTACTACAGTCCAATGTTCATAAAAGAACCCTATCTGATAGCTAGAATAGTTACTACGGTCCAATGTTCATAGAATAACCCTAGTGACAGCTAGAACAGTTACTACAGTCCAATGTTCATAGGAATAACCTTATCTGACAGCTAGAACAGTTACTACAGTCCAATGTTTAGAAGAACCCCATCTGATAGCTAGAATAGTTACTACATTCCAATGTTCATAGGAAGAACCTTATCTAATAGCTATAAAAGTTACTACAGTCCAATGTTCATAGGAAGAACCCTATCTGACAGCTAGAACAGTTACTACAGTCCAATGTTCATACGAAGAACCTTAACTGACAACTATAAAAGTTACTACAGTCCAATGTTCATAGGAAGAACTTTATCTGACAGCTACAACAGTTACTAAAGGTAAATGTTCAAAGGAAGAACCTTATCTGACAGAAAAGTGACTATAGTCCGATTATCATAGAATAACCTTTTGTGACATCTATACAATAATATAGTAAGATAAAATTAATATTGGAAAAAAGAATTTATATTCTTTAAAAGGCTCTTCTGTTAAAATTGGACTGTAGTGGGGTGACATGTTGATTAATTATTATTATTTTTTAATAATCCAAGCAAACCATATATAGTGATTTAACGATGTTCCAAACAACAACAAACATCTAACGCCTACCATCCTGTAATATGGAGTTCCAACACTCACCAAGGCTGGCGTGGCTTCTCTCCGTCTGATGGAACACTAACTCACGCACCAAAACAACCTCTCCCGTGGCTTCAATGAATAAGACTGAAACGAGACGCTGGTTGGCACCTCGCTAGTCATCCTGGCCCCGGCCCACAACAAACTAGAACTCAACTTGACTAAGCCAATTTCCTTTTCCGCTTCTCGGATGTTGTCCTTTCTTCGAGTAATTACTGGACTGTCCGCTACGCTTCCAGAGCGCTAGTCTTCTCCCTTCCTTTGCTCGTTGTATCCCCCCTCCTTCCTCCCCTCTTCTGAGAACATGTGTGGACTGCTTGTACTATAAAATAGCTGGTGTTGTTTAGAACAGCACTCATTGTACCACTGGCTTACACAAGGTGAGGACGCCGGTTTAAAACTAATGTTTGGGAATATTCTTCAAAATTCAGTTCTGGTTTAAATGGGGGAGATACTTATTCAAAATTACTGTTTGGGCTTTTTAGTGTTACTATGATTTATAAATGGGGTTTAACGCGGGTGAACCGCAAGTTTATTATGTTAGTTTTATAAGGGAAGTCTTGAATGACCTCAGTACTTCTTTTGTACTGGTGGCGCGCCCTTATCTTAACTTAGAGTAACTAAGCGGTTGCCTTGATATTTTCTTAGAGTTCAGAGGGTATTAGAGAATATACAATGCTCGCTTTAGCCACGAAGTTTATTATATATTCATTTGTTTCTGATGAGGTTTTCACACTAAGATGTATGGGTATAACGGTGGTTAACGAAACTCATTCTATAAATTTTATTCTATATTGTAAAATTAGATTATGCGTTGTTACTCAGGATTAGGATTTAACGGCTATTGTTGGGGTATTTGTAAGATATGTAACCACTATATTATATATATTTTTAGGTACCAAAAGTTAATTTTTATGGGTTCTATATTTTATGTTTTGTTTAACGTCGTTGGTATTCATAACTAAATGTCGGCCATCTTAGTTTTTGAGTTATATGCGCCTTTCGGCGGCCAGTTTAAATTTAGATGTCAGAATTTGCACTCCAATAAATTTCCCCTGTGAGGGCAGTAAACATTATGTATATTTGTGATGGCTAAAGTCAAAGTTTTGCCAGACTAATCGTAGGCTCTCTATGCCTTTCTTTGGACTATACTATGTGTCTACACTACCTTTGTAATTAACCAAATTTAAATAAAACTATGTTTTCTCTTATGATCCCATGGTTGTTCTTTACAGACGCTTCCGTCCTGGTTGTGGGCGTCACAGTGAGTGATATTTTATATTCTCTCGACCACTCGGAGAGAGAAATATTGTGGTCTTCAAGAAATTATAACTTGAAATTTTGAAAAATGTCGATGTTTCATGACCCCTTGAAACAAACAAAAAAGTGATTTTTGTGATGTCATCTGTCTGTCTGGTTTATAGCCGAAACTATTTTACCGATTGGACTAAAACTTTGGATTTAAGGTTTTCATTTGTTCTCCAGAGGGGTTTTTGGAATTATATACGTATCGAATATTAAAATCAAGGGTAGTTTATTAAAGGGCAAAAAGATTTAATAGCGAATTTCCCAAAAATAGACTAACGAATTTTATTAAATTTTGTATCTAGACATTACAAGCAATTTTTATTTTCCCATAAAAATTACTTTAAGGCGGAAATATTCCATTTTCATAATTTTTCAACAACTATTTCAGATACTAATGAACTTATCATTGTAAAGTCTATTAAAAATAAAATTATTTTATTTCAAATATAATTTCATAAAACCAATGGTTTCTGGACAGAGATGCTTCTCTTTTGTCAACGTTTCTGTAACAGTGAATATTATTTCATTTATGATCTTTGGTGAAGTGTTTCTACAACAATGTCTTATTATTTCATTTCACAAATTTTACGAGTTTTAGTAGTAAACGTCTCTATTTTAAGAAGAGAGAGAGAGAGAGAGAGAGAGAAAATGTGCGATGCACCGTACCATTGATTAGTTATTGGTTTTCCACTTTCTCTTCAAGCAAATGGGGATACTTCCCCTCTTAATTTTATCTTCCCTGATGGATGGTTGGATGCTAGAAACGCTGCATCGTAGCCAAATATTGAAATTATTAAGTAATGAAGTTTAGTGTAATTATTAATCTCTTAAAGCTAGTTTGTAAGTCGTGTATCTGATCTCAGAAGAAAAATTCCCTGATTTTTCTTTGATTCAAAAAACCCAAATTTACTCAACTAAAACTCATATATTAAAATTATAAATTAGATTAAAATTATTATTTAAATGATTAAAAATTTGGACAAGATTAAAAACCACGTTTGAATAATTTTTTATTATTATTTAGCACCGCGTCTTACTACCCGTTCGGGTTATACGCTTTAAGTACTAATTACTCTAATGGATTAGGAATTGGTAAGGTTGAATGAGAGGAAGTGAACCCACATTTGCGTGGAGGGAGAGTGGAAAACCATTTAAGAAAAAAGCACCCCCAGTTCACCCGACCGAGATTCGAACCTCGATCTCCCCGTCCTCAGCAGTCGAGCTCAACACGACAAGCGCGTTAGCCAACTACGCCACCGAGGCGGGTCATGTTTGAATAAGATGCAATAAAAGACATTTCTGACAAATATACTATTTTTGGTAATAGATTGCCGAATTATCTTATGTTTTCTTTATTTTCCGGGCAGTTTTAAATTCCCTAATAATTCAAGGTTTTTTCATAATTTCCCTGACAAACAACACACTGGAAAATATCAGCTGAAAGTTTGGAAAGTTTTATTCCTATTCAATGCTCTTGAAAACGCTTACATAAAATGAATATTTCAAGCCGTCTCTATTTCAAGTATTTTCAATAGTAGAGTATCCCCTCCCCCCCCCCCCCCCCAGCTCCTCTTCTAAAACTTTTCTAGTCCTCGTTAAAACTCGAGTTTCGAATGTAAATGGAACATAAGAAGAACTTTCAAAAAAAGTCATTGAAAAATCTTTCACGAGCTCAATTAAAAATTTTTTTTTTGAACAAAATACTTTTTTTTTTCTAAAATTAAAAATTAAACTTGTTGAATTTAAAACAAAATCATATCACCTAAATATGATCTGCTTTGCCAGTTATATTTTTTTTTAATTATAATTTTAAACCTCTTAGGTGGCATATACGGGGGGGAGGGGGGGGGATGACGACAGGAGGGCACCATGATATAAATAATTATATTGCTGATATCTAACTTTAAAATTAAGTGTAGTTTATTTAAGAGCGAAAGGAGAAAAATTCAACTTTCTCAAATTTGGCTCTAAAGGTTTTGATCAAAATTTGTATCTAGGCATTGTTTAACACTACAAACAAGATGGCGATTCTCAATTTCCAGTGAAAATTACTTTGAGGGGTACTTAAAACAGGTGAAAATTTTCAATTTTGATTATATCCTCGTAACTATATGAGATACGAAATAACTTCTCGTTGAAAAGTTGTAGTAATAACTTCTCGTTGAAGAGTTGTAGTAATAACTTATCGTTGAAGAGTTGTAGTAATAACTTCTCGTTGAAAAGTTGTAGTAATAACTTCTCGTTGAAAAGTTGTAGTAATAACTTCTCGTTGAAAAGTTGTAGTAATAACTTATCGTTGAAAAGTTGTAGTAATAACTTCTCGTTGAAAAGTTGTAGTAATAACTTATCGTTGAAAAGTTGTAGTAATAACTTCTCGTTGAAAAGTTGTAGTAATAACTTATCGTTGAAAAGTTGTAGTAATAACTTCTCGTTGAAAAGTTGTAGTAATAACTTATCGTTGAAGAGTTGTAGTAATAACTTCTCGTTGAGTTGTAGTAATAACTTCTCGTTGAAGAGTTGTAGTACTATTCAAAATAGAATTCTTATATTCGAAATTTATTTTTATAAAACCAATAGTTTCTGAGCTATAAGAAAACATGATTATGGAATTCTTAGAAAATGATTGTTATGTTCTTTGGCGGACAGAGATGTTCCTCTTTTCCTGATGTTTCTGTAACGGTGAATATTATTACATGTATGTTCTTTATTGGAGTGTTTCTTTTTAAGAGAGTATATCATTTAGTTTCACAAATCTTAAACAGTTTTAAGTAAATTTAACCATTTTAAGCTAAAGGTGCGTGAAAGTCAGTGCGGTGTATAATTTAAAAAAGTATTTAACATGTCCTTTTTGAATCGAGTGATTATATCACCACATGAATTATAAACTAACTTAAATCTTGAACAGACACAAAAACCCGTCAGCACTCGTTAAGGCGTCATTGTTAAAGGAGTAAACCCCCATTTCACCCATTATAAATTATTTAGGCCTTGCCGGGACTCGAACCCGGGATCCTTAACTCAGTAGGTAGACACGCTACCGGGAAATGAGGTAGTTAGTAAATATCCCTAAGGTAGTTGTGATGGAAAAAGCAGAGGCTCACAACTAGGAAATGTTCTTCATAAAGCCCAGTACGCACTTGTAAACATTGTTTGTAAACTTTGTTTCGATGTTTCCGAAATGTTTCCTGTTGCTCACAAAGATAGGGGAACAGTTTGCAAACATGAGAAATATATTGTTTACAAACAGTTAATCAAGCATTGTTTACCGTACAGAGTTCAACGATGAAACCTTGTTTCCCGTCCATAGTCCAATGATGAAACCTTGTTTACCGTACAGAATTCTATGATGAAACCTTGTTTCCCGTATAGGGTTCAATGATGAAACCTTGTTTCCCGTACAGAGTTCAATGATGAAACCTTGTTAACCGTACAGAGTTCAATGATGAAACCTTGTTTCCCGTCCATAGTCCAATGATGAAACCTTGTTTCCCGTACAGAGTTCAACGATGAAACCTTGTTTCCCGTCCACAGTTCAACGATGAAACTTTGTTTCCCGTACAGAGTTCAATGATGAAACCTTGTTTCCCGTCCACAGTTCAACGGTGAAACCTTGTTTCCCGTCCAGAGTTCAACGATGAAACCTTGTTTCCCGTCCACAGTTCAACGATGAAACCTGGTTTCCCGTACAGAGTTCAATGATGAAACCTTGTTTCCCGTCCAGAGTTCAACGATGAAACCTTGTTTCCCGTCCAGAGTTCAATGATGAAACTTTGTTTCCCGTACAGAGTTCAACGATGAAACCTTGTTTCCCGTCCACAGTTCAACGATGAAACCTTGTTTCCCGTACAGAGTTCAACGATGAAACCTGGTTTCCCGTCCAGAGTTCAATGATGAAACCTTGTTTCCCGTCCACAGTTCAACGATGAAACCTTGTTTCCCGTACAGAGTTCAACGATGAAACCTTGTTTCCCGTCCACAGTTCAACGATGAAACCTTGTTTCCCGTACAGAGTTCAACGATGAAACATTGTTTCCCGTCCAGGTTCAATGATTAAACCTTGTTTCCCGTCCACAGTTCAACGATGAAACCTGGTTTCCCGTACAGAGTTCAATGATAAAACCTTGTTTCTCGTACAGAGTTCAACGATGAAACATTGTTTCCCGTCCACAGTTCAACGATGAAACCTGGTTTCCCGTACAGAGTTCAATGATAAAACCTTGTTTCCCATACAGAGTTCAACGATGAAACATTGTTTCCCGTTCACACTTCAACGATGAAACCTTGTTTCCAGTACAGAGCTCAATGATGAAACCTTGTTTACCGTCCAGAGTTCAATTATAAAACCTTGTTTCCCGTCCACAGTTCAACGATGAAACCTGGTTTCCCGTACGGAGTTCAATGATAAAACCTTGTTTCCCGTACAGAGTTCAACGATGAAACATTGTTTCCCGTCCACAGTTCAACGATGAAACCTTGTTTCCCGTCCAGAGTTCAATGATGAAACCTTGTTTCCAGTATAGAGTTCAATGATGAAACCTTGTTTACCGTCCATAGTTCAATGATGAAACCTTGTTTCCCGTCCAGAGTTCAGTTGAGTACAAGATGTCTGCCGAAGATGATACTGCTGCTATGACCTGTGCTTTGATGCAAACAATCTTGTGACAGAACAGAAGCTCGAAGACCTCAGTGGTTTTAGGAACTTAACTCACCTGCCTCTTACCATTTTGAGGTAGTTTTACAATTGGGTGGTCCCAGGATAGGAGACGACTGGCCCCTGACCCTTGAGTTGTCTGTTGCCATACAATGTCGGCAGACATGTTCAGACAAGTTGACTGTTTCTTATAAACTGTTTTGAAATGTGACGACGAGAGACATTGTTGCCTTTATGGGAAATGCAAAGGAAACAAAGATCAAAATGTTTGTTACAAAATGTCTTCAAGAAAATATTTTTCAAGAACGTACTAGGATTGAGCTATCCAATAATTCGTGAGACAAAGGAAACATTTTGTATTCCAAAACATCAGTTCGGAGGGATGCACCCATTTATTCTCGTCTCGGTTCCCTTTAAATAAAAATTAAATAAACATCGCGGTCAATCAATCTGACACGTCACAATTTCAGCGGCATTAAGAGAAATAGAAAAAGAGAAACAACATGAGTGAGAAGGAAGGGACTGGAAATTTCAAATAAAGAACAATTTTTCCGGTAAACGCGCAGCTGAGCAAGCGTCTCCTTGACGAGCCTCCACCGAAATGTATTGGCTGCCATCACTTCCAGTCAAGGAGGAAGTAATTGCGCGACGCAGAGGAAAAGAGGAGTAAAATAGAGTCTTATTACTTCTAGACGTGGCGTGATTACAGTCCAATGTTCATAGGAAGAACCTTATCTGACGGCTAGAAAAGTTACTACAGTTCAATGTTCATAGGAAGAACCTTATCTGACAGCTAGAACAGTTACTACAGTCCAATGTTCATAGGAAGAACCTTATCTGACAGCTAGAAAAGCTACTACAGTCCAATGTTCATAGGAAGAACCTTATCTGACAGCTAGAAAAGTTACTACAGTCCATTGTTCATAGGAAGAACCTTATCTGACAACTATAACAGTTACTATAGTCCATTGTTCATAGGAAGAACCTTATCTGATAGCTAGAAAAGTTACTACAGTCCAATGTTCATAGGAAGAACCTTATCTGACAGCTAGAACAGTTACTACAGTCCAATGTTCATAGGAAGAACCTTATCTGACAGCTAGAACAGTTACAATAGTCCAATGTTCATAGGAAGAACCTTATCTGAGAGCTAGAACAGTACAGTCCAATGTTTATAGGAAGAACCTTATCTGACAACTAGAAAAGTTACTACAGTCCAATATTTATAGGAAGAACCTTATCTGAGAGCTAAAACAGTACAGTCCAATGTTTATAGGAAGAACCTTATCTCACAGCTATAAAAGCTACTACAGTCCAATGTTCATAGGAAGAACCTTATCTGACAGCTATAAAAGTTACTACAGTCCAATGTTCATAGGAAGAACCTTATCTGACAGCTAGAACCGTTACTATAGTCCAATGTTTATAGGAAGAACTTTATCTCACAGCTATAAAAGCTACTACAGTCCATTGTTCATAGGAAGAACCTTATCTGACAGCTAGAAAAGTTACTACAGTCCATTGTTCATAGGAAGAACCTTATCTGATAGCTAGAAAAGTTACTACAGTCCAATGTTCATAGGAAGAACCTTATCTGACAGCTAGAACAGTTACTATAGTCCAATGTTCATAGGAAGAACCTTATCTGAGAGCTAGAACAGTACAGTCCAATGTTTATAGGAAGAACCTTATCTGACAACTAGAAAAGTTACTACAGTCCAATATTTATAGGAAGAACCTTATCTGAGAGCTAGAACAGTACAGTCCAATGTTTATAGGAAGAACCTTATCTCACAGCTATAAAAGCTACTACAGTCCAATGTTCATAGGAAGAACCTTATCTCACAGCTAGAAAAGTTACTACAGTCCAATGTTCATAGGAAGAACCTTATCTCACAGCTATAAAAGCTACTACAGTCCAATGTTCATAGGAAGAACCTTATCTCACAGCTATAAAAGTTACTACAGTCCAATGTTCATAGGAAGAACCTTATCTGAGAGCTAGAACAGTACAGTCCAATGTTTATAGGAAGAACCTTATCTGACAACTAGAAAAGTTACTACAGTCCAATATTTATAGGAAGAACCTTATCTGAGAGCTAGAACAGTACAGTCCAATGTTTATAGGAAGAACCTTATCTCACAGCTATAAAAGCTACTACAGTCCAATGTTCATAGGAAGAACCTTATCTGACAGCTAGAAAAGCTACTACAGTCCAATGTTAATAGGAAGAACCTTATCTGACAACTAGAAAAGTTACTACAGTCCAATGTTCATAGGAAGAACCTTATCTCACAGCTATAAAAGCTACTACAGTCCATGTTCATAGAAAAACAGCTGGAAGAGTTACTGAATATACTTTCATGTATCAATACGTCAATTCATATGATCTGCCGTTTAAAAGCTATATCGACCATACACAGACTTAGGACTGTCAGGAACGTTAGATTAAGTTAAACGCGACTCATAGTGAAAGAGATAAACATGCGACCGACAAACGGGGATGAGTTAAGCCCTTCGTCCACCAAGAAAACCAAGGCGATAGCGAAAAAATCGCGGGCAACTAGTCACTTACTATTTAGTGCACCAACATGGCAGCCAAACTCCAACAACACAACTTCTCAAACTCCCTTAAGGCGGGAGTGTAGGGGACGCAAAAAAAGGTCAAGGTTTTTCAATTTGTATGTCAAAAAAAGGTCAATGTTTTTCAATTAGTATGTCAAAAAAAGGATAATGTTTTTCAATTTGTGTGTCAAAAAAAGGTCAATATTTTTCAATTTGTATGTCAAAAAAAGTCAATGTTTTTCAATTTGTATGTCAAAAAAAGTCAATGTTTTTCAATTTGTATGTCAAAAAAAGGTTAATGTTTTTCAATTTGTATGTCAAAACATTTAATCAAATATTTCTCCAGTAAAAACAGAGTTTAATTTTCTTCACATGATGATATCAACAGTTGTTAATAACTTGTCATAAGCATTGTTGTATTAAATTAGAAACTTTTTAAATGAAGATAAAAAGTTGTAATTAAATTCCAGAACACTTTTGATAAATTAGCGTGGAGAGATAGATAGAAAGGAAAACCCATTCGGGGAAAACCACCCTCAGTACGCACCCGAACTGGATGCGAAACCCGATCACCCCATCATTGCTAGTATAGTCGAATGCGAGAACGAAATCAGTAAATTCGGCCAGGATTCGAACCATAGTTCGACATGTATTAGTTATTTTACCCACCGGTGAGTGCGAGTCACTAATAAATGTGGACGTTAAACTTTAGCGTAAAAAAAAACCAAACTAAAAATTAATAATTTGCGAAACTTTTAAGTATCACTTAAAAAGAAAAAAAAGTTAACAACAGCACTAACCGAAACGACCTGTCCAACAGAAGAAGAAAAAAATAATATCCTGTGTTTTAAACAAAGTAATTATTCAAATTTACAACCCTTACGGGTTTGTGTACCCAAGGCCACTAAATCAAAATGGAAGCAACTTCATAAACCTCGCAGTAAGACAACAACTACAAAATATAAAAATAAAACTTAGACAAAACACACACACACACACACACACACACACACACACACACACACACACACAACACACACACACACACACACATGAGCGAAAAATTTATGTGTGCGCGAACCCACATTTAATGGATTTATGTGGTCGGTAAATACTGAGTGATTCATCACGTAAAAGAAACGTGTAAATATTATTAACTAGCAATCCCGCGCGGCGTTGCGCGTGACCCACCATGGTATAAAAATTATATATGCCCTTCCCCCTATGGTGACGGATTTGCCAATGAGAATTTAACAAATTTCTTTTTCCAGATTTTCTTTTCTAAATAATATAATATTTAGCACCACGTCTTACTACCCATTCGGTTTATACGCTTTAAATACTAATTACGTTAATGGCTTTAGGAATTGGGAAGGTTGAATTAGAGGAAGTGAACCCGCATTTGCGTGGAGGGAGAGTGGAAACCCATTTAGTAAAAACCGCCCCCAACTCACCCGACCGAGATTCGAACCTCGATCTCCCCGTCCTCAGCAGTCGAGCTAAACACGACAAGCGCGTTAGCCAACTACGCCACCGAGGCGGGTTACAAGGTTTTTAAGCACAACACACGCTGAGTAAAAAAAAAAAACTTCCTTCCACCATCACGCCAGTTTCGGCACTGCGAGAGCAACAGTGCTCTCTCTACCTGGCAGTCCCGCCTTCCTCCCCACCACCACCCTATGTGCGCATGCGCGCAACAGTCAAACACCACGTCGCTGGCACTGTGAAGCGCACAGTACCATACAAAGATTTTTGTATCTTTTTCATAAACTAGGGGATGGCTACTGAAGTTCTGACATTAAGCTTAAGGAATATATATTGTACTACAAGAATAAAGAAAGAATTAAATAAAAAATAACTCATTATATAAATGTTATCGATAATACTAGTGGAAATAGGGGCTGCTGCAGTTCCGCAGTGCCTATACACGAGTCGCCATTAGAGCTACGTCATTTCTGTTCAATTCTTTCTTTAATGACCTTGTCGGTGAAAGAGGAGATCCCATCATGCCTCAGGCCCGGAGTTGAACTTTCAATCTCCTCTTCTTTTTGCTTGTTTGTAAGTCTTGAATCTCTCTTTCTCGAGTTCCTATGATACCGTTTTATGTGGCTCAGAATTAAGGGATTGTGGTGGGGGTTTTTTTTTCGAGTCGTTTTCTGGGATTCTTCTTTTAAGGTGTACCTTACCACCGTGGGAGTGGCTTGTATTTGAGCGAGATTGAATTAAGGTGCGAATTTAGGAATGGGCGCCAAAGATTCCTTTAGCACTCTGCAATATTTACTTTTTTTTTTTTATAATTATTACGAAAAAATCAAAATTATGTATTTGATATTTGTCTTTAATTTTAATTTAATTTTCTACCAACAACTTAAAATAATAGATATCTATTTATTAATTTATTTAGCACCACGTTCGGGTTTTACGCTTAAGTACTAGTTAAAATAATGGGCTAGGGATAAGGAAAGTTGAATTTAGATTAAGTGAACCCACATTTGCGTGAAGGGAGAGTGTAAAACCATTTAAGAAAGAAGACAAAAACCGTTCCTCCGATCTAGATACGAACCTCGATCTCCCCGTCCTCGGCAATCTAGATCAACACGAAACTAGAGCGTTAGCTAACTACGCCACTGAAACGGGCATTATTTTTTTAATCTTGTTAATTTTTAGTAAAAAAATCAAAATGATGTATTTGATTTATTGGCTGCAATTTGCTTTCAACAACAATGAATCATCAATATACGAGTTAACAGATAAAAAGATAAAATATATATTTCCTTTCATTTCTTCAACAGATTTATTTTCATTTTGTACTTTCCAGTAAACTTGCGAGAGGAAAAAAATGTACCGTTTCTTTCCAATGGGTTCAACTACAACTACATTTTACTTATTTATTTTTTGAAAAAATTGGCCCATGAGACTCATAACTCGGAATTATGTTCAGATGGTCTAAAATCCCTAACTTTAATGTTGAATTCCTGAAATTTTCTAGTATTTATATCAAAACATTTTATTGGTTAAAATAAATACAGATATTTCTCCAGTAGAAACAAAGAGATTTATTTTCTTGACGTAGTGATATCAAAAGTTGTTGAATATCTGTCGAGGGTGTTCTGGAATTTAATGACAAATTTTTACCACTTCATTAAAAAAAAGTGTGTCATCTAATGTTGCTATGCCCATGACAGATATTCAACAATTGTTGATATCACCGTGTGAAGAAAATTAAACTCTAGGTTTGTACTAAACAGTATTTGATTTATTTTGACCAAAAAAATGTTTTCCTATAAAAACAGCAAAAAAATAATTATCTTAACTCACGTCCCCTACATCCTCGAATTAAGAACTATAGACGGGTGGATGGCAACCCCCTTACCCCCGCCAAAAACTTTCTCAACCCACTACCCCTTCTCAAACAACCAAACACAGCTTATAAATTCAAATGACCATAAAGCTTATCTCACTCCATTTGCATCAGAGTATATTTTCCTCTAACACTTTTGGATAAAAGGGCTAACCTTTCCTCAAAGCAAAACAGATACTCGTAACATCCCCAATCTCTTGTCTTTGACCGTTTCACCCCCTCCACCCCTCCCCCCTCCACCCCACCTCCATAAGACTTTGTAATGAAGTTGGATGAGGTAGATTCGGATCTCTGTCCCAAACGTCTGCTACCAGAATTACTTGAATAGGGGCGATAAAAGCTTGGACCACTTCTGGAGGCTCATAGACAAGGCTGTAAGTTTGAACTAGACCCCTCCACCCCCCATCCTTCATTAAAAAACAACAGCTACTACAAAAAATTAAAATGCAGCTTTACAATACATTAATTTAAATGGGTTTGTAATATCCTGCCTCACCTCCCACTGACCCCCGGATAACACCTAACTTAGGTAGGTAATACAGCTAGAACCAAACGTCTTAAGAGCCCGTCTCACCCCCCAGATAACACCTAACTTAGGTAGGTAATACAGCTAGAACCAGACGTCTTAAGAGCCCGTCTCACCCCCCAGATAACACCTAACTTAGGTAGGTAATACAGCTAGAACCAGACGTCTTAAGAGCGAGCCCGTCTCACCCCCCAGATAACACCTAACTTAGGTAGGTAATACAGCTAGAACCAGACGTCTTAAGAGCCCGTCTCATCCCCCAGATAACACCTAACTTAGGTAGGTAATACAGCTAGAACCAGACGTCTTAAGAGCCCGTCTCAGCCCCCAGATAACACCTAACTTAGGTAGGTAATACAGCTAGAACCAGACGTCTTAAGAGCGAGCCCGTCTCACCCCCCAGATAACACCTAACTTAGGTAGGTAATACAGCTAGAACCAGACGTCTTAAGAGTGAGCCCGTCTCACCCCCCAGATAACACCTAACTTAGGTAGGTAATACAGCTAGAACCAGACGTCTTAAGAGCCCGTCTCATCCCCCAGATAACACCTAACTTAGGTAGGTAATACAGCTAGAACCAGACGTCTTAAGAGCCCGTCTCACCCCCAGATAACACCTAACTTAGGTAGGTAATACAGCTAGAACCAGACGTCTTAAGAGCCCGTCTCACCCCCCAGATAACACCTAACTTAGGTAGGTAATACAGCTAGAACCAGACGTCTTAAGAGCGAGCCCGTCTCACCCCCCAGATAACACCTAACTTAGGTAGGTAATACAGCTAGAACCAGACGTCTTAAGAGCGAGCCCGTCTCACCCCCCAGATAACACCTAACTTAGGTAGGTAATACAGCTAGAACCAGACGTCTTAAGAGCCCGTCTCACCCCCCAGATAACACCTAACTTAGGTAGGTAATACAGCTAGAACCAGACGTGTTAAGAGCCCGTTTCACCCCCTAAATAACACCTTAGGTAGGTAATACAGCTAGAACCAGACGTCTTAAGAGCCCGTCTCACCCACCAGATAACACCTAACTTAGGTAGGTAATACAGCTTGAACCAGACGTCTTAAGAGCCCGTCTCACCCCCCAGATAACACCTAACTTAGGTAGGTAATACAGCTAGAACCAGACGTGTTAAGAGCCCGTTTCACCCCCTAAATAACACCTTAGGTAGGTAATACAGCTAGAACCAGACGTCTTAAGAGCCCGTCTCACCCCCCAGATAACACCTAACTTAGGTAGGTAATACAGCTAGAACCAGACGTCTTAAGAGCCCGTCTCACCCCCCAGATAACACCTAACTTAGGTAGGTAATACAGCTAGAACCAGACGTGTTAAGAGCCCGTTTCACCCCCTAAATAACACCTTAGGTAGGTAATACAGCTAGAACCAGACGTCTTAAGAGCCCGTCTCACCCACCAGATAACACCTAACTTAGGTAGGTAATACAGCTAGAACCAGACGTCTTAAGAGCCCGTCTCACCCCCCAGATAACACCTAACTTAGGTAGGTAATACAGCTAGAACCAGACGTGTTAAGAGCCCGTTTCACCCCCTAAATAACACCTTAGGTAGGTAATACAGCTAGAACCAGACGTCTTAAGAGCCCGTCTCACCCACCAGATAACACCTAACTTAGGTAGGTAATACAGCTTGAACCAGACGTCTTAAGAGCCCGTCTCACTCCCCAGATAACACTTAACTTAGGTAGGTAATACAGTTAGAACCAGACGTCTTAAGAGCGAGCCCGTCTCACTCCCCAGATAACACTTAACTTAGGTAGGTAATACAGTTAGAACCAGACGTCTTAAGAGCGAGCCCGTCTCACCCCCCAGATAACACCTAACTTAGCTAGGTAATACAGCTAGAACCAGACGTCTTAAGAGCCCGTCTCACCCCCTAGATAACACCTAACTTAGGTAGGTAATACAGCTAGAACCAGACGTCTTAAGAGCCCGTCTCACCCCCCAGATAACACCTAACTTAGGTAGGTAATACAGCTAGAACCAGACGTCTTAAGAGCCCGTCTCATCCCCCAGATAACACCTAACTTAGGTAGGTAATACAGCTAGAACCAGACGTCTTAAGAGCCCGTCTCACCCCCCAGATAACACCAAACTTAGGTAGGTAACACAGCTAGAACCAAACGTCTTAAGAGCCCGTCTCACCCCCCAGATAACACCTAACTTAGGTAGGTAATACAGCTAGAACCAGACGTCTTAAGAGCCCGTCTCACCCCCCAGATAACACCTAACTTAGGTAGGTAATACAGCTAGAACGAGACGTCTTAAGAGCCTTTTGACCTGTGGTATATTTTATGTCAGATAAGGTTCTACCTATGAACATTGGTAGTAGCTTTTCTGACTGTTAGATAAGGTTCTTCCAATGAACATTGAACTATAATAGTTTTTGTAACTATCAGATAAGCTTCTTATGAAAATTGCACCGTAGCTGTCCCTTTTATAGGAGTTAATATGATACCATCCTAGAATATTATACTGAGGTTGTACGCGCATTCTATAAACCAACCACAAGTCTCCTTAATATCCGGTATTATGACGCATAAATCATAGCTTCCCCTGAACAAAGGGATAGAAGGTATGTTAGCACGCAACAGATAGAAAGTCGTCAAAAACAATATTAGGTTAGCATGCAACCGGGGTCCATAGCACGGCAGCAAATATACTCCGTTCCAGTTGAAACTAGGTACTGCCCTGCGATTAAGAATCTAGAGAAATATATATATACTCCGACACACAGCTTACCAACCGAATTGAATATGTACCATATATGTAACACTACAAACCCAACCCTAACTCCTAGATATTTACTGGGTAGCACGACTTACAAACTAACTTAACCTATGACAATACGATCAATACTACACGACCAGTCCTAGCTCCTATTTGTTTACTTATTGGATAGCAAGACTTACAAACTAATTTAACAGGACGAGCCCATTTACCGATTGTAAATTTATTAGTCAGCAAACGGTGTCCTGGTGGTCTAGGGGTAGGGTGTTGGACTTCTGTGTTGGGGGTCCGGGTTCAATCCTCGATCCCGGTAAAAACTTTATCTGATTACCATACCCCTTCCTTCACCTCTGACAAGACGTGTATTAATCACAACTTGTGAATGTGTGGGAATGCCAGGCCTCCACCGTGGTTCGGATCCCATGTTAAACTGTTGGTCCTCCATTTCATCTCACAATCACTCTACCATTACACATTAGAGTGAGTGCGTATAATCCGAACGGGTAGTAAGACGCGGTGCTAATAGTAGTAATAATAATTAGACCTAAGTTAGGTTAAGTTCTTAATTGACTTCACACCGTTATATTCAATAGCAACGTGATCCACTTCGGTTTCCGCGTGGCTTAACGCGCTACTCTCGTGATGTACTAGACTGCCAAGACGGGGAGATCGGGGTTCAAACCCGGTCGGTGCAATGAGGGTGGTTTTTTTTTTCTAAATTGTTTTCCACTCTTCTCCTACGAAAATTCGGGGGCACTTCATCTCAATTGAACCTTCCTAATCCCTTAACAATTAGTGTAATTAGTACATAAGCGTATAGCCCGAGCGGGTAGTAAGACGTGATGCTAAAAAAAAAAAGCAGCATCCTCTTATCTGGTCAGTACATTGAAGAGGTCTCCATGGCAAGGATGTACGATTAGTACGTTAGTATTGGACTAATCTTTCCGCAAAATGAACTACAGATTTATCCAGCCCAGACATACCAATATTTATTTATCTGAGATATTTAACGCGCGCTTTCTAAACCAAACGATTATATCAGCACATAAGAGTTTCTATGAGCGAGAGCTAAAGAGCCTACTAATTTTTTCCTGTAAATGTATTTCCACATACTCCATTCTTTTACAAGCCACAATCGACTTGAGACCGAGGGACATCCGAAGGAAGTTGTGCTACGGATTTTTATCGTTCAAGAAAACATCGAATCCTGAATAATCGGGAATGTTATGAGAAAAACAAAAAGTTTAGTATTAAATTGTCTGTAAAGGTCTAGACGTAAGTATTTAAGGAAATATTAAATTTAATAAATATAAGATGTATAGACAAAATAAATGGATACTATTTACAGCACAGACTTTATCTCTCTTTTATCGGGAATAGAAACATTTACTAAAAAAAACTCGTAAAATTTGGGGAAAATGGGATAAAATAAATTGTTCTAGAAACACTCCACCAAAGAGTTAAGCCCAAATAATAAACACTGTTACAAAAACATTGAGGAAACTTTTTTGTTTTATAATAAAAAATATTTCAAATAAAATATGTTTACTTTAAATAGTACAACCTTTTAATAATAAGTTATTTCGTATCTGAAATAGTTACAGAGATATGATCTAACTCTATAACTCTGAGTACTGATGGAGTACCTAAGGCATATTTACTTTCTCTCGGCACCTCGAAGAGAAAGTATTGTGAACGTCATTTTTTTTTACATAAATGTGGACGTTTCATGACCCTCTCAAAACTAAAAAAATTAGTTTTCACGATGTCGTATGCAGTGGCGGCTCTGTGTATAGGCACTGGTAACTGCAGCACCCCCTATTTCCACATTTATCGATTTAATATATGAGTTTTTTTTCTTTAAATTTTTTAGTAGTACAATATATATTCTTAGTAAGCTTAATGTCAGTACTTCAGTAGCCATCCCCAAATTTATGAAAAAGATACGAAAATTTTGTGTATGGAACTGTGCGCTTCACAGTGCAAGTGACGTGCTGTTTGACTGTTGTGCGCATGCCACACAGAATGGGGGTGAGAAGGAAGGCGGGACAGCCAGGTAGAGAGAGCACTGTTACTCTCGCAGTGTCGGCTCTGGCACGATGGTGGAAGGAAGTTTTTTTTTACTCAGCGTGTGTTGTGTTTAAAACACCGTGTACTATTTTCTTGGGTGTGATAAATTGTAGAAGAGTGTAAAATTAGATTATTCTGCTTCCAGCTATTCTATTTGATTCATTTTTTTCGGATTTTTTATTTAACAGAAATACTAAATGCGCTTGCAGTAATTTCAATGGATAAAATTTTCCTCAATTGTCAATCAGAATCAAGGAGAAAATTATTGAACTTTTTGCGAAATTAAAACAAGAAGACATGGATTTCATTTTTAAATTAATAGATCAATCTTGAACTGTAATACTTTAAGTTAAAGTAAGTAAAAAATGTTTTTTTTAAAGTATTTATCAAGTTCCCGAATAAATTTTTTTTTATACATATTTTTTTTCCTTTTTTAACAATTCTAAAACAAAGGCTAAACATTTTCTGGAGCAGAACCCCCGCTAATTTTAGCTACGAGCGACCACTGGTCTGTCTGTCTATCCGTCCGTCTGTTTGTACCTCAAGCTATAGACGAAACTATTTTACCGAATTATGCTCAAACTTGGTATCTGAGGTGTTCATAAGGTCTCCACCCACTCTACTCCCCGCGAGGAGATTTTGAAATTATATGTCTAACCTTAAATTGAAAAGTAATTTTACTGATGGATACAAAGAGAAAAAAAAAACGATTTTCTTGAAATTCACTCTAACAATTTTGATTAAATTTAGATATCATACATACATTTTATCATTATAAACAAGATGGCAATTATCATTTTATCACTAAAACGACTTTGAGGGAACTTTTACATGGAGGAAGTTTTCCAATTTTCATCATTTATCAGCAACTATATGATACAAAATAACTAATCATAGTAAAGTTGTAATACTATTAACGATATAAATCTTTTATTTGAAATATATTTTTATATAACCAATAAGTTCTGAGCTATAAGCATAATATAAATATCATACATACTACTTTTAATTTAGTCTTTTGAAAATGAAATTATTATTTTTAGCTCTTTGGTGGACAAAGATGTTTCTTTTCTCAATTTTCCTGTAACAGTGTTCCTAGTTCCAATACCATTTGAGTAAGTAACAATGTATACTATTTAATTTCATGATCTTTGGTGCAGTGTTTCTACAAAATGTGAGATCTATTATTTCGTTTCACAAATCTTACGAGTTTTTAGTAAATGTCATATTTTAAGATAAAGCGGAGAAAGTCTATGGTGCACATACCATTTATTTTTTAATGTTGAAATCTATATCAAGAGTAACGTCTTAAATATCGTAATCCACAATTATTATTATTATTAGCACCGCGTCTTACTACCCGTTCGGGTTATTTGCACTTACGCTAATGTGTAATGGTAGGGTGATTGTGAGATGAAATGAAGGACCTACAGTTTAACGTGGAATCCGAACCACGGAGGAGGCCTGGCATTCCCCACATTCACAAGATGTCTTGTCAGAGGTGAAGGAAGGGTTTGGTAATCAGATAAATCTGTGCCGGGACCGAGGATTGAACCCGGACCCTCCAGAACAGAAGTCTGACACCTTACCCCTAGACCACCAGGTCACCCGTAATCCACAGTTAAATTAAAATTAAATTATAGCACCGCGTCTTATTAACCGTTCGTTTTATACGCTTGAGTAATAATTACGCTAAAGGGTTAGGGAATTGTGAGGGTTGAATTTAGAAAGAGTGAACCCACATTTGCGTGGAAGGAGTGTGGAAAAACCACTTAAGAAAAACTACCCCCAGTCCACGCGATCAGTTAACTACACCACCATTGTTAATCTCTATGAATATAATTTACCTACCATTGAATATATTATTAATATCTTTATTTCTGTATAACTTGATCACCAAGGAGAAGTTAAAACTTCAAACCTTAAGAGAGTAATCACACGGAGATAGAGAGGTCTAATGTTCATATAACTACTCGTTTGTTTTGAGAAAAAGTAAACGAAAAAAAAAAAAAACTACACCTACCTCGAAATTATATAGGATATCTGGATTATTCCAAATCTCACCGGCGAACCGTCACTTAGAAAACACGTCTGGAAATTAGCATACATCATTTTAAACTAGTCTGCAAATACTGGTTTGAGGCAAATGGAGGAGGGGTGGAGGGGGGGGGGCAGAGAATACGAAAGTAAAATAGAGGTAACCGACAGTCAAACTCATTTGATATTCACAATATATTTTCTTACAAATTAACTGCGGTAAGATAGAAAGTGAGTAAAATGAAGGCCACTACAATCCAATTCTAATAGGGAAGAACCTTATCTGATAGCTAGAAAAGTTACTACAGTCCAATGTTCATAGGAAGAACCTTATCTGACAGCTAGAAAAGTTACTACAGTCTATTGTTCATAGGAAGAACTTTATCTGACAGATAGTACAGTTACTACAGTCCAATGTTCATAGGAAGAACCTTATCTGACAGCTAGAAAAGTTACTACAGTCCAATGTTCATAGGAAGAACCTTATCTGACAGCTAGAAAAGTTACTACAGTCTATTGTTCATAGGAAGAACTTTATCTGACAGATAGTACAGTTACTACAGTCCAATGTTCATAGGAAGAACCTTATCTGACAGCTAGAAAAGTTACTACAGTCCAATGTTCATAGGAAGAACCTTATCTGACAACTAGAACAGTTACTACAGTCCAATGTTCATAGGAAGAACCTTATCTGACAGCTAGAAAAGTTACTACAGTACAATGTTCAAAGGAAGAACCTTATCTGACAGCTAGAAATGTTACTATAGTCCAATGTTCATAGGAAGAACCTTATCTGACAGCTAGAACAGTTACTACAGTCCAATGTTCATAGGGAGAACCTTATCTGACAGCTAGAAAAGTTACTACAGTCCAATGTTCATAAGAAGAACCTTATCTGACAGCTAGAAAAGTTACTACAGTCCAATGTTCATAAGAAGAACCTTATCTGACAGCTAGAACAGTTACTACAGTCCAATGTTCATAGGAAGAACCTTACCTGACAGCTAGAAAAGTTACTACAGTCCAATGTTCATAGGAAGAACCTTATCTGACAGCTAGAAAAGTTACTACAGTCCAATGTTCATAAGAAGAACCTTATCTGACAGCTAGAAAAGTTACTACAGTCCAATGTTCATAGGAAGAACCTTATCTGACAGCTAGAACAGTTACTACAGTCCAATGTTCATAGGAAGAACCTTATCTGACAGCTAGAACAGTTACTACAGTCCAATGTTCATAAGAAGAACCTTATCTGACAGCTAGAAAAGTTACTACAGTCCAATGTTCATAGGAAGAACCTTATCTGACGGCTAGAAAAGTTACTACAGTCCAATGTTCAAAGGAAGAACCTTATCTGACGGCTAGAAAAGTTTCTACAGTCCAATGTTCATAGGAAGAACCTTATCTGACAGCTAGAAAAGTTACTACAGTCCTATGTTCATAGGAAGAACCTTATCTGAGAGCTAGAAAAGTTACTACAGTCCAATGTTCATAGGAAGAACCTTATCTGACAGCTAGAAAAGTTACTACAGTCCAATGTTCAAAGTAAGAACCACATCTGACAGCTAAAATGTTATGTCTATTTTCACGTATTCATACGTCAGTCAAATTATACTGATTAAATGAAACTGTAATTTAATCGAGATATAGATATACCAAATGTCACCGTTTATAATTAAGATTAATTTCTCCTTAAGGGCGTTAACACCAGAAACATCATCAAACGAGCTTCGGTGGCCGCACGGTCTAACGCGCGATTCTCGCAATAGACTAGACTACAGATGACAGGAAATCGTAGTTCGATTCCGGTCGGATGCTCTGGGGGATGTTTTTTACTAAATAAGTTTTCCATTCTCTCGGGTACAATTCCTCTAAATTCAACCTTTCTCATCCCTAACACACTAGCGTAGTTAGTACATAATCGTATAACCCGAACGGTTGTATAAGACACGGTGATAAATAAAATAATTATTCACGTTCTACTTATTGAGTATCGGGGGAAGAGGTGTTTATTATCTAAGGTTTTAATTATAATATTGAAGTACAACATATCCGGCCCAAAGTTAGTGACATGCTCAACCGCTAAGCGCTGTAGTCAATACGTGAGTTAGAGGAGATAACTAAAATAACTGTTGGTTTTTTATTTATTTTTAGTACCGCATCTTACTACCCGTTAAGGTTATATGCTTATGTATGAATTACGCAAATGGTTTTTTGGGTTTATTTAGAGGAAATGCACCCAAATTTGCTTGGAGGTAGAGTAGTAAAACCATTTAGGGGAAAACCACCCTAGAAATACCCGACCGAGAATCGAACCTCGATCTCACCGTACTCCGCAGTCTAGTCCGCTACGAGATTAGCGCGCTAGTCGACGCGGCAACCTAAACGGGTTACTTGTAGTTGATTTTATGGTAACTCATTTGATATTGTTTCTGGAGTTAAGATGGGATTGTAGGGGACGGGAGAAAAGAGGCAGTGTTTTTTGAAGTTTTTATGGAAAAACATTTTTTTTGGCCAAAATAAATCAAATATTTCTCCAGTAGAAACAAAGAGTTTAATTTTCTCCACACGGTGATATCAACAGTTGTTGAATATCTGTCAAAGAGCATAGCGTCATTTGATGATAAACTTTTTAAATTAAGAGAAAAAGTTGTTAAATTCCAGGACACCCTCAACAAGATATTCAACAACTGTTGATATCACCGTGTGAAGAAAATTAAACTATATGTTTGTAATGGAGAAATATTTGATTTATTTTGATCAAAGACAAGTTTTACTATAAAAACTGCAAATAAATCGGTTTTAGTCTTGCGTACCCTCCTCCCCCTCACAAAAAAAACTTACAAATTTTCCTAAAAAAACGGAAAATGTACTATTCACTTGTCTAGTACGACTACGAACATAATCCAACGGCAAAACCGAGATAATTAATCACTTTTTTGAAAGACAAACAAATGTACAGTGAAAGGCGACCGTATGTTTGTCATTCAAAGGTTCCATGCAGTCAAACATTGACAACGTCAACATAACTCTTTAGGAAGCGAGTGGGAGAGGGCTAGGTTCACAATGTGAACCAGTTAACACAAACTAGTGCCCCCCCCCCCCCCCTCCGTTAGTGTGTTTCCGAGGGAGCAATGTGTCATAATAGACCAGAGCTTATGGTAATTAGTAATGTTATCATAATTATGTTGACAAGAGTCGGAGGGATATTTATAGACTTCATTTTAAGAGCGTTCGTCATATCAGAGCCAACTCGGCTCGCGCGAGGTTTGGGAGTAAAAGGGAAAGGAAAAGACAAGAAATGTGTGCAGTACATTCGTATTTGAATGATTACTCGACATTTCCGCGGTGACGATGGGGGACAAAGCGACAAAGTTTCTTGTTAATAACTACAGTATGTCCCTGTTATGACAGAATGAAGGTTTGTTCACAGTGCTTATCTGTGAAGACATTCTAAAATGGTCAAAAAACGGCCTTTTCAATGCAGTTTTTATCCAAATATCATTAATATTTGAACAATGTTCAGTATTAGGAACTTCTATTAACTCTTTATCTCCATTAATGTTTAATTAGAAATGATCCACGTGCAATAGTGTTGGTGTAAATTTACTATTTCTAGCTGACTGTCTCACAGAGTTGATTGGCATGTGATGCACGCTTTTAATACTTTATTTATTTTTATTGGAAACAAGCGCTTTTATTAAAAGTCTTATGACCCCCTTTTAACGCAAAGCACCGTCAAATGGGTCTGCCTATTAAGGCAAAAGCTCCAGGTTTGATCCCCAGCATGGGCTGAAAGATTTATCATTGGTGAACGGGAGATTAGGGATGTGGAATTGAAACGAAAGTATCGTCACCATAATAGTTTTGAAAGAAAAATACTGATACAATACTCGTATTGGAATAAAAATATTGATACTGTACTCGTATTGGAAGAAAAGTGTTGATACTGTACTTGTAATGAAAGAGGATTGAACCCCGGACCCCCAGCACAGAAGTCTGACACCTTACGCCTAGACCGCCAGGTCACCCGGTGTCTTAAATAATAACCGGGTCACAACAGAACATCATAAGATAATAAATGAGGAGAGTTTTAGTGGCTTTGAAGCCAATGACATCATCATGAGAAATAGAACAGGTTGAGAATAATTCATTCTTCTTTCCCCCCCCCCCCTTAGATATTAGGGGAGGTTTTATTCACATAAAGTGTACCTGAGTTTGCGTGAAGGGAGAGTGAAAAACCACCAAGAAGAAAAAAAACTCCCTCCATACACCCGACCAAAATTGGAACCTCCATCTCACCGTTATCAGTAGTTTACGGCGAGATTATCGGTGACCTGGTGGTCTAGGGGGTAAGGTGTCAGACTTCTATGCTGGCGGCCGGGGTTCAATCCTCGGTCCCGGCACAGATTTATCTGATTACCAAACCCTTCCTTCACCTCTGACAAGACATCTTGTGAATGTGTGGAATGCCAGGTCGCCACCGTGGTTCGGATCCCACGTTAAACTGTAGGTCTTCCATTTCATCTCACAATCACCCTACCATTACACATTAGCGTAAGTGCGTATAACCCGAACGGGTAGTAAGACGCGGTGCTAATAATAATAATAATATAATAATAAAATAAATACGGCGAGATTAACGGCCACCGAAGCAGTATTTTTCTTCTTCTTTAAGCAGGTGGCACCCTTAGCGTAAAATTAAATCTAGTAGCTAATTTTACCAACACAGAACCCGTGTTGTATACACAAGTTAAAAAAAACTCGTAAAATTTGTAAAATAATATACATTATTGCTGAAACACTCCACCAAAAAACCTAAATTGAGTACTATACACTGTTACAGAAACAATGAGAAAATAATTTCTCTGTCCATCTAAGATTATCATATAATAATTTATGTTTGTTTATAGCTCCGAAGTTATTGGTTTTATAAAAAATATAATTCAAATAAAAGCATTTTAGGGAATTCCCACTCGCGTAAAGTATGTTCAAAAGTCAATTTCTTGGTAAAACGAGAATAGCCAACTTGTTTGTAATGTTAAACAATCCATGGAAAACAAAATTTATTTAAACTCTTCAGTAAACTACCAATAATTTTAGGGTTAGGTATCTAATTTCAAAAAACTCTTTGAGGGAACCGTATGAAAACTCTTAGAGACCAACAGTTTTAACCCAATCAGTAATATAGTTTCGGTTCTAGGCCAGACACAGACAGACAGATGGCATTGCGAAAACCACTTTTTAGGATTGAGGGAGTCATGAAACGTTGACATTTATCAAAATCTTAGATAGTTCGATTTTTTTTACGGCCACAATACTTCTCTTTCCGAGGGGTCGATATATATATATAAACTTCTGACGGAACGGCGTTCCGGTACCTCTATTAAGGAAAACACGTAATTCATTCAAACACAATCACATTATGATGAATTTTAAAACATTTTTTTCTGATTTTAGAAGAAAATAACGGCTTGAAAACACGTATTTTGAAGATTAAATTTAACAAAAAAATATTCAGGGGGGGGGCCGACCCCCTGGTAGTGCGTTCCATTATCTAAAATTTTAGAAATCAACCACTAATATATATATATATATATCAGACACTTTATATTAGGTAAATAATGAATGGTTCTATATTTTATTGGAACGGAGAGTACCAGTCATGAATCAAAGGGTGGTGAGTTGGGGGGTGGGGGAATATTCTATTTCCACAAAGTTGACGGCGTATGACACACTAATTATTATTACTTTGTTTACTAAAACGCTCACTTCACAATGTATCTCAGATAAGTTGAGAATGCGTGTAAGGGGTTTCAAAAATTTTTTTTATCGAGTTTTACTCTCAACAAACATTGTTTCAAGCTAGCCCCCCCATGCCGGGATTTGAACCTAAACATTAATCCATCAGTGACGACCGAAATGTGATGCTAGTATTCACCCTTCTTTAACGCGGATTAAAAACTTTTCGAGTCAAATGGGATAAGAGTTGTAAATATACAGAAATATACGTACAGTTTTGTTCATAATAAAAAAATGGTGGGTTATTTTAAGAAAAACCTGGGTTATAATGGCTCTTTTACAAAAGGACTGTACTAAATTATATCATATGGGTGTAATATGAATTACTAGAATGCATTAAATATGAATTACTAGAATGCATTATTCAGGGTCAATAAAAAAAACTAGCTGACCTCTTAACAATTTCACACTCATAATGACCTACCCTTTAAGAAAATAAAAACTACGTACAAGGTTTCACCTACCTATTTGTTTACAGCTTTAAAGTCATTAGACTTTTTTTGTGAATTAATAGAGGTGTCAACAAAACATACCTATAATAAAAAAAGTTTTGCTTTACGGTATTAAATTGGTTTAATGTTTACTTCTAAACACTTTAGTATTAACTAACATGAGCAATTCCGACACTTTTGACACTTTTATTATGTTTAAGAGGTTATATTATTATGATAGTTTTATTAAACTTTATTTAAACTTTTAAACGCTGCCAACTTTATGTATTCATATTTTAATAAATATTTATTTTATTGTTGAATCAGTCAAACGAACACGTTCCTAATAACATTATTTCCACATACATTTCTAAACATTGGATTGAAAAGTTATTGGTTTTAATAAAAATAGCTCTAACCACCAACTTAACCATATAAATTACCACAAAACGTTAATTGATTGAATTGAATATTTAATCAACCTTACCTTTCTCCGATGGTCGCGCCAGCAGTGACTTGTCAAACAAAAACAAAACAGAAACGATAGCCGTTGAACAACAAAAGACGAGCTTCGAACGAACGAGACGACACGGAGTGACAGACGAGTCTAGATTGTTTTCCGCGCGGCGCTGAGCGACCAGTGTTGCTTCTCTGTGGCCTTGCACAATTCTGCCACGTCCGATAGAGGTCGGCCCTGGATAAAAGCGGGGGAAATTTTAGCTTTAGCCTCGCACAGGGCTACTTACGACAGCGACGATCAATAAACTCTCAAAGGGCTTTCTGAACGTACTCGATCCGACCAAAGTGTGACTTCATAAAGTTTCGCTTTGACAAACAAGCAATGTTATTATTCGTGAAACGAATCGATATTGGAACACTTCGTTCGAAATGAAGCGCGGTAAAATTTAAACTTGCATGAATTGCGTTGCAACAATGGTAGAAAAATCATACAGGTAGAAGGAAAGCTTATATTGTTGAATACACCAACAATCTGAATTTGTGATTAAGTAGATACGACATTATTTTTATCAAACAAAATTATAAAATAATGTACTTGTAGTCCAGTAATTAAAATATTATTTCGATTATTTGTTAATGTGTTAAGTATATTTAATATTTTCTAATTTTACCAACAATGAAAGTGCGATTGGTTTACTTTAATATATGCCCACGCATTTTTTTTTACATTGTTTACATAAAGGTAAATAATTTAATCTAAGTATTAAGATAGAGGGAGTATAATATACTTTATTAGATAAAATATGCCCACTTTAGCAGGGTGAAAAGGTGGCAAGATAATATTCTCACTTTTCAATGTATCCGATCGGCAATGCGAGTTAAATGACTTAAAAAATATTGTAAATCCCTTGTGAAAGGGTATTTTCTTTATATTTGTTATTAATATGATAAAATATAAACGATATTATGCATGTACATTAATTTTACAAGACTTCATTCAGTTACGGTCCAATTTTCATAGGAAGAATCTTTTTACGACCAGAAATTTATAATTTTTTTATTCTATTATTGTATTGGTATCTATCATAAGTGACAGCTGCAAATCTCATAAATTGACGTGTGAATATGTTCTAGCCGTCAGCTAATTTTCTTCTTTTGAAAATTAGATTGAAATAGACTGACCATACATTGGGGAGAAATACGAAAATACAAGACTGATCACTATTTCGGGAGATAAGTAGATATAGGGGTGAGGGGGTACAAAGGGGTTCAACCTCCCCGCCAAAACACGCTTCAATTGGTATTATAGATCTTATTTATTTAATAACCTTTATGGAAATAGAAACACATTTAATATTAATGTAAAAACCATTGATTATTTTTTAGCACATCATATTACGACCCGTTCGGTTTATAAGCTTATGTTCTAACTACACTGATGGTTTTAGGAATGTTATATGGTTATATTATAGGAAGTGTACCCACATTTGCGTGGTGGGAGAGTAGAAAACCATTTTGGGGAAAACGACCCTCAGTACACCTGATCGATATCGAACCTCGATATATCCGTCATCGATAGTCTAGTCTACAGATAGAGTAGCGCGTTAGACCACGCGGCCACCGAAGTGGATTAATTATTTACATCTTTAAGGGTAAAGTTATTTAAGAATGTTTTATGTTTATTAAAATACTTTGTCATATTTCTCTGTAGCATTTACAACAATGTACTCAAGGTATTCCTTGTACTTATTTATTTATAGCATCACAAAAAAGGTGACCTGGTGGTCTAGGGGTAAGGTGTCAGACTTCTATGCTGGCGGCCGGGGTTCAATTCTAGGTCCCGGAACAGATTTATCTGATTTCCAAACCCTTCCTTCACCTCTGACAAGACATCTTGTGAATGTGGGGAATGCCAGGCCACCACCGTGGTTCGGATTCCACGTTAAACTGTAGGTCCTCCATTTCATCTCACAATCACCCTACCATTACACATTAGCGTAATTGCGTATAACCGAACGGGTAGTAAGACGCGGTGCTAATAATAATAATAATAAAATAAAAAAAAATAATAATATAGCATCACAAATAAGACTCTGAAGTCCTATTTATTGTGAAAGATGACATTTAAGTTTAAATTAATTACAAGTTGGAAATTTATATGAAGTTATTTTTAGTTGAAGCGTTGGCAGGCCTGCAAGAGTCGAACCTTTCGCGCTTTTAAAAGAGCTAATCCTGACAAGGAACAAATTAGTACACTTATATATTTTATCTTCTGACAATTTATATCAAGCTAGGATGGGTTTTGTTATTTTAAAACATAAAATAAAATATATTACAAATGTGGTTAGAACGTTAAGAAAATCAAACCGTTAAAATCACTTTCATTCCTTATTCAAAATTCGCGCCTGCACATCAGTTACCACTTATTACTAGCGCTTTTCTTCGATTTTCAAAACGATTTGTTTTGTTAAACTTTTTAAATAAATAGGTAACTGGTATTGTTATTCTATATTAAAAGTGAAAAATATACAAAATAGATAAAAATTGATGAGATTGTGTCCGAGTTTACAAAAATGTATTTTAAAATAAATTATTTCCAAAAGCTTTTTTTTCTTTTTCAATATTATTATATGGACACATATTATTTAAAAAAAGAATTACGTGTTTGTTTTAACCTAGTCGAGTTGAATATTACCAAATTAAAAGCTCCAAAACAGTTTCTCTTTCTACAGAGCAGTTTTATTGATTTATCCAAGATGGCTGCAACCACAACACACATATTTGTGTGGCTGGTTGCATATTTCCTTCCAGACGTAGTTTTGGCTAATAATAGCAAACGAGAAATATTCACGTTTCCAGATTTCCAGTATAAAGAAACGAGTAAAAATGTAAGTGACCATTTTATAATTCGACAATAGCTTTTTTAAAAAAAACAATAATATATTAATTCATACTTTTATTTTTATTTAATACTCACAAGTAACTTATCTAAAATTATTACAACAATTATTATATTATTATTAGGACCACGTCTTACTACCCGTTCGAGGTTTATGCAATTACGCTAATGTGTAATGGTAGGGTGATTGTGAGATGAAATGGAGGACCTACAGTTTAACGTGGGATCCGAACCACGGTGGAGGCCTGGCATTCCACACATTCACAAGTTGTGATTAATACATGTCTTGTCAGAGGTGAAGGAAGGGTTTGGTAATCAGATAAATCTGTGCCGGGACCGAGGATTGAACCCCGGACCCCCAGCACAGAAGTCTGACACCTTACCCCTAGACCACTAGGTCACATTTTCAACAATTAAAAGATATTTTACATATTATTTTCAACCCAAGTTTTTTCATTATGTGTATTAAATATACTATATCAGTATACGACTTACAAATTAACTTAACTTTAAATCACATTCAATTATAGTGAACGGGCATGCCATAAATTCATCAATAATAAATTTTACAGTCTTGCTTGGAATCGAATCGGTGACCCTCAAATTACCAGTCATATACTAAAGATTGAGTTAAGGTTGTCACACAGAAATTACTTCATCCAAAATATAAGAAGCGATAGCATAGATCAAAATAATCCGTGTTAATGTGTATAGATGATAAATTCGTCCCTTAAAGCATCCAGCTGGGATTCAAACCCTGATCTTCTATGTCAATGACAATCTGTTACAAGTATGACTTTAACCAGAGACAATATCAATAATTATTTCAATAATCAAATGTTTCCAGCCGGTGGCCGGGTCAGTTTAGTAAAAGGCTTCCATCTTCCTCCTTTAATTTATTTAATTCTTCTTCTCTCACCTGCACACTACATATTACATTTACATCCTCTCCTCCTGCATCCTATTTACATATCCATACTACCTCATATACCCTCACTATTTCTCGGATTATTTCTGTGAATATAGATAACTAGCCCCCTTCAGCATAGAAAAAATATTGTAAAGAATATGGTAAAACAAAGTTTCAAATCATCCACCATGTCAATATAAAAAATATATATTTTTTTACTTTTTTTTGAAAATACAGTCCTACCATCACTGTATAGCCCCTCCCTCTTTTTATCCTCCCTCCTATTTTCATCTCATTCCTCTATAATTTTGTTTGCTCTAGGCGCGAAAGGATTGTGTATACACCAATCAAACAAATTGTTAAATCAAATTAATATTTCAGCTTCCTCCACTTTCATTTACTCCCCTCATTTCCCAATTTTTTTTTTTTTCGTTCCTCGTCACTACATCTATTCCTCTTTCCTCACCCCTACCTCCCACCCCCTTCAACAACCCCACTTTCCCTTCAACAACTTTTTTTTTTCCAACGACTATATAATATACTATAGACATTTTTATGAGGAATAAATTAAATTTTCAAAATAAAATATAGCCTATGTTACTCACTGATAATATAGCTTTATATTGGTGAAAGAATTTTTAAAATCGGTCCAGTAGTTTTTGAGTTTATCCATTACAAACAAAAAACCAAACAAAAAATCAAATCTTCCTTTTTATAATATTAGTATAGATATAGATGATTATTGATGATTGGTCATTATGTCTAACATAAACTGGATTATAGATGACAGGAGTTTGAGGTTGAAGAGGGATATTTCATCAACATGGCTTTATATCAACTAATGAGAGCTGTTTTACCGGCCTAATAGGGCCCAGATTATGACATAATTTATTTTTTTTGTCCATCAGAGACAATGTTCAGTTGTACATAAACTCTATCCATGATCCTCTGGTTACAGAAATGTATAGTTTATTGGTAATTTTTTTGTTGCTATTTTAGATTTTTAAGTAAGTTTTCTTGCTTTTTTTTTTATTTAATAGGTCATTTTTAAGCTTTTTTTTTTAAAGTAAATTTAAAATTGTTTGAAAATGACTTTAAAAAAGTTATATATATATGAATTATCGATGCTTTGATAAAACATTAATATTCAAACATCAGATATTTTACCACACACTTGTTGACTGAAGAAGATAATGTACGAGTCCAAATGAACTTTTTGCCCCTTTAGATTCCTGTTGTGTCACTCACAATACCATGTCTGGAAAGGGCTGAGGGGGGGGGGGGACTATGGCTTTTAAAGCGGGTATTTGTATTCCAATGTTAAGTAGAAGACATAATTTTTAGCTGTTAAAAGTTTTAAATGCATAGTTTTCATTTATAAAGTGCACATTATATTTTAATTCGTTTGCAATCAGTTTGTGTATGTTTAGAATGCTTTAAACCAAACCATCTAATTATTACTGAATTCGGAAAGAATATTTTTTTTCTTCAGAGAGTGAAATACTTTTCTGTAAAATATTTGAAGTGAAAGTGGTTGGCATCATATAAAAGATCTAACCATTCGACAGTATATCAATCGGAACAAACATGTCCGTAGTATCCGGAATATTGATAAAAAAAGAAAACGTCTCAAGTTATTACTTGCAAAAAATGCATTCACGGATTAAGAAAAATCCTCAACATTTTATAAAGATTTGTGTGACGTTCTGTTATCTGCGAACATTTCTCTGTGGAAACTGAGCAATGTTAAACTAAAGGATTTCCTGGAAATGTATAAGGGTCATTCTATTCCAGACAAGTCCACACCGATGAAAAACTGTAAATGGACAGACCAGGAGAGATATTTTTGCTTACGTGTATAATGTAAATCCTGACTCTTGTAATAAATACATCATATTATGGAAACTCAATCAAATATTATAGGTAATTTTATGCAAATTTAAAATAATTATTTAAGAGTTTTTAGCGTCATTTTATAGATAATTATTTGGCAATTTTATGGTCACCAAAATCGTGGCCCTGCTTATAACTCATTCGGAGACCTAGGGTACTCAACTATTGCTCCGGTAATAACATAAGAATTTAATTTTCTTCACGCGGTGATATAAACAGTTGTTGAATATCTGTCATGAGCATAACGGCATTAGATGAGAAACTTTTTAAATGAAGAGAAAAAGTTGTCATTAAATTCCAGGACACCCCTTGACAGATATTCAACAACTGTTGATATTACCACGTGAAGAAAATTAAACTATATGTTTGTAATGGAGAAATATTTTGGTCAAAAAAAAAAAAGGTTTTGCTGTAAAAATTGCAAAATCATTGCCCTTAACTCCCACCTTAAATGAAGAAAGAGTAAAAAAAAAAGAAAAAAAGAAGTTATTGTTAAAATCAAAGATTGTAGTAGATTGTTCAAACTGTTTTATCACTTTACAGTAACCTCGTGGCTTCTTTGGTGCTGACTGACAGCTCACAGCTGACTTCTGACAGTCAACATTTAGGTATATACCTACATTTTGATTGTCAAAAGTGACAGTTGCTAAACAGATGTTTTTGCAGATCATATGGTTTGGCGTAGAGATACATAATTTGGTCTTGTAACTTTTTAAAGCTGTCAATTGTCAGCTGTGAGATGTCAGTCAGCACCAAATAAGTCATGGGGCTACTTTACCTTTATAAAACCATTTCTTGTCCTGTGTTCGAAGGAGATGGCGTTTCAAGAGTTTGAGTCCGCCTGTGAGCAGAGTCCAACGTGCACCCATATGACGGGACTACCACGACTACGATGTGTCAGAGAGTGCATTTCTCCCTCCTGTTACCACGAGATATACCACACAGATCAGGTGATGACGGTTCGCTGACGACGCCAACTTATACTTGGACTAGACAAGTTTTTATTTTATTTCCTGGTACAACCATCCCCCCCCCCCCTCCCCAAGCTATTCACATATTTACACTGATACAGCGAATTTAATTGAATTTATAGGAAGTGTACCCCGATATTTGCGTGGAAAAACATTTCAGGAAGAAGCACCCTTAGTTCACCCGAGCGCCATTCGGACCTCAATCTACCCGTCCTCGGCAGTCTAGCTCAACACGAAACTAGCGCGTTAGCTAACTACGAGGAGGGTTCACCCTCAGTAGATCAGACTGGGTTTTTAACCCCGATTTCCCCAGTTTAATAAAAGAGTGACGCCTTAAACCATTCATCCATTGAAGTGGGTAAAGTCTTAATAATTCAATATATAATTGTAAGATGGTATAGGAAAGGTGGATAGAAACATATAAAAGGAACAAAGTATGGCTATTACAATAAAATAAGATAAAAAAAGGAACACTGTTCACACTTTACACCGCTGCCACTGGACAAAGAGGTAATGGCTGCCTCTTGAAGAAAACTCAATCGCTACCGCCCAATCCCCCGACCTAGGTTTCATTTTATCGGAACTCGTCAGGAAAGCGTGTGAAACGCACAACTCAATTCTTTTAAAAAAAAAAGGGAAACCAAAAAATAAAAAAGAGATAAAAGGAAAATTGTAAAAAGAATAATAGAGAACTTGGATAGGGCAGAGACGAATGAAACCTAGGTCAGGGATTTGGGCGGTAGCAATCAATTTTTTTTTTTCAATAGGCAGCCAGTAAGTACCTCTTTGTCCAGTGGCAGCAATGTAAAAGTGTGAACTGTGTTATTCATTTCATTGTAAAAGCCATATTGTGTTTATTCCTTTTATCCGTTTCTATCAAATATAATACAATTATTAATAAATGGTGATTATGAAACTCTTAAATTAAAAAATTAATATATATTATATGTTTAAAATCTTGATTATTTTTATAGCTTGAAGAAGGAGAAATTGATGTGAGGCTTAATTCATTTAAAGGATGTTTCGTACAACGCGCAAGCAGACCTCGCCCATAAACATCGACAACTTTGATAAATCCACATCGAGGGAAATTCATAGAAAGCAAGTAAGAAATTCTGACAGTATAATAAAATTTTCTTAGAAAGGGCAACTATGATACCTATGAAGTACTAGATCTACTTTCATGGGTTCATACGTCAAGTCATGTGATCTGCAGCTGTCACTTTTGATAGATATTATCAATTTACTTTGTATCCGTTACTGTATCTAGCTTGTGGTCAGTTTTTTATCCAAGCCATATATTTCTCACTACCGGCTTGTCAGGCCTGTTGTAGCTTCATATTTCTTATAATATAACTTAAGACTAGGACAGGCACAACATCCGATCCCCCGGTCGTTAATTTCTGTTTTGAAAACGTCCATAACCATACAATACAAGATTGCAAACATGAGAAACCAACAAGATGAAAAACATGTAATTGTGTCATTAGTAGGAGCAGGGACAGATGAAACTGTTCTAGAGATCACTCATGATTCTACGATAATTTAAAACATGGAAATTAAGAATAAGGAAATAAACGAATAGGTTGAATCGGTGAAGAAAGCACACCTGTGAACATTTACACAAGGGATGGTAACTGAAATCTCCCTTCTTCTCTAATACACCCAATATAGCCTATGAGGAACTGCATGTCTTGAGGTGTGGAAAGCTTTGTCTTCGCTCTCTCTCAGTTAACTGTTGCCAAATCTCCCCATTCTCAGTGTTATGTCTGAAGGTGGTATGCTGGGTAAGAAGGTGCTACTGGCAACATCGACTAACCAGTGTTGCCAATCTCCCCGTTCTCAGTTATGTCTGAAGTGATGTGCTGGGTATAGTGTTACTACCAGGTCTGTGGAGTCAATACGACCAACCTTCAACTCGGACTCCTTTATTTTTCTACTGTTCGACACCTTCATAAACGACTAAAGTGTTTTAAATAGTAATAACAAATTTACTGTAGTAAAATTATCCAATAAAGATGACATCATGGGGAGCTCCTTTCTTATAGTGAATGTATATTTAAATAAGTTTGTAAACTCCAAACTACAAATATTGATCCTAAAAATAAAAAAAAGTATAAAATTAAAATGATATATTTACCATATTATATCTCTCTAAAGAAAATCTATGTTTGCTTTATGAGGTGTTATTATATTTGTAAGAAAGTATAGTAAAGGTGGATAGAAAACATAAAAGAAACAAACACATTATGGCTTTTACGATGAAAGGAAGAACACAGTTCATACTTTACACTGTCACCACTGGACAAAGAGGTAATGTCTGACTTTTTAAGAAAATCTATCGTTACTGCCCAATCCCCCGACCTAGGTTTCGTTCTATCGGAACTTGATCAGAAGGTAGTGTGAAACACTCAACACAACTTACTAAAAGAAGAAAACAAAACAAAAACACATGTTTCTAATAATAATATTTAGCACCGCGTCTTACTACCCGTTCGGGTTATACGCTTTAAGTACTAATTATGCTAATGGATTAGGAATTGGGAAGGTTGAATAAGAGGAAGTGAACCCGCATTTGCGTGGGGGGAGAGTGGAAAACCCTTTAGGGACACCCCCCCCCCAGTTCACCCGACCGAGATTCGAACCTCGATATCCCCGTCCTCAGCAGTCGAGCTCAACACGACAAGCGTGTTAGCCAACTACGCCACAGAGGTGGGTCACATGTTTATATTCATCTTTCCTGTACCTTCTTCAAAATATAATACAATTACCCCGTAAAGCAAAAAAAAAAAAAAGTTTTTCTTAGAAAGTAAGCTGTTTGGCGGTTGATTTTATAAAATACTTATTAAATATTTATGTGACAACCAATGTATTAAAACACAATGACACGTATTTTATTAAGAACAAGCTACAAACAATGATTTAAAGTATACCTATCTTAAACATTTATAAAGTTAAACATATAATTCCATAGATACAAACATGATAAGCAACCATTATTATATTTAAAAAAGTTTTGATTACAGTTAAAGAAGATATTACCCATTAACAAGATAGATTCATCGATTATTTCAAAGTAAAATGTATATAAGGGTGTAATGAATATTTTTAATATTCTCAATAATTGATTGAAGTTTGGATAATTTTTTAAGGTTAGTAAAAAACTTTAAAGTGGTATTTTTATTTAACATGAAATATATTCTATCAAATATTTTATAGTAGGTAATATTATTCAAATACCCTTAGTTGATAAAATCCATTTAAAAAAGATTTGCCACGAATTTCTTACTAACAAATTCCTTGTATTTTTCCAGGTTTTACAGAAGGAATCACTATTTTTCCAGGCAGCTTGGATCGAAGAAAAGAGTAATAAAATGTAATTTTTAATCAAACTGACTAAGGGTACGGCCAGACTGAGCGCGCGAGCGAGCGAGCGAGCGCGCGAGCGACTAAAATATAAAATAGAACACATTGATTGTAATGGGGGTGGCCACACTGGAGCGAGCGAGCGAGCGAGCGCGCGAGCGACTGAGCGCGCGCGCTTGAAAGATAGAACTGGTTCTATTTTTCAAGCGCGCGCGCTCGACCCGGTACAGTCTAGTTTACAGGCGCTAGGCAATATTATTGTATGTTGGTTCATTGAGTGCTGGGGAAACTTCTCATTTTGACATGATATTTGACTTTTTTCTATCAGTGATAGGTTTAACACACTTGCTATTAATGGCCCGGTGACCTGGCGGTCTAGGGGTAAGGTGTCAGACTTCTGTGCTGGCGGCCGGGGTTCAATCCTCGGTCCCGGCACAGATTTATCTGATTACCAAACCCTTCCTTCACCTCTGGCAAGACATCTTGTGAATGTGGGGAAAGCCAGGCCTCCACCGTGGTTCGGATTCCACGTTAAACTGTAGGTCCTTCATTTCATCTCACAATCACCCTACCATTACACATTAGCGTAAGTGCATATAACCCGAACGGGAAGTAAGATGCGGTGCTAATAATAATAATAATAATAATAATAATAATAATAATAATAATAATGGCCTAATTTAATTGGTAAGACCATAAATAATATAATGTATATATGTAAACCCGATATGTTAAAATACTTCAATATTATAATCAAAGTAGGCCTTTACAAATAAGAATCACCATTAGTTTGGAGAGAGTATGAAAAAACCACAACAATAAATAAGTTTTAAAAATCACCTTCAGTTCACTGAGCCAAGATTCGAACCTTTGCCTCCTAGTCAAAAGTTATCGAGTGCAACGCACCATTCTGCCACTGGTGCGGCAAATCTGATTTTAAAACACTTCAGTACAGTACCATACGCATTTCTCAATTTATTAATTGGATGCACTTCTACTTTTTTCTTTTTTATAAATACACAATATTTTCTGTAAGAATTTTCGAGGAGCAGAGATGTACTAAGTGTGTTTGACAGAGACATCTTCTCTAACTAGGGGGGAGGGGGGGGCGGTGACCTAGTGGTCTAGGGGTAATTTGTCAGACTTCTGTGCTGGCAGCCGGGGTTCAATCCTCGGTCCCGGCACAGATTTATCTTATTTCCAAACCCTTCCTTCACCTCTGACAAGACATCTTGTGAATGTAGGGAATGCCAGGCCACCACCGTGGTTCGGATTCCACGTTAAACTGTAGGTCCTTCATTTCATCTCACAATAACCCTACCATTACACATTAGCGTAAGTGCGTATAACCCGAACGGGTAGTAAGACGCGGTGCTAATAATAATCTAACTAGGGTCCGCTAATTACGCGCTCGCTCGCTCGCGCGCTCGCCAGTTTGGCCACCCAGTCGCTTGCGCGCTCGCTCGCTCGCTCGCGCGCTCGCTCGCACGCTTGGCAGTCTGGCCGAACCCTAAGTGTGAAGTGATGTAACTTATGTTTAAAACAAGATGACCTAAGATTGATCAGGAAACACCTCTTATGTCGCTTCACAACCCCCGTTTAAGGGGTGCTTAGACATGTTTGAATCAACATACTTAATTATTCAGTTCACGTTTTCGTTCATCCAAAGATCTACTATTTTAAGCTTTCAGTTAAATTTCGCCAAATTAACAAATATTCCCATATTTTTACTAGGTTTTGCAAAATTCCATGAGTTTTCCCGGTTTTTTGGCAACCAATGTTCATAACAGAACAGTAATTTGACTGAAATTTAAAATATATGTGTTTATTAGCTATCATTCTATCAATATTTTTTTTCATGGCAAAGCCTTGTAGTTGTCAATGCCGGGATTATTTTTGGAATCTTTACATACCCCTAGAAATTAAAAAGTGTCTTATAATCACAATAATAAAATAAAAGAGTGATTGAATTAAGTGTGTTGATAATTTTACAAAGAAATATTAATGTTAGAACAATTAGAAATTATGAAGACACATTACTGATTTTTTATTAATTATTTTTCACTCTTGTCTGAAAGCAATAAAAATTTATTTATGTCATTATTTTTGTGATTATCACAATTTCTCTTATCATCTTGGCCACAAAGTATAAGTACAAAATCTTGTTTAATTTATCCCCCAATCCAAAATAGAAATTTCCCTGATTAAATTTTCATTTTTAATTTATTTGAAGTATTTAACGTGAACTTTCTGAACCGACTGATTATATAAACTCATTTAAATCTAGAAAAAACACAACAACCAGCCCCCCCCCCCTTGCTGTTAATTAATCGCTGTGAAAAAGGGTAACACACATTTCACCAATGATACATTTTTTGGCCAAGCTGGGTATCGAACCTGGAATCATTAGCTTAATAGGCAGACAAATTACCGACAGAACTAAGGTGGAGGATCGCTGATTAAAGCCTACCGTATATTATAAATGTCAAAATACTCATTGTGTTATAAAGAATTACTTTGAGAATGCACTAATAAATAAATAAACATAAACTTGATTAAATCCAGTGTTTGAATAAGATGTGATTAATCATATTCCCTAGAAAGTCAAATATACCACTTTCCTTGATCAATCACAAAAATTCCTGACATTTCTAGATTTTCATTGACCTTGGCCCTACGGATTAAAAAAAAAGGTTGGATTCTTGGAACAGAGTAGTAGTAGTAGTAATAGTAATCATAATAATGATGATAATAATAATAATATGTTGAATAATTGACACAAATATAAGATTAATAAATAAAGATAAGTTTAAAAAATAACAAGGATAAGTCCATCAAATCTTCAAATCCTGGAAGATATTTGAGTTTTTTTTTAACACGATTGTTGTTGGTTGTTAGTGATCTATCCCAACATAATTATAAGGCCAACATAACAACCATACATCAGAACATTAATTTAACACTTAACTGAATGTATGAATGTTATAATGAATGGAGATTATTAGCAAACTATTGTCAATATATTTAGTTACTAATAGTATTTCCTATTACAACTTAGAAGAACAAAAACACAATTGAGTGAAAAAGATCATACCAACACGCGACAATTTAAATTCTTATGTGTGTCATATTTTATAGGATTGAGATTGTGATTAAAAAAAGTAAATATTGGACCCATTTTTGCTCCTGGAAAGTTATCAAATATATCATATTAATAGTCCTATTTACTTCTTGTGTTAACAATTTATTTAAACAAATATTTGTTAGCACATTTATATAAAATCATTTATTTATTGTTTTTATCACAAGAATATATATGATTAGGAATGAGGTCTAGAGTTGGAGTACATGAGATAGTAGAGGAAGCAAGGCTGAGATGGTATGGTCATGTAATGAGGATGTTGGAGTACATGAGATAGTAGAGGAAGCAAGGCTGGGATGATATGGACATGTAATGAGGATGTTGGAGTACATGAGATAGTAGAGGAAGCAGGACTGGGATGATATGGACATGTAATGAGGATGTTAGAGCACATGAGATAGTAGAGGAAGCAAGGCTGAGATGGTATGGTCATGTAATGAGGATGTTGGAGTACATGAGATAGTAGAGGAAGCAGGACTGGGATGATATGGACATGTAATGAGGATGTTGGAGTACATGAGATAGTAGAGGAAAAAAGACTGAGATGGTATGGACATGTAATGAGGATAGAAGGGGAGAGGATTCCAAGAAGATTAATGAATATGAAGTATGTAGAGAAGAGACCACAATGGAGACCAATGAAGAGATGGAAGGAAGAGAAAGCAGCAAGTGTGCAAGTGAGAGAAGGAGAGTAGAAGATAGTGCAGGAGGAACAAAGGCGGAAGAATAGAGGAAGATGGAGGTATTTTACTAAACGAACCCGGCCACAGGCTGGAAACAGTTCATGATGATGATTATGATGATGTAATGTAATTAATTTTAATTACTGGAAAACACATTGTGTTGACTACAACATGTAAATATTAAGTGTTTTTTTTAAATCAAATATTACTATTTCTTACTATTCTATTTTAACGATGAACTTGTTAGCCAATAAAATATATTTCATTTGACTTGATTTGTTTAGCCTTTTTCTGAAAAGTCTGTTTGGATTATCTGGAATTTTAGACTACCAGGGTTCGGTTACATGAGGTTTTACTGTATGACTAATTAAGCCTAATATTTCATTTGCATCTAACAACAGTAAATATAACTATAAAATACAGTATTATATTAATCTCTGATTGAAATATTTTTATCTTATAAAATAATCTCTTCGAACTTAGTATGTAGAGATTCTAGTTAATTTCAAATTTTTAAATCTTGCTTTTTTCACAGGCTTAACGAATTATAATCATTTGTATTTTTCGGTTATGACAACATTATAATATCTTAATCCAACTCATATTGATTACTTTAAATGAATCGGAGAATCATTCGTACACATCTGGTTCAATCTGACGAATCTGTTTGGGAAAAAACAAAAGATAACCAATTTGATGGTTAGTTTTATGAGTGCCATTAAATTAATATAAATATATTTTTATATATATATATCGAGTTCGGTTTCTACTGTTTTAAGGATTCAATAGCATAACTAGAAAATACCTGAACAAAATATAAATCCTGAGAGATAAAATTGACTTCAGTTTTAATATATGTTAACTTCAACTTTGATTAGTCACGAGGAGAAACAGGATTAGGAATGAAGTTGGCAGCAAGAGTTGGGCTACAGAGAATACATGATATAGTAGAGGAAGCAAGACTGAGATAGTATGGTCATGTAATGAGGATGTTGGAGTACATGACATAGTAGAGGAAGCAAGACTGAGATGTTATGGTCATGTAATGAGGATGTTGGAGTAAATGAGATAGTAGAGGAAGCAGGACTAAGATGGTATGGTCATGTAATGAGGATGTTGGAGTACATGAGATAGTAGAGGAAGCAAGACTGAGATGGTATGGACATGTAATGAGGATGTAGGGGTACATAAGATAGTAGAGGAAGCAAGACTGAGATGGTATGGACATGTAATGAGGATGTTGGAGTACATGAGATAGTAAAGGAAGCAAGACTGAGATGGTATGGACATGTAATGAGGATGATGGAGTACATGAGATATTAGAGGAAGCAGGACTGAGATGGTATGGTCATGTAATGAGGATGTTGGAGTACATGAGATAGTAAAGGAAGCAAGACTGAGATGGTATGGGCATGTAATGAGGATGTTGGAGTACACGAGATAGTAGAGGAAGCAAGACTGAGGTGGTATGGACATGTAATGAGGATGTTGGAGTACATGAGACAGTAGAGGAAGCAAGACTGAGATGGTATGGACATGTAATGAGGATGTTGGAGTACACGAGATAGTAGAGGAAGCAAGACTGAGATGGTATGAACATGTAATGAGGATGTTGGGGTACATGAGATAGTAGAGGAAGCAAGACTGAGATGGTATGAACATGTAATGAGGATGTTGGCGTACATGAGATAGTAGAGAAAGCAAGGCTGAGATGGTATGGGCATGTAATGAGGATGTTGGAGTACACGAGATAGTAGAGGAAGCAAGGGTTTAGTAATAGAACAAAGTGTTTTGCAAGATTCGACTCACCTTAATTTGTAGTCCTTGTACCACTTGCTCGGCACCAATCAGTTCTCCGGTCTGATCATCATGTCCGGCGATCTTAACGGCCACACACTTCAGAGTCCTGTAAAGCAAGGAGGGTCGTGCGGCCATCTTGTAAGATACCCTCCCGCCTCTGTTAGGTATGCGAGTGTTGACAGCGTAGTGGTAACACTGCAACCACGTAGAAGTGAAACGCAGCACCTCTGGCGCGCAAGAGGCCGGTTGCTCGAGTCCGGCGGTTATGAGCCGGTGGTTCCAAGGCTGAGTCGCCAGGTAGACTAGCAGTGGCTCCAGGTGCTGTTTGCTACAGCAGTGCTCTAGTAGCATGTTCAGGAACTTCCAATAA